>CP139501.1:296908491-297265291 GCA_021014915.2 Artemisia tridentata subsp. tridentata
TATGTGTTCGTGCGGCTCGTTATAGAATTTCATCGCCCGAAGCATAGCCTTTTTCGTTAGCTTTAGCGAGTTGTGCCGACATAAAACTTTTCGGAAAATTTTTTTTTCATCCTTTGCACTTTTTTTTTTTTCCACCCGCCTCATCCAACGCTAGTGATTTCTTTGCAGTATAGTTATCAAAAACTCAGCAACACTATTCTTTGTCGACGACTCGCTAGCGGTTTTTTTTCCCCTTTTTTTTTTGATAAAGGAGTCATGCCCGTCATTTAGACCCGGGAATAACAGTCTCAACTTTGTCATTGCTTCCGGACTCATAGTAGCTAGTTTCCCGACGACTTCCTTCGTTTGTCGGAATGAGAAGCCAAAGCAACCTCTTCGATCGACGTCCAAGGTTTTTTATCCGCTTTATTTTTCACTTTAACGACTTGAACATTTCATCTAGTATATAATTAGAACAATAAAATTATAACGTATAAAAAAATTATAACAAGTAAAATTATAACGTATAAAAAAATTATAACAAGAAAAATTTATAAGGGAAAAAAATAAAATAATCCCAAATTTTGATTTTGTGGTTGCATTTCGGGAACAAACTCAACATCATCTTTCGTTTTTGATCATATAGGGGTAGTTCGCGTTCCACACTTGGTTCACGATGCGAAAGACCTTCAAAGGGAGTCACCCCAAAAAGGTTGAAGTCACTCGTCTTGTTAAAATTATAAATTTGGGTTGGGTTCATCGGGGGTGGAGGGTTGGGGTATAATAATTTTTGTTGAAGGTATTTTTGGATTAATCGGTGGTGGAGGTTGGGGATAGTAGCCCGATTGAGGGTATTGTTGATTCATCGGTGAAACTTGCGGACGAAAGCCCCGACCACGACCTCTTGTTGACGATGAAACACCTCTTGATTTTCTTTGATCCATGCTACAATTTTTTTTTTAAAGTATGAGATATAGAAGGTTTTTTTTTTTTTTTTTATCCATGCTACTGCCCTCAACTAATATATATATGAGTTTTTTTTCCCCCAACGCACGCTCCTCCCAAACGGCTATTTTTTGCAACGTTCGAATGAATAAATGTAAGATGCCGTTGAAGCATCAAATGCCGCCCAGCTATGCCGTTGGACCATACCGGTGGGGTGGCAATGGTGTTCACCGCCGGTTTGGGCATGCCGATTGCCAAACTGCTTCCCACTGCCACCATCCTAACTATTTGTAGTTTTGTACTATTGTTTTGACAATAATGGCCCGGGTTCTACTATAGAAGCCCCCCCTAGCATGTCCCATCAGGGGGGGTTTGTCCTTTTATTCCTTTTGTCCCCTTTGACTGACAGTATATCACAGTTTTTGTTAGTTTCTGCTCCATATTTCTGACAGTTTTAAGCGTTTGATTTATTAAATTTTATATTTTTTGTTCCGTACTTTCAGGTTTATAGCTTTTTGATATAAACAAAATTATAAAAAATAAAAAAAACGCAAAAAATAGGGGGGGGGGGGGGGGGGTTGTGGATAAGGATTTTTGGAGGGGCTTGGATAATTTGTCCCTAATGGCCCTCTACTCACATTATTGTAGTGATGTTATTGTCAGAAATCAATGTTTAATCGTTCCTTTGTTTGTCGTTTTTATATGACGAAATAGATTTTCTCCGCACGATATCTTGACCATAAGTCATTTTGTGTAGCTGGTTAAGTTTTAAGCCTTGTTATACTCTTTTATGGACAACTGGATCCATTTCTTTCATAAAACAACTTTTTCTTTTATCTCTTCCCATTTGAGTGTTCACACTCTAGTTCTCCTAGTATCTCAATAACATATTTTTGTGGATGTGACATTTGGCTCATAGATGTAAGCAATTTCTTCGCACATGGTGCTTTGACTTAGTCAATCTATATGACCCCGTACTCAATCACTTAGTTTAGTTCATCCATTTCGTTCACAGTTGGTGACCTATTACTTGACCGGTTGACCCAATTTATGTACATGCTGCATATTTGACTTTAGGACAGTTGACTTTGTATTCTGAAGAAACAGAGGTTTCTAAATTTCATTGCTTCCATTTTCTTATAAAGAAAGCATAATATTCACTGTAAATTCATTCAGAAAAGTTGACAACAAATAGATTCTCTCTACGTGGTTCTCTCTAATTATTTTTATCCCGTGTTTACTTATCAGCTGTAGTGAAAATATATCTGTTTATTTACTGTGTTTCATTGTATTCATAGGTTTTTCTAAGCTGCTGGCTGATCAAAATATCATAAACCCACAAATAATAAAGGAAAAAATCACGACTGCACTTTTGGCTTTATGTTTCCGAGACTCATATGTGCTTGTTCAGTTTTGGTCACCTGTTATTGTCCGGAAGCGCTGCTTACTAACGACTTTGGACCAACCTTTTGGTCTTGGCGTGGTTGATGAAGCTCTTGTATCGGTTGGAGTCTGAGCAATGCATGTTTGTTGTGGATGGGGGACACAGAGAAGAAATAGGTCCACCTGGTCGTGTTTATCGCCAAAAGTTGCCAGAATGGAGTTTGAATGCTCATACCTTACCAACCAGACAATCTGTACAAGATTCAGCGGCTTCCCACAATACACATGGATATCTTATCTTGCCTGTATTTGAACCAGACAGTGGTTGCTGTGTAGGGGTACTTGAACTCATAACATCATCAAATTACGTTGACTATGCTTTTGAGGTTCAGGAAGTCTCATGAGCACTGAAGGTTGTTGCACTCTTACTACCGTATACTTATCTTTTTATTCATTGGATAAATGCATGCAATTGATGTGCATCATGGCATGAATTTAAACTTATTCTTATTTTTGTTAAAATGGCAGGAAGAGAATTTGAAGTGCCCAAATGTATATGAGGATCCTACTTTTTATGTGAGTTGTGTACATGCACGAATGTTATTATATCTGTATTAGTGTATATTTCTTATTTCTTATGATTGTATGTGTGGATACGGTGGTGCTGTCGCCATTTCTGGAAATTTAGAGCAAACGTGTAGTAGCTTTAATAGTGACTGTATAGGGAAAGTCTGCATGTCAACATATGGTTTACCATTCTACGTTCGGTCCTTGAGCATGTGGAGATTCCATGAAGACTGCAGAGTGCGACACCTAGACAAATCCCAAGGAGTTGTTGGAAAATCATTGTCATCTTGTGGTTTATGCTTTTGTGAAGATGTAACAAAACTTGGTGAAGATGAATACCCATTGGCTCCTTATGCACATTTGAACGGGATAACTAGTTGCTTAGCTATTTATCTGAAAAGCATTGAAAGGGATGCTGAATATATCGTAGAATTAGTTTTGCCACCAGATAACACAAATGAGGCAGATTTACAATGCTTAATGAAAACAGTGAAACAGCAGATTAATAATGCATCTAGTTTGAAATTAGGTATAGTGTCGTCTATTCAAGTCATTGGTGGAGATCCTCTTAACTGGAACTTCGAGTCTCCACCTTCTCCTATAACCTTATTGACTGAACAACAAGAGGTCCCGCCCGAGCCGGGAAAACAGCCATTGTTAGAGAATGATCGAGATGATGTTGACGATGTTAGAGTTTCAAAGGATCAGAGTGCTGTTGCTTATTTGGAGCATATCGAAGATGATATTTTGAACAGTGAGCCATCTGACTCTGCTGCTGATGGAACAAGCCAGAGTGTTGTTCCTTATTTAGATGTAGGGGCAGAAGATTCTAATATAAATAAAGGGAAAATGAAAAGAAAAAGGAAGAGAAGTGAAAAGTCAATTAGCTTGGAGGAAATCAGCAAACATTATGGAAAGACGATTAATGAAGCTGCGAAGAACCTTAGTGGTAAGTTTATTGCTTCTTGTTATTTAGAGATGGCAATTTTGACTCCTTTTATCTGTAAATGGGTCGTTCTGGGTCATGTATTATCATTAACTGGTTAAGTATAAACATTTTTGTAAGTGTACAGAAAACGGGTCAAATGGGTCAAACGAGTAAAAAATCATCTCAATTGTAATCGAATGCAAAAAACTTCTAAATTATTTATGAAAGCAAGTTGGATAATATTTATGTATCTAAAAAAACATGTTTGTGGGTCAGCGCGACCGTCCAACTAAGTTTGTTTCAGACCCATGCTAAATGAACCACCTAACCGGAAAATAGTTTAACCATTCATTCAGGATCATTAGTTTCGGGAACTTAGGGATCCTCATTACGTGGTTCGTTTTTGGTTTGGTACTTAAAAACACCTGGTGTATTAACAAAGTCTTATGCAGTAATCATAAACTTAGCCAAGTTAAACATAATCTCACTTCCCTTGGATGAGAGTGTAGTTAGGTTCTGGTTAGGGATGAGCATATCGAACGGAATCCCGAAACCGTCCCGAAACCGTACCGAGTCTCGATATACTGTACGGTACCGGGACTACTAAATGAGCCCAAAAAAAATTCGGGACATTTCGGGTTCGGGACGGGAATTATTCGGGAAATCCCGATTTGGTACCGAAATTAGAATAGTCCATGAATTGTGTTATCCAAACACCCATTTATTCCATCTAACAAGCAAACCAAAGGTAAAAAAAAACCCTGTTGTTACTAACAAATAACCACCAAAGTTCTTTCACAAAATCTTCCAAAAAATTAAACCCTAATCTATAGATATAGAAGAAGAGATTGCCAAGCAAAACGCTAAAGGAAAAGGGATGGGAGTTGCACAAGATTAATTGTTTTGTTGAACATGATTTAGTTTGTTTATTTTGATGGTATTACTGATGATACATGAGACCACCAACAAACATGTATTTTGATGGTATTATTTTGATGGTATTATTCTGATGGTATATTTACATTTCAATATTAATTAGCTCAATTTAGGCTATAATTTCTTATGCGTATATCTATGTTTAGGCTACCTAAGCTACCCCGCTTCATTTAGTTGGATGCATGTCTATATAAATTTTTAATCAGTTCATCTTAACTGAATTATGGTTGTTTAGTTTCCTCGTCATGAACTTATGCAGTGATACTATAGGAATACAAATGCATTTCCATATCCTAACTTTACAAAATTGTTGTAACTTTTCTTATGTGCAAGTGCGTATATATGTATCTATATTCTATATGATTCTTGATATTGCAGGTGGCCATATACCTTCCTGGATTTTTCATCTCCATTTCCTCCCCTTTGGTATGTTTCTATATGAATATGAACTTGAACACAACCCAAAATGACCCATTCCTACATCCCTACTTTTATCTAAACTAAAACGGGAATAACCCAATACGTACCGATTTCCCGGTATCGAATCCCGGAACCGGTACCGGTACCGAAATCCCGTTCGGTACGGTACCGGGATACACTTTTCATGCTCGGGAAAAATTCGGGAGCATCAATTCGGGACGGGATCGGGACGGGATTGGTCCCGAGCTCATCCCTAGTTCTGGTTTTGTTATTAGTTTTGAGTTTACCCGAATCGCGAACACCTCTGCTGCTAACCAACCTGTCTGATTGTTGAAAGTTATTTATCTTCATTGATGTCTATATACATGTGATCAATTCCTTGCAAGATTCTCATCTTAACTTTGTTCATTGTGTGTATGCAGTTAGCCGATCTACATTGAAGCGCATCTGCAGGGGCTATGGTATTTTAAGGTGGCCTTATAAAAGCGGATCTGACAAGAGTAATTCCCTTCTGAAGTCTAATCAAACAGATGTAGTTGCCGTCCATGCGTCTGAAGGAGCACTTACCCCGATTATCGAGGCTTTCAATGAACCCTTAGTTACAACAAATGTAAGTCATGATCCCACCATTCGTATCGAACATGGTAAACAAAGTTCGACACTTGTACTCCACCAGCAGGAACAAACAAATTTGACCGCTGGACCAGCACAACCTGAAACAAGCACCAAAGAGCAGTTTATCGAGAATACAACAGCAGCAAACGCAATGAAAAATTTGACGATTAAGGCAACATACAAAGATAATACAGTAAAGTTTCCGTTCACGATTTCAGATGGATTGGTAAAGTTAGGGAGCTGGTTGCAACAAGGTTTCGGCTCAGTCTTGGAAGCTTTAGACTCAAGTACGAAGACGCAGATGATGGCGACATGATACTGATTGCATGTGACAGTGACTTAATGGGGTCAGTGGGTGAAACTAGACAACCAGACGATCAAGCTGTGATTAGGCTCTTTGTTTTGCCGGTTGTTCACCAGAGCCCCAATGCTTTGCCGTTAGCCTTTAATTGAATTATTTTAATAAGTTTCATTTCAAAAGTAAATATTGGAAAGAATGTAAGCTTTACAGGTTATAGAATGTTGCTACATATTGATGTTTAACAGATGCTTCATACTGTAGATGCAGGAAAAAGCATATATATGTAAATGGTATGCTTTTTGGTTTTATTTCTGTCTGGATTAAACTGTATGATGGTGGCTCAAATGTTAGAAAATTTAATCTAATAGATCTCTGACATTGGTCACTTGAAGTATTTAATACATGCCATGTCGGTGTTGATACTTACACCAAATAAATTGATGCACACACACCACAATATCACATCACTAATGCATATGTTACAACACAACAGGACTAATGCAACAGTCATTATCCGTTGCAAATCTGTTGCAAACAGCTATTTGCAACGGATTTTGACTGTTGCATAAAGGCTCCATGCAAATTTATTTTGCAACGATATTGCAACAGACAAAAAGTAATTCTAACAGCCTTGCAACAGAAGTAAAGCTGTTGGAAATTAGGGACTTTTGTGCAAAAAAGAGAATTTGCAACGATAATTGTGAAAAACCGAATTTGCAACGGTAAACTTTTGCAACGAGTTTTGCAACCGTAATATTTTGCAACGATTGGCAAGACTAAAACTTGCAACGGAACCTTTTCCTTGCAAACTCGTTGGAAATTTTGTTTTCAAATTCATAAATTCAATAATCCAAAACCAAAATTTTCCAAATACATATATAGTACCCAAATTAATAATCATACAAAAATCCAAATTACATAATAGCTAATGTACCAAATCCAACGGATTATACAAGTTTTATATAATAAGTGCATCTAACAAGAAGTATACCAAATGCTACCAAGTCTTTACTAGGGAAGGGAAAGTGGCAGGTTTGTCTCAACAGCCTTCACATCCATATCTTTCTTCATTTCTTCCTTCGGTTCTTTATTCATTCTCAACTCTTGAGACTGAGGCTTTTATTCATACTGCTTATGCTTCACATGCCTTTACAACATTTCCACCTACAAAAAAACCATATTTTAAACCCATTGCAACTCTCTTCAATGCATAGAAACCCAAATAGAACTATAAATGAACAACCATAAAATAGATAATCAATCATAAGTGCATGATGCTTGGTTCAAATTGAGTAATGGGAAAGGGAAAGGCAATAATAATCCAGGGGAAAGGAATGAGTATTCCCAATTGATGTTGCATGTTTCATTCTATATAATCATTCCCATTATCTTAGATATTGCTTGTTTAATTCATAACACTATATTTTTTATGATTTAACAATTACCAAACAAATTCAATAACATGAAACAAAAGACCAGAAAAATTAAATAAGCATCTAACAAATGTTGTAGAGTACAAACTTACATGGTATACTCTATATACATCTTCCCAATTATAGATGGAGCATGTGCTTCTATACCTGCCTTAATGCTATCACAAGCAAAATGTATCATGGTAGCACTGTCACATGTAAAAAAAATATATATATATATATATATGTATTATTTTTGTTAAATGGACACTCGCTTATAAAAACATGATCTTTAATAACAGTCAAAGGAAGGTATCTCAAGATTGCAAGACTACAACAACATTTGTGTTACAATAACCAAGATCCTTAACAAGAAATGAGTCTTAAAGACTTTAACCTGACAGCAAAAAGTGACAAAGTTTTATGCTTTTTGAATGTATAAAACATACCCATAAAGAAGTGCCTGGGTGAAATAGACCTATAAAACGCCTTCAACCCAGTGTACTTTGGTAATTCACCATTCACCCACTTTATAATGCTGTGAATTTTTAAGTTCTTAGTATTGTTACTTATTGAAGCAATAAAAGTTTGCTCCGACTTTTATTAACAGGGCGACAGGCCATTTGATTTACAAATACATATGTTAACTAAAATATGGGACTATGACACAAGCACAAAAATAGATACCAATGACATGTTGCAGCAGTAAATTGAAACATAAACATGAGGCTTCATTATCTGACATCTCAAACATGTCATCCTAAACTAGTGAAATATATGCGTACAGGACTAGATAGTGTTAGTGGGATCCTAATCTTTTTCATGTCTAACTATAAAGACGTTGCCCTTTTTTTCCAACATTAATGCTAACATCACCAAATATACAATTCAGTAGGCACAAAAAAATTACATATTTACAAGCACTGCACATACAATATTACAAAAGAAAAAACATAAAACAAAGATCTAATCTATGATGTTACCAAAGGTAGAACAAAGCATGATTATAAGATTGAACAAATATATCATAACTATTGGTCATAAGCATCAGGTCATGTGTAAACACCAATTTACATACATAAAACTAAAAATGCTAAAACTTAACAAACCATTAACATATATACATAGATACACACCTACACCTAAGGAGAAAAAAAAAGTATAAATGAACACAATGAAATCCGAACACTAGCATTAACCGTAACGTACTTACATAGGAAGCTAGAAAACTATTAAGAACCCATTATTCCAGTAGCCAAAAACATGAACACAATTGAAAATACCATGAACCATGCTACTAACCAAAAACCCCCTAAGTGAAACATAAGACCCACCTTCAAAAACATCACAGACAAATGCTAACGGGGCTGCAATGAAGGAATGCACCACTAGTCTGTTAACTAAATTTGTCAAGACTCATAAAAACAATTAACTTCAAACTAAATTCAACAACTTTAACTAAGCAAACCTTGACTATATACTAGACATTAAGAGAAACCCATACATAGCTGTTAACTAAATTCAATAATTATAAATTATAAGTTGTTAACATATATCCGAAAACAAACAATCAACACACATTTAAGAATTAATTAAAAAACTTGAAGATGAAACCCTAGATCTAAAAGCCAATACGATTTCAAAAGCAAAAATCAAAACCCTAGATCCAAAATGGTGGCTGATGGAAGATGGCCGTAGGATGTGGTGGCGTCAGTCTGAAATGAGGCAGGACCAGATGGTGAGAATGTATAATGGAAAATGGATCGTGAGGGTTGAAGGGATAATGAAAAAGAAAAGTGATAGGTAAAGAGAGACGAGTGGGAAATTTTGGGGGTTTTGATTTTGGGGAAAATTGTTAGCGGGAAGAATGAGAGGAGAAGGAAGAGCCAAAATATTTTTGGTACATTTTCTATAAATAATTTTTGGTACATTTTCTATATAATTTTATTTATGAGAACTAGTTAAAATTAATATTTGTATAAATAAAGTCAAACAAATTTGTACCAAAGTGTAGGGCTATAAATGAACCGACCGAACGTTCAATGAACATTTTATAAACCTTGAGTGTTCGTATACGTTTATTTTTCCGGCTAAACTTAAACGAACGAACACGAACAAGCCTTTGTTCGTGGTCGTCCGGTTCGTTTACATGCCTACCAAAGTGTATTCCTCCGTTTATAATAAAGTGTTCGAAGAAATATATTTATTTGTAATGATGTGTCTTTTAAACCAGCTATTATTGAATTATAAGATAATATTTGAATTCGGCTCAAAAAACTCGATACATTCATAAATGACATGTCTTAATTCTTATCTCGAATATGAGTGGTGTGTAAAGTAGAGTGTGTTGATTGGTCATCATTCGTATAAAAGAGGAAGTCGTGCTCGATGAAGGAACTAATTGATGTCATTATTCGTATTACACGTCTTAAATTATTATACTCCTACGTGTCTAGTAATATGTATTCAACACTAGTACAAGAGAAGAAAACTTTTGACCATGATAACTATTAGTAAATATAACTCGTATGAGTTGATACTAACTTATAAACTCAATATAACCTAAAGTTATGCGAGAGCCCAACCGTCAATAGCTATTCGAGCTCTTCTCGTTCTAAGATTGACGCCAGTTCAAACTCAGTTCTACTTATAAAAGCCCAACACGAAATATGCATCACAATATACATGTCCCAAACTCAGTTCAAACTCAATTTTATGATGCTCCATATCTAGAATAAAGGTATACATGATTTATAGAAACATTTTTTTTTATTATGAGTGTCTGTACAGATGTTTGTGTACTAATCGGGTTCTACCCAATATCAGTATCTCCGGAGGACTGTTTCGGCATCCGAAAAACTACCTTTGTTGCAGATGGATCGGGTTCGGGACTGGACCATCAATACATCGTCAATGAGCATTATAAAATCTCAACGTGTCACGTTGTAGTTTGTGTGAGCGACTTATGTGTGAGTGGTTTATGTGTGTCTGTGTTTTGGGTGTGTCCATTTAAGAAGTGGTGACATGGCACTACGGTAGTACAACTGACACATAAAGAGACGCGTCAGAAAGTTTCATATTGAAATTAATAAGAAATTTACCAAATGTTACAAGAGTGCATGTTGTTCCCGTTACACAAGTAGAAATAACTACAAAGTTAATCTAATTGTGTTCTATGACTGATTTAATGTATTGATTAATTTAGACAAATAAGTAAAACGTAAAGATAAAACACAAGTTTTTCAACGTTTAAATTCTTATTAGAAATAAATCAAAAGAATCTATACCCAAATGTTAGCGGAAATAACACTTGGGATTGAAACGACAATGTATGGTATGTTCTCCTCACTAAACGCAAGCTATGCTTGAGTGGCAACAATGAATGAACCACTGAGCTATCTCAGGGACTAGGTTGCCCTTTGGGGTAGAAAAGTGGTTTTGTGAAAGTCCAAGCTTTTAATGCACAAAACTTGTCCACTTTTCTCCCTTATGATCCTATTTATACACATGTATAAAAGAGCACCCGTGACTAAAAAATACAAAAAGCATGACCTAGCTAGTCTGGACAAAGTACAACAGTATTTGTCACAGTTCCAAGAATCTATTTTGGGAATCGGTTAATACTGCTTTCTGAATGTCAGTGATAACACTGTTCTTGTTCTTAAGCCTATCAGGGAAACTCTTCCCGCCTAGTCCCGCCAAGTACAACAGTATTTGGCCTGATAAGGACTTCTCCTTATCTTTTCAAACTCTTCCCGCCTAGTCCCGCCTTTCTTTCAGACTTCAGATTCTTCAATCTAGGTCTCCAGTCTTCAGTCTTCAATTATAATTGTTGTTGAGGAGACTGGGGTTCAGTGAGTTATTGTCATCACTCACTAAACCCATTATCTTCTTTTTTGGCTTAAGTAACACTCAGGGAGTTCCGCCTTCCTGAATGGTGAATCTTTCTTCTTAGACTCGTCCTAAGCATCCTGAAGATAACTCACTGAGTGACTGTTCACTCAGTGACCTGAGAGCGTTCACAGTTGCTTAACACTTGGCTAATTTGTATTCAAATCCTTGTTGTCAGGCTGCTTGGGTACTGAATGGACCCAAAAATCTCCCCCTATTTGGATATAAATTATGCCTAAGTGTTTGATCAGTGTAAGTGAGCAAATGGGCTTCTTCTTACACTGAATATATTAGAAAGCTAATAAAGGACACTGATATAACAAAACGTGGGCCATCATTTTATTCATATCTGTTGGGAATTATGTGTTTCTGAAGTTTCTACTGCTGGTTACAGTTAGTACTGTTAGTTATATAGTTAGTACTACTAGATTTAAGTTAGTACTGATCGTGTTAGAAAGGTACTACTAGCGTGTTTAGATAGTACTGCTTATGTGATACGCATGAGTTATTATTAGAATAGATATGCAGAGATATGCATGGAGTTATATTAGGAAGAGATATGTAACATCTCTTTACACGTTATTGTAAGCTATTAGGGTTTCCTTGGTGTATAAAAGGATCCCTACGGCATTAGAACAAGGTGTCTTTGTCGTGTCTACTTTAGTAATCAATAGTTAGTAATCTGTAACCTAAGCAGATTAATAGTAATCAAAAGTGTTTTCGTTATTCGTTGTTCTTCTTAGCAATACAATTTAGATTCCGCATAACTTATATTCTTCATAGTCGGTGTTTCTCTTGTAGTTAGTTTGGATCTATCCAGATTGGCTACCACCCTTAACAGGCTAGAAAGACTCATTCAGATTGGGACCAACAAGTGGTATCAGATCTTGTTGAGAAACTCTGAGTAAGAAGAACCAAGACAGATCTGGTATAATGGAAGGAGAAGAAGAAGCTAATAAAATCGAAACCAATGAAAACAACAACCAAAAACCACCACAAACACCACCACCACAAACACAAACACAAACACAAACACAACCAATCCCTCATACCATGTCATCTATTAAACTCCCTGTTCTAAAGAAAGGAGAATATGACATATGGGCCATGAAGATGGAGCATTACCTAAGTCACACTGACTATTCTCTGTGGGAAATAATACAGAATGGCAATGGTCCTGTTAAGATTGCAACAGATACCCAAGGGAATGTAAAGGTTTTGCCTCCAAAAACTGTTGAAGAGGTTCAAGCCAGAGAAAGAGAAAGAAATGCTAGGACCACCTTATTGATGACTATACCAGAAGATCACTTAGCCAAGTTTCACAAGATGACTGATGCTAAAGAAATGTGGGATGCTATCAAATCTAGATTTAGAGGGAATGATGAATCCAAGAAGATCCAGAAGTATATTCTGAAGCGGCAATTTGAAAGTTTTTCTGTATCCAACTCAGAAGGATTGCACAAAGGTTATGATAGGTTTCAAAGCCTTCTGAGTCAGCTTGAAATTCATGGTGCAGGTGTCTCAACTGAAGATGCCAATCAGAAGTTTCTTATAGCTTTACCTTCCTCCTGGTCACAAGTATCCTTGATCATGAGGACTAAGCCAGGAATTGATACTCTCAGCTTTGATGATATGTATAACAACCTTAGGGTTTTTGAACGTGATGTTAAAGGCTCAACTGGATCATCTTCAAGCACACAGAATGTGGCATTTGTATCTTCTGAAAGTACTAGCAGTACCAATGGAGTTAGTACTGCTCATAGCGTTTCTACTTCTTCTGGTTATAACTCACAAAGGGAAGGCTCTTCATCATATACTGATGATCTAATGCACTCTTTCTTTACTAATCAATCCAGTGCTCCACAACTGGATCATGAGGATCTAGAACAGATTAATAAGTATGACCTAGAAGAGATGGACTTGAAATGGTAGGTGGCCATGATTTCCATGAGACTAAAGAAGTTTCACAAGGAGACAGGAAGAAAACTGAAGTTTGATGCAAAGGAACCAGTTGGCTTTGACAAGACCAAAGTTGAGTGCTTCAATTGTCATAAGTTTGGGCACTTTGCTAGAGAATGCAGATCAAAGGGCAATCAAGAAGGCAGAAGGAGAGATGCTGGAAAGAATGGATACAAGGCAAAGGAATCTGCAAAGTTTGATGAAGCTAAAGCATTGGTGACTGTTGATGGAGATGAGATAAATTGGTCTGGTTATGCTCAAGAAGATACTGACAACCATGCTTTGATGGCTCTTAATGAGGTACAATCTTGTTCAAAAGAATGTGTAGAATCTTATGCTAAGCTTAAACAATTATATAATGAACAAAGAGAACAAATTGCTCATGATAGCATAGAAATACAAGCCTACACTGAAGCTTTAAAAACAGTATAAAATCAAGTCATTTATGAAGAAAAACTTAGGTTTATGAAGATTGATTTAGATGCTAAAACTGATGAGCTTATATACAATAAGAAACTATTAGCTGCTGCTGAAAAAGAAAAAGAGGAACTAAAAACCAGAGTTCAATCTTGGCAAAGTTCTTCTAAAAATCTTAGTAAACTAATAGATTCTCAAATGAGTTCAAGTGACAAATCTGGGCTTGGGTATGGAGATAATTTACATAAGGGAATGTTGAGTTATGAGCAAGAAATGTTTGAAAGTGTATTTTTTTTAGTAGTGATAGTGATGTAGAAGATGTTCCTGTGAATGATAGATATGCTAAAACTGAAGGAATACATGCAGTTCCTCCTCTTATCACTGGAATTTATATGCCTCCTAG
This sequence comes from Artemisia tridentata subsp. tridentata, assembly GCA_021014915.2. NCBI lineage: Eukaryota > Viridiplantae > Streptophyta > Magnoliopsida > Asterales > Asteraceae > Artemisia > Artemisia tridentata. The sequence continues at coordinate 296,922,648 of CP139501.1, forward strand.
AAATGATGTTGAGATAGATGATTCAATGTTTACATATGGTCCAAAACAGACTAAAACTTGTGAACCAGATGCTAAAACTAGTGAAACAGAGTCTAAAACCACTGATGTTGCTTCTTCTTGTGAGGAATCAACTGAGTCTGTGCCTAAATTGGTTATTAATGAACCAAAAGTTTGGTCTGATGCTCCTATCATTGAGGATTATGAATCTGATAGTGAAGAAGAATATATGTGTAAAGCCTCTGTTGAACAAGAAAAACCTAGTTGTGCTTGTATTAAATACTGTTGAGCATGTAAAAACTCCTAGGAAAACTATTAAGGAACAAGACACACATAGTAGGTCAAGGACTCAAAGATTTGGTTTGGGATTTAGTGTCACTAGAAAAGCATGTTTTGTATGTGGAGGTTTTAGTCATCTTATTAGAGATTGTGATTTTCATGAGAAAAGAATGGCTAAACAGGTTAAGAATGTTGTTAAAAGTGAGTTTAGACCAGTATGGAATAATGTTAATAGGGTGAATAAACAAAACTTTTCAAACCATAAGACTCACCCTAAGAGTAATAAGAACTTTGTTCCATCAGCAGTGTTAACTAGATCTAGCAAGATAGCAATTCCTACTGCTAGGCCAAATCAAGTTCCTACTGCTAGGCCAATGTCAATTACTACTGTCAGGCAAAATGTTACTACTGCTAGGCATAATGTAACTGCTTCTAGGAGAAATTTTAATTCTTCTAAACCAAAATTAACTGGGAATGATACACTTAAAAGGTAAAATGGTTTTCTCAAAACTCATTCACCAGTTAGAAGGCCTTTTTATAATGCAACAGTATTTAATAACATGATTAGGAAACCCAGAGTTACTACTTCTAAGGTAAATCATGTTTCTACTGCTGGGACACAAGTAGTGATTAATACTGTTAAAGGAAATAAGGGGAATGCTATAAAAGCCTCAGCATGTTGGACTTGGGATCCTATACAAAATGAATATACATATAGATCCCAAAGCAACAGTGGATCATGTTCTTATAAGACATTCAAATATAATGATCCACAAGGTAGACTCAAGTCATCTGTGGCTTGGGTCCCTAAGAAAAACTGATTTTTCTTAATTGATGTGCAGGGAATTTCATATGGAGCTTTAAAGGACAAAGGAATTGTTGATAGTGGATGTTCCCGGCATATGACTGGAAACAAGGCTTACCTCTCTGATTATGAAGAATTTAGAGGTGGATCAGTTGCTTTTGGAGGTAGCAAAGGTCAAATTACTGGTAAAGGAACTATAAAAACAGGAAATTTAGATTTTGAGGATGTGTATTTTGTGAAAGAACTTGAGCAATTCAATCTCTTTTCTGTGTCACAAATTTGTGACAAGAAGAACAAAGTTCTTTTCACTGATACTGAGTGTTTTGTATTGTCTCCTGATTTTAAGTTACCTGATGAAAATCAAGTATTACTTAAAATCCCTAGGCAAAACAATATGTACAGTTTCAATCTAAAGAACATTGTTCCTTCTGGAGATTTAGCTTGTTTGATTGCAAAAGCCACAGTTGATGAATCTAATAAATGGCACAGAAGGCTTGGTCATGTCAATTTTAAAAACATAAACAAACTTGTGAAGGGAAATCTTGTGAGAGGTTTACCTTCCAAGATTTTTCAAAATGACCATACCTGTGTTGCTTGTCTGAAAGGAAAGCAACAAAAGGCCTCCTATAAGGCTAAATTAATGAGTTCTGTTAGTAAACCCTTACAGATTTTGCATATGGACTTGTTTGGACCCACATCTGTAAGGAGTATAAATCATAAGACCTATTGTTTGGTAATCACTGATGACTTCAGTAGGTTTAGTTGGGTGTTCTTTTTGGGTTCTAAGGATGAAACTGCTGATATTCTTAAAAGCTTTGTTAGACAGATAGAGAACCAATTAGATCACAGAGTTAAAGTTTTTAGGGGTGATAATGGAACAGAATTCAAAAACAAGGATCTAAATGAATTCTGTGATCTCAAGGGCATCAAAAGGGAATATAGTAATGCTAGAACTCCACAAAAAAATGGAGTTGCAGAAAGGAAAAATAGGACCTTAATTGAGGCTGCTAGAACAATGCTAGCAGATTCATTTCTACCTAGCATATTTTGGGCTAAAGCAGTTAGTACTGCTTGCTATGTTCTTAATAGGGTATTAGTGACCAAACCTCAAAATAAAACACCTTATGAGCTTTTAACTAGCAAGGTTCCTATTATAAGTTACTTAAGACCTTTTGGGTGCCATGTGACCATCTTGAATACTCATGGTTACTTAGGAAAGTTTGATGGGAAGTCTGATTCTGGATTTTTGGTTGGATACTCTCTAAGCAGTAAGGCATTTAGGGTGTATAATTTGGAGACTCAAAAAATAGAAGAGAACTTGCATGTAGAGTTTCTTGAGAATAAACCTAATGTTGCAGGAAAAGGACATGCTTGGATGTTTGATCTTGATTATTTAACAAATTCTATGAATTATATACCTGTTGTTGCAGAGAATCAAGCTAAAAAAAATGCAGGTCCACAAGAAGCTAACCCAAATGCAGGTACATAAGAAGATACCAATTCAAGTGACTCTTCTGAGGAATCCTTAGTACTGCCCTTCTTGTCCAATTACTCTCCAAATGTCAAGAATTCAAGTGAAAAGGTTGATGCCGATTCAAAGTCTGATTCTAAGCCTAATGGCACAGAAGATCAAGCTTTTCTAGATGAGCTTGAAAGGCTTACAAGACAAGAGAAGGAAGCTGATGATACTTTTCAAGAGAAATCAACTAGCAGTACAAACCTAGTTCTTACAGCTAGCACACCAGTTTATACTGCCAGTCCTTCCAGAGTCTCTGATGATGATGGATTGTCATACCCTGATCTAACCAATGCTGATCTTCAAGATGATGATGCAATGCCTGGTCTTGACGATATCTTTGCTAGTCCAAGAGATGGGATTTTCTCAAATGCATCTTATGATGATGAAGGAGTAGTGACTGATTTTTCTAATTTGGAAGACACAGTGCATGTTGATCCTATTCCTACATCAAGAATACATATTGTTCATCCTAAATCTCAAATTATTGGAGATCCAAGTTCTGCAGTTTAGACTTGAAGCAGAGTAAACAAGAATTCTGGAGCTCATGCTTTGGTCAGCTACATTCAAAAGCAGAGGAGAAATAATCATAAGGACTTTCAACATTGTTTGTTTGCTTGTTTTCTCTCTCAGGTTGAACCCAAGAATATATCTCAAGCACTTGCAGAAGAAAGTTGGGTTGATGCTATGCAAGAGGAGCTCTTGCAGTTCAAGTTGCAGCAAGTATGGATTCTTGTAGATTTGCCACCTGGAAAGAAAGCTATTGGAACCAAGTGGGTCTACAGAAATAAGAAGGATGAAAGAGGTGTAGCAGTGAGGAATAAGGCAAGGTTAGTTGCTCAGGGCTATAGACAAGAGGAAGGGATAGACTATGATGAGGTATTTGCACCTGTGGCTAGAATTGAAGCCATCAGGATCTTTTTGGCATTTGCTTCATACAAGGGGTTCATAGTTTATCAGATGGATGTGAAGAGTGCATTTTTTTATGGCACAATTGATGAGGAGGTGTATGTGACTCAACCTCCAGGATTTGTAGATCCTAAATCCCCAAAGAAGGTTTACAAAGTTGTGAAAGCTTTATATGGTTTACACCAAGCTCCCAGAGCCTGTTTATGTAGATGATATCATTTTTGGTTCTACTAAGAAGTCTTGGTGTGAAGAGTTTGAAGCATTGATGAAAAGCCAGTTACAGATGAGTTATATGGGAGAGCTCACCTTCTTTCTAGGATTACAAGTGAAACAACAAGAAGATGGAATTTTCATAAGTCAGGATAAATATGTTGCAGAAATCCTGAAGAAGTTTGATTTGGTTAATGTTAAATCTGCCAGTACCCCCATGGAGTCAAAGAAGCCATTAGTCAAGGATGAAGAAGCAGCAGATGTGGATGTGCATCTTTATAGGTCTATGATTGGATCTTTAATGTATTTGACTGCTTCTAGGCCTGACATTATGTTTGCAGTCTGTGCTTGTTCTGGGTATCAAGTAACTCCAAAGACTTCACATCTTCATGCAGTGAAGAGGATCTTTAGATATCTCAAAGGCCATCCAAAACTAGGTCTTTGGTATTCTAAAGTCTCCTCATTTGATTTGGAAGCTTACTCTGATAGTGATTATGCTGGTGCTAGCCTTGATAGGAAATCCACAACAGGAGGTTGTCAATTTCTTGGTAGAAGGCTTATCTCATGGCAATGTAAGAAACAAACCATTGTAGCTACCTCTACAACTGAAGCAGAATATGTTGCTGCTGCTAATTGCTGTGGACAAGTTTTGTGGATTCAAAATCAGATGTTAGATTTTGGTTTCAACTTCATGAACACAAAGATCTACATTGATAATGAAAGCACCATCTGCATTGTGAAGAATCCTGTGTTTCAATCCAAAACCAAGCACATTGAAATTAGGCACCATTTCATTAGAGATGCTTATGAGAAGAAGCCGGTTCAGGTGCTTAAGATTTATACTGATGATAATGTGGTTGATCTTTTAACCAAAGCCTTTGATGTTAGCAGGTTCAATTTCTTAGTGGTTAACATTGGAATGCTGAATGTATAGCTGCATTGATTCAGGGGAGGTAAATAGGCAGGTTATGGAATGATTGTTATGGAGTATGTATCCAAACAGGGGAGGTAAATGTTTTAAATGATGAGATGATTTTGCTAAGGGGAGGAAAATGTTCCAAAAAGTTGAAAAAGTTGATGATTTTGATGATGTTCTTAGTAATGCAATGGATTACACAGAAAATAGTAGAAACTTCTTTCTATTCTCAGTATAAAAGTTTGTACTGCTACATCAGAAGTTTCTACTGCTGAAGAAAATGATGTCTTTTAAGAAGCAGAGTGAAGAGTTATGACATGTTTTTGGAAATATGGAAGCTTTGATGGAATGAGAAGGATCTTTGAGTGTTGGTACCTCTACCACACAACAAATGGTCATCAGTTCACTATGTTTAACAGGCATCAAGAACTGACTAGTCCAGATCAAACGGTTTTGGTAAAGACTTCTCAAATCCATTAATGGCTGATAGTTTGCCAAAAACTATATGGTTATCAATTCACCATGCTTCATAGTGAAGAGTTGGCTAGTCCAAAGCAAACGGCTCTTGGTAAAGACATCTCAAATCCGTTGATGGTTGATAGTTTACCAAAAACTATATGGTAATCAATGCACCATGTTACTATAATAAAGCATTGGCTATTCCAGAGCAAACGGCTACTGGTAAAGAAATATCAAATCTGTTTATGGCTGGTAGTTTGCCAAAAACTACAAAGCCAACTTAGTTGGTATTGCTGTGAAAAAATTATTGTTGATGTGTTGTTGTTTATGAAGATCATCTGGATAGCTGGATAAAGAAAAAAGCGTTCACAATCATCAAGAAGATATTTGAAGAACAGAGTGTCCACAGAGTTTTTGGACACATCCTCCTAAAGAAAGCTAAAGAGTTCAAAAGAGTTCAAAAGTAATCAAGAAAAATCAAGAGATCAAGAGAAGCTTAAAGAAAACACATAATCTGAAGAAACATGAAGGTTAACAAGTGAACATCATGTTTAATTGAAGAAACTTAGTGATTTGCAGAGAAATCATAAGTTTAGGGGAGGATTGTTGGGAATTATGTGTTTCTGAAGTTTCTACTGCTGGTTACAGTTAGTACTGTTAGTTATATAGTTAGTACTACTAGCTTTAAGTTAGTACTGATCGTGTTAGAAAGGTACTGCTAGCATGTTTAGATAGTATTGCTTATGTGATACGCATGAGTTATTATTAGAATAGATATGCAGAGATATGCATGGAGTTATATTAGGAAGAGATATGTAACATCTCTTTACACGTTATTGTAAGCTATTAGGGTTTCCTTGGTGTATAAAAGGATCCCTACGACATTAGAACAAGGTGTCTTTGTCGTGTCTACTTTAGTAATCAATATTTAGTAATCTGTAACCTAAGCAGATTAATAGGAATCAAAAGTGTTTTTGTTATTCGTTGTTCTTCTTAGCAATACAAGTTAGATTCCGCATAACTTATATTGTTCATAGTCGGTGTTTCTCTTGTAGTTAGTTTGGATCTATCCAGATTGGCTACCACCCTTAACAGGCTAGAAAGCCTCATTCAGATAGGAACCAACAATATCATTACAAAGTCCTATAATCTAAACATAATGCTCAGGGAACTGTACTCAGGCTTCCAAGATTCTCATGAGCTCCAACTTAGCTTTCTTAGACACCAACTTCTCCTTGTCGGGTATTTCATTCATAATCCTATCCATCATCCTGATAAACTCTTCATTCTTTGGGCTCTTCACGTGAAGTGCCATTAGCTTGTATGCCAGAAGAGTTGTCGTTTCCACAAGGTGTATATCACTGACTCTCCGAAAGGCCTGTTGGCCAAACTCATCGATAAAGAAAATACCATACTCAAGAAGCTTGATTACTTGGTTGGGAACAAACTTGACCCCTTGAGGAGGAGTTCTATTGCAATGAAGAGTTGCTATGAATTGTTCAGGTTCCTGTCCCACAGCTTTCCTCTTCTTTCTAGTTTTCTGAGTAGGTTCAGGAATTGCAAGTCCATGAGAAGCAAGTGCCTTCTCATGATCTATTCCCAGGCTCTTGGCCACCCTTTCCATTTCCTCATATTTGCTGCTCAGGGTAGCTAGAAGATCAGGAACTATCCTGCTTTGCTTCTTCCTCAGGATGGGCCCTATCATGTCCCATTCCTTTAGCCCATAATCTGAGAATTTAAAGGGAGTGTTTTTCTCAGATTTCCTTGGCCCTCTATGAACCGTAATGCTTATGGGCTTGGTGTTGTGAATGGTCATGTCGGTTATGGTGCATTCACCCTTAGTCTTTGTTATATACCACAGATACTTCTCATAAGTCTTCTTCTTCCTTTCATTGTTGAGCTTGACCTTAAGATTATGTTCTTTTATTAGGTCAGCCTGAAGCTTAAGGAATTCTTCCCCCCTGATAACCTGATCAGTTTCCTTGATGACCTCCTTGGCCACTTCAGTAATCATTGGCCTACTGAGTCTTTCGGCCCTGGCTTTATCCTATTCATCCAGGACTGCGGCCACTTCCTCACTAGTTCCCACAAATTTTCTCCCGTCATCTAAGGTGACTTCAAAAGGTGCATCCGGGTCAGGACGCCTTTCTCTTGGTGCCTTTACCAACTTTGGAGGAGAATCTTCAGTTTCTAGAATTCCCTTCCCTTTGTCAGTGGGAGGGGGTGTACAGAAGGAGGATTCAGGGACTTAAGTTGCTATTGCTTCAGGTTGAATAGGGATGGTAGCAATAACAAGTGCAGAGGAAGTTGCATGTTCAGGGATGGGTTCATCAGGTTTCTCCCCCTCAACAGATGCTGGAGCTTCAGTGAAAGCATCTGTTGACTGAGGGGGTGGGGTAACCGGAGAAGTCTGAAGAATAGTTAGTATTGTGGAGACCATGTTCTTGACGTCAGTGGTCTCATTCTTCAGGACGGAGATGTCTTCCGCCATGGTAGCTTAAGCAGTGGTAAGTTCAGTAACCTTGGTGGTGTAGTGAGTGATCAGCTTATTATGTTTGGTGGATAGCTGATCAAAGGCTGATGAAATCTTACTCACGCACTCCTGGGTATCAGATACTGATTGTTGAATGACATCTTGTTGTGACCTAAGTGGTTTAAGATTCACTTCTTGAAGTAGCTTGAGAAGCTCAACAATGTTGGAGGAGGTGGTCTGCTGAGTATCCATGAACTCAGACAGCTTAGTAAGTAGGGCAGGATCATCTTTGAAGTCGTCTTGAATGGAACTAAGAGTTGTCAAGACATTGTAGAACTGCGTGTCTTGTGCAGAACCCAGATTATCAAGATATGTCCTCAGGTCACTGATTTGTTTATCAGTTAAGGCAGCGACCTAATGTAGTTTACACTGAGATGCTTCAATAGTAGCCCTGAAGTTAGCATAGGAGGCTGCTGCTTCAGTATGCTGATCCCATTGTTCTTCAGTAATCTCACGAAAGAGGGCAGTGTTGGCTTTTCTTAGGAACTTGACTAGCTGCCTCTCAGTGAGTAGAAGAACGTTTTCATACTTCTGCAAATATGGAGGAGTAGCAGGAGCAGAGTCTTTGGAGTTGCCTAATGATGATGATGTTGTTGGGTTGGTATGGGGTACTTGTTCCTCAGGAGGAGATGATGATGGTTGGCCAGTGTGCTGAGAAGAGTGGTAAGTGTCAGTCTCCATGTCATCCCCAACACCAAAAATTTTGTCATCTCCAAAATCCACCATCTCCTCTTCTGACTCTTCATTGAGTAGCATCTTGAGATCAGCAAGAGTTGAAACCTGTTGGGAATCCGACTCCCCCTCAAAAGAGGGCTCGCCTTTGTTGTGGCAAGGTCCTGACCCTTCCAGGTGAACATAGTGGGTTTTCTCTGCCTAGACCACAGGGTCAGTTCCTGAGAGACTGGATTCGCCATGGGGAGGTGTAGGTTCCGTATCAGCGGGTGGTCGTATGCCCCCTGAGTCTTTGTCCCCTTGGGTGCCATCAGGGACTGGTGGGTGTTCTCTAGTACCATCATTAGGCAATGATTTGTTGAGGTCCCCCTTTCCATCAGGGTTGTACTGCCCTGACGAAGATATAGGGACCGTTTCTCCCTGAGACCCTGAGTGTGATTGCTCAAAGCCATAAACGAGAAGTTGTATGTTTAGGCCCCCATTTCCACCAAGGTTGTGTTGCCTTGATGAAGATTTAGGGGCCGGTCCTCCCTGAGACTCTGACTGTGATTTGTCAAAGCCATAAACGGGATGTGAGAGGGTATGGGTCTCCTTCTCAGCAGAGTGGTGTAGCTCTACTAAGGATATAGGACCATGTTCTCCCTCAGTCAAAGGTGGTGATTGATGAATGCCTTCATCGGAAAGTGAGGGTTGGATGGTTCCTGACCCCACTGACTTGTATATGCCAGCGGAGTCATGAGGAGCAGGTTTGCCCAAGGACACTGAGGATGATTTCTCAGTACCCTCCGTTGGAGGTTGTTGTTTGGCCAAGTGGGTCTCAATTGAGGGTGTCTCAGTAGGCTTGGCCGTTGGTTGCCTTTCTTGAGGCTTTGAGGCAGAAGTCTCAGTGGTGAGTGGTTTGGGTTGAACCACCTTCCTGGACCCTGCCTTCTTCTTCTTCTTCTTCTTCTTCTTCTTCTTCTTCTCCTTCTTGGAAGGAGAAGGCACAGGAGATATAGCTTCTTGGCCCTGAATGACCATCAACATGTATGTGGTAAGGGCAACTGGTGTAACCTCAGTGAGGTCTCTCGAGTAGTTTGCCATGTGTAAGACATCAGGGTTAAATCCCTGGACGTTTGGTCTAACATACTCGGAACCTAATAAGTCCTGAAGCACACAGGAAATAAACCTAGGGTAAGACATATGTCTTTGCCTAGATTTCCCTGATAGCTTGGCTATGAGGTCTCTGAAGATCATCTCTCCAATGTCAATTTTTCTGCCCTCCAGGAGGCTGAACACAATCATTTGTTGTGATGTGTTAAATTGCTCAGTGGAGGACTTATTGCCACCAAGGACCTGAATGACAAAAGTCATCAGGATCCTCCAGACAATAGGAAACCAGGTTTTGATTATTGGGGCTTTGGCTAATAAGGTCCATGGGGCCACATCAGGGTGTTTGTCATCATGTGGCCTAAGTAAAATCAATTAGGCTTTTACTTCTGCTTCAGTGGGCTGAGGGTCGAAGTTCTCAGCGAAATCAAGACCTGTGGCCTTGATGAAGGTTTGGTAATTAAGGGAGAGGGTCTTTCTCCCATTCATCACTGAGAACGTAATTATGGTGTCCTTTATGTCATCAGGGCTGGTGGCCACTGCTGTACATCAGAACTTCCTTAAATAGTCATGGTATATGACTGGGGGTGTTTTGGTGAATGTCGTAGAAAGGAAGCAGTTTTGTAGGTATTTTACTACGTCCTTATACGCCGAAAATGTTCCCGCGTAGGAAAAATTCCCTACGGCATTGTTTTTAGTTAAATCCACGCCCTCTAGTTGGAATTCCACATTAGGGGCGCATGTTATAGCTCTAGAAGCAGCCATTTTTAAAGAAGGTATTGGTCTAGAAAAAATGGTCTGAGTTTAGAGGTTGAACACACACACACTAGTTTTTTGAATAAAAGGGCAAGAGTTTGATTCAAAATTTCAAAAATATGTGTGTGTTATTTTGTTTGGGGATATTTATAGGGAAGTGGTGAAGTGAGGTGATTTTGGCACTAAGCGAATTTTTCTCACAATTTTGAAAACTGTTTTGTATAAACATTTAGAGTCCGCATTAAATGCCACCACTCCGCTTTCTCGGGTTTTGCGCAACAGTCGAGGTGAACAGTTTTGCCGTCTGCAAAAAGTGTAATTTGTAGAATGACATCACCACATATAATATCAAAGGATATTATGTGTGAGAGGAGGCATTAAATTCCAAGTGGGATTTGTGGTGATGAAGTGGGGGCCCAAGATGTGCATGCCAGAAGGCAAAAGAACATATATTCCTATATTAAATAGGTATTCAGTTACCAACCTCGGACATTTACTAACTAGATACTTAGAGCATTAAGTATAGCATTGAATGTCATCTTGAGGCCCCTGAATGACTTCTCATTCAGTATGAGAGGATCAGGGAAGGTTATTCAGTGATCTTATTCACTGAGAGACACATTGAGTCAGGGACCTGAGGTTTTCAGAATTTACACTTGGATGGATTCAATCAGTAGACTGAGTCTCAATATCCAGCATTCCCAATTCAGCTTTTAGTCTTGTGAAAGTTGGTTCATCCAATGGTTTGGTGAATATATCAGCTAGCTGATATTCAGTGGGAATGAAGTGTAATTCAATGTCACCATTCATGACATGGTCCCTGATGAAGTGATATCTAATATCAATGTGTTTGGTTCTCTGATGAAGAACAGGGTTGTTTGAGATAGCAATTACATTTGTGTTATCACAAAAAATGGGAACCATCTTATAATGGATGTCATAGTCACTGAGTTGACTTTTCATCCATAGTACATTTGCACAACAACTGGCTGCTGCAACATATTCAGCTTCTGTTGAGGACAAGGCAACTGATTGTTGCTTTTTAGCACTCCAACAGACTAATTTTCCACCAAGAAATTGGCAGGAGCCTGAGGTGATTTTTCTATCCATGTTGCATCCAGCATAGTCAGAGTCTGAGTATCCTTTGAGATCAAAGCTTGAACATTTAGGATAATACAATCCAAGACTTGGAGTACCCTTCAGGTACCTGAGGATCCGTTTCACAGCTGTGAGGTGTGATTCTTTTGGGTCAGACTGATATCTGGCACACAAATAGACTGAGAATTGGATATCAGGCCTTGATGCAAGTAGATACATCAGTGACCCAATCATTCCTCTATATAGAGTTTGATTGACTGGTTTACCAGCAAGGTCAGGACCAAGGTTGTTTGGGGGAACCATGGGAGTTTTGACTGAGGCACAGTCACTGAGCTCATACTTTTTCAGTAGGCTTCTGGTGTACTTCTCTTGACTGATAGAGGTTCCTTTATCAGTCTGCTTGATTTGCAGTCCAAGGAAGTAAGTGAGTTCTCCCATCATGCTCATTTCAAATTTCTTTGCCATCAGTTTTTCAAACTGTTTGCAAAGTTTATAACTTGTTGAGCCAAATATGATGTCATCCACATATACTTGAACAAGAATGACATCACCATTTGTCCTATAGATAAACAATGTGTTGTCTATCTTGCCTCTGACAAATTTGTTTTGGATGAGGAAGGCTGAGAGAGTTTCATACCATGCCCTAGGAGCTTGTTTCAGTCCATAAAGGGCTTTGTCAAGCTTGCATACATAGTCAGGAAACTCACTGCTTTCAAATCCAGGAGGTTGTTGGACATAAACTTCTTCTTTCAGTAAACCATTTAAGAATGCACTTTTAACATCCATTTGGTACACTTTGAAGTTCATGTAGGTTGGAAATGCAAGGAAGATCCTGATGGCTTCCATCCTTGCCACTGGTGCAAATGTCTCTTCATAGTCAATGCCTTCTTGCTGATTGTAGCCTTTGGCAACAAGTCTGGCCTTGTTTTTTATGACTATGCCATTTTCATCAGTTTTGTTTTTGAACACCCATTTCATGCCAATGACTGAAACATCCTGAGGATATTTGACCAAGGTCATTACCTTGTTTCTGTCAAATTGTTCCAGTTCATCATGCATGGCCTGAACCCAACTAGGATGTTTAAGTGCTTCTTTGACACTTTTAGGTTCAATTGTGGAAATGAAGTCTACAAATAGGCATTAATTGGCTGAGGCTGCCTTCAGTTTAGAAGCCATGCTTCTAGTAAGCATGCCTTCAGTAGGCACTCCAATTATGTTGACAAGTTCTATATCTTTAGACCTAGTCCAATTGTCCTGAGGTCTGATTGGGTGGAGGTATGGGTTCTGGTGCAGACACTTGATGATCTTCAGGATCTTGAGTGTCTGACTGACTTGGCTGATCACTGAGATTGATTGGTTCCTGAGCACTTTGTTCAGACTGATTAATTGCATCAGTATTTGTCTGTGCTTCAACAAACTCAGTGATGGTTGGGTAAGGAAGGTTGTGAGGGACAATGTAGTAGGAGATATCAACATTTGCTTGATACTGAGTAGAAGGATTGCTATCAGGATGATAATCATCAGGAGGATATCTTGATGAATCATCAATACCTATCTCTTCCACTGAGGTGTTTGAGAATCTGATTGCTTCAGTACTCTCATCAAAGGTAATATGGAATGTTTCCTCAGTTTGCTGTCTCCTTGTGTTGAACACCCTGAAGGCTTTAGAGACAAGAGAGTATCCTAGGAAGTATCCATCATCAGCCTTAGCATCAAATTTCCCTAAGTGATCCTTGTGGTTATGAATAAATACATGACACCCAAAGACATGAAAGTAGCTGATGTCAGGGATTCTTCCCTTGAGTAACTCATAAGGAGTTTTGCTATATCTCTTGACAATGATGGATCTGTTTTGTGTATAACAGGCAGTTTTGACTTTTGACTGCTTCAGTCCAGAAGTGTTTGGATAGGACTGAACCATTTAGCATTGTTCTAGCAGCTTTAATGAGTGTTCTGTTTTTCCTTTCAGCAACACCATTTTGTTCAGGTGTGTAAGGAGAGGAAAATTTTTGGGAAATTCCTTTCTCATCACAGAAACATTCAAGTTCATGGTTTCTGAACTCAGTCCCATTGTCAGTCCTAATCTGTTTGACTTTTATGTCATTCTGATTTTCAATGTTCCTGACAAAGGACATTATTGTTTCAGCTGCCTGACTCTTTTTGGTCAGGAAGTAAACCCAAGTGTATCTTGAGTATTCATCCACAATGACCATAGTATACTTCTCATGGTTAATGAACCTAGGACTGATGGGCCCAAAGAGATCCATATGGAGAAGATGTAGGCAGCTTTTGATGGAAAAGTTTTGCTTGGTTTTAAAGGATGCTCTATGATGTTTACCTTTTTCACAGGCAGAGCATGGTTTATCCTTTGAAAACACAAGTGATGGTAAGCCAAGGACCTTGTTTTGTTTGGCAAGATAGTTTATGTTTTTGAAGTTCAGATGGGAGAGTCTCTTATGCCAAAGCTAGTTGAGGGTTTCAGTGGCCTTAGCAAAGAGACAAGTTCCATTCTAAGTTAGAGTAGACATGTCTAACACATAAACATATTGTCTTCTTGGTGTAATAAGGACTACTTCCTTATTTGCATTGAAGATGGTGCCTTGCTTATCATCAAACTGAACTATGTATTTTGCATCTCATAGTTGACTGACACTGATTAAATTGTACTTAAGACCATTGACATAAGCTATCCTAGTAAAGACTATACCACTACAGTTTACTGAACCATAACCTTCAGTGAGACATAATGAGTTATCATCAAATACCACATGAGGTCCTGGTTCTTCTACATACTTGTGCATATACTCTTTCACACCAGTTATGCTTCTTGAACATCCACTATCTAGATGCCAAACTGGCTCCCCGGCATGTTTGTGCACAAATAGTAAACTGTGTCAGTTCTTTCTAGGACCCTTCTTCTTGGAGGGCTTGGCTTTAATGGCCTGTTTAAAAGTAACAATTAATGCATGGTCAGTGGTTGAATGGACTGAGCTTCCACAGATTTTGCATTTGATTGTAGAAGTGGACTCAGTAGACTGAGAGGATGACTTGGTGATTCCTCTTCTGGTCTGAATGACCTTCTCATGTCCTAAGGTGTCGTGAGTGGGATCTCCACATATGTCATAACTTGTGTCCATTAGGCAATCCTCAGGAAGGTGTTCATTGAAGCTACAGTGTGGGCAAAGTGAAAAAGGCTTAGCCTTTTGTTTCTGCTTCTGCTTTGAATCAGAGGGATACTTAAAAGCTTGTGCTTTAAAGTTTGCAATTTTTGATGTGGCTGTGTAAGACTGGTGATCAAAAGTTCTGTAATCTTCCTTTTTACATATCATGCAAAAAAGGATTATATATCAATCATCAGTGGAATGATTAATATAGCCACACAACTTACACCTTTGCTGAGGTTTGGAAGGTTTTGGTTTGGTGGTGCTTGAGGAAGCTGATTTGGGTTCCTTCAATTTAGATTGAGGTTTTTCAAAAGATTCAATCTTCTCACTTAGCTTCCTGACAAACTCAGCCAACTGATCATACTTTGAGTCAGGGCTTTTAGTTTTTACTTCAGAATGGACTGAAGTTGTTGAGTCATCAGTAGGAACTGAGATTTTAGGTGTTTGCCTTTTCAGGATGGTTTTTCCCATTCCTGACTTCTCCTTTGGAGAATGCTGAGAGTAGACTAATGGTGTAAGGTCTGAATAAGGTGCAGCTCCCTGAAGGACTTTCAGAGGTGGGAGTGGTGCTTGTGATTCTGATTCAGACTCGTTGGCAGACTCAGTACTGCTGGGTTTGTCAGTGAGTCCAAGCATATCTTTTATAGCCTGACTTTCAGGTTCCAAGATTTTCCCAGTCTCAAAGTTAGGCAACTTACTGACTGGGTTGTTTATGACAATCCAGTCACTAGACATGGGTATCATCTCTTGGTCAAAAGATATGCCAGCTGGAATAAAAGCCTTTTCACTATGAATCTCACTGGTGGATTCAGTGAGTTGGTCTCCTCCTATGACTTTCTTGTTTTAACTAGGAATAAGACTTACAGTTTCATAGACTTTAGGATTCTTTTTAGTCTAGCTTTCTATGACAGCCTTTTCTTTGTTAAGTTCATTTTGAAGAGCTTGATTTTGTTTCAAAATCTCAGTGTTTTGAATTTGAAGTGTAACAGCTTCAAGTTTGGCTTGTTTTAAGACAAGCAATTCATCTCTACACTTATTCAATTCTTGAACAAGATTGTTATATTTTGAAAGCAAATTAAGCCTTTGTTCTTCAACAAACTTAAGATCTACATTAATGTAATTCATATAAGACTGCCAATCAGAATCATCATCCATAGAAAGTAAAATATTTACCTTTTTCATAGTTATATTGACCCACTCTCCATTTCTTGCATGGCTTTTTCCAACAACCAGCTGATCACCATCTGAAAGTGCCATCAATGCACTCACTCTAACTTCTTCATCATCTGATGAGACCTCTTCTTCATCCCAATCATAGGCTTCAGCTACTAGAACCTTGTTCTTTGCTTGAACAGGTTTGAAAGTTTGAGCAGCCTGAGACATTGAGGGATTGGCCTCAAGGAGAGAAAGTTTAGACTTAGCTTTTCTATATTTTGCTCCAAAATCTTTTTGACCCTTTTGAACAGTATTGTTTTGAAAATTTTGGGTAGACTGAAGCATTTTAGGTTGAAACTTGCTAGTTCCTGATGAAGAACTGTTTCCAAAAAATTTATAAGAGGGTCCTGAGGTTGTTTTTGAAAAATAGTCTTTAGCAAAATGACCATTTTTACCACATTTGAAACATTCAGTGGTTTCATTTGCTTTAGCTTTTGAAAAGTTTGACTGATTTCTTTTGATAAAACGTTTTGAATTAGCAAGGAGTGCCCTTTCTTGAAATTCTAAATGTAAATCATTTAGGTACTCCTCACTAGTTCTTTCATCAACCTCACCATCAGAATCCTCTTGAAAATCCTGCACAACACCATTAGAATAAAAGGCAGTTGATATGGGTGAGGTAGTCAAGGCCTTTTTGGTCTCAAGAGCTTTCTTTGAGTTTGGGTATCTCCTAGAGATTAAGTTGTCCTCATAGACAAACTTCCCATAGATCTCAGAGAGCTCAAGGGTCTGGATGTGGTTAGCATTCCTGAGGCCCTGAGAGAAGTTTAACCAATTCTCAGGGAGACTGTTGACAAAGCCAACATTTATCTCATGCTTAGACAAAACTACACCATCATTTGATAATTCATTTATCAGAGTCTTGTATCTGGTATAGGTCTGAGAGAGACTTTCAGAGTCTTTGGCCCTGAAAGTGTTATACTCAAGTTTCAGGTCCATGATCCTGTTTTCCTTGGTATCTGAGGGACCTTCAAAGCTATGAACCAAGTCAAGCCAAGTTTGTTTGGCTGTTGTACCGTTAATGACTGATTCCATTGTATCGTCAGGAAGACAAGATACAATAATGCTTTTTAGGCGCTGGTCTTGATTGACCACCCTTCTCTCATCAATGGTCCACTGAGCTTCCGGTTTAGGTAACCCTTCAGCAGTCTTAGGGACATAAGGACCTTCATTGATACAAGTGATGTAGTATGGTTCCATACCAGTCAAGTAGCAAAGCATGCGCTTTTTCCACTTGCTAAATTTTCCAGCTTCAAGTCTGGGAGCAACAGCTGAATAGCTTCCTCCCTTTTTGTCGATGAGCTGGGGCACATTAATATCAGCCATAGTAGGATCTTGGTTTTAAAAACCTTTTGAGCACTCTTTAGTTTTTGAAAAGATTTTACAAACCAAAGGCTCTGATACCACTTGTTGTTCCCGTTACAAAAGTAGAAATAACTACAAAGTTAATCTAATTGTGTTCCATGACTGATTTAATATATTGATTAATTTAGATAAATAAGTAAAACGTAAAGATAAAACACAAGTTTTTCAACGTTTAAATTCTTATTAGAAATTAATCAAAAGAATCTATACCCAAAGTGTTAGCGGAAATGACACTTGGGATTGAAACGACAAGGTATGGTATGTTCTCCTCACTAAACTTAAGCTATGCTTGAGTGGCAACAATGAATGAACCACTGAGCTATCTCAGGGACTAGGTTGCTCTTTGGGGGGAGAAAAGTGGTTTTGTGAAAGTCTAAGCTTTTAATGCACAAAACTTGTCCACTTTTCTCCCTTATGATCCTATTTATACATATGTATAAAAGAGCTCCCGTGACTAAAAAATACAAAAAGAATGACCTAGCTAGTCTGGACAAAGTACAACAGTATTTGTCACAGTTCCAAGAATCTATTTTGGGAATCGGTTAATACTGCTTTCTGAATGTCAGTGATAACACTGTTCTTGTTCTTAAGCCTTTCATGGAAAGTTTGACTTTGGCCTGATAAGGACTTCTCCTTATCTTTTCAAACTCTTCCCGCCTAGTCCCGCCTTTCTTTCAGACTTGAGATTCTTCAGTCTAGGTCTTCAGTCTTCAGTCTTCAATTATAATTGTTTTTTAGGAGACTGGGGTTCAGTGAGTTATTGTCATCACTCACTGAACCCATTACATTCTTCTTTGGCTTAAGTAACACTCAAGGAGTTCCGCCCTCCTGAATGTTGAATCTTTCTTCTTAAACTCGTCCTAAGCATCCTGAAGATAACTCACTGAGTGACTGTTCACTCAGTGACCTGAGAGCGTTCACGTTTGATTAACACTTGGCTAATTTGTATTCAAATCTTTATTGTCTGGCCGCTTAGGCACTGAATGGACCCAACAGTGCAAATTGTGAGTTCTAGAGATTACAACCGAAATATCAACTACCCAATCAACCGAACTAGAACCTTCTGTCCCAGCACCTCCAAGATGTGTCAACAACCTCCTAGAACCAAGACTAATTATCTAAGTCGTCCAAACGAGTAGTAGAATGTATGAGAATTGGTATAAGGGTGATTATGGTGTTTAATCAACCCCTATAGTTGGTGGTGTTTCTTGAGTTTTGTTTTCCCCACTGAGGTCTGGTCTTTTTTATAACCTCATGGGGTCCCCAAGAACATGTATGCAAAGCTACTTTGGCCAAATGATCGGTCACAATGAATGAAATGCCCCATCAATGTAGACTTGTTAACTACCACTAGAAGTACGCCACACTTCTTAAATCACCGCCATACATTTTCCCGATATCGGCATACTTCTATAAAACCAGCGTACATTTGGTCTTTCTCTTTGTTTGATAGTCTTGTCTCTCGATGACTATTCGTTCTTTGCACATTTAAGCTTCAATCCTTATTCCTTGTTGGTTTATCGATCCTGCACAAACATTTATCCATTAAGTATCAAAAAGTCTTATAAATAAGTGTAAATAGATATATAAATTACGTAATATCACGAGTATAAATATGTATATTTGCAGTGTAAATAAAGAACATGAACCCTAATTTCTCAAGTTGAAATCAAAACTGAAATCAAGCATTGTAATTATCAAGAACATTAAAACAAAGACAACCATGCATAACAATCAAACATACTAATTCGAACTAATAGGATATAACCTAAATTTTCGAGTATAAACCCTAGGTACAAATCATAAAAACTGTAAAAAACAATAAAAATAAGTAATTGGAATTACCCTTGACATGTTTGAGAGTGGAGATCGACGAAGTTTAAGGTTTTGTAAAATTTTTGGGGTGAAAAGACCATCGGTCTTTTGGGTGTTTTGTGTTTTTGTGTGAAAATGACAGGGTTTCAAGTATATAAGTTTTTCCCCCGCTCAAAAGTACGACGGTTTTTTAGAAAAACCGGCGTGCTTTTGTGAAATTTTCCAAACAGACAACTTTTCACACATAAAAATGCAAACGATAACTAAATTTTGTCAAACAACCATTCCCAACAATCTTGAGCAGCCAGGCCAATAAAATGGTCATGTTGAGCCCAGGTAAATAAATTATAAACCTAGTGCTTATAGAAAAAAACATTAGAGCTTTCGATAATTTGAGAACAGTAGATGCTAAATTTTTATAAGTGAGCTCAAAATTTTAAAGTATTTTCGTTGAAGTTAATTAAACAATTATTATATCTATCGAATTTGAATTTAGAAGAAACGGTCAGATAAAAAACTTCGACCAAGCTGCCATATTGGTCCCCCTCTACTACTTTTTCTTTTGACCCCCTATTTTGCGAACTGTACAATTTGCGGGTATTGTCAGTCCATTATGTAGATGAACCTCAACCTCTCTTTCCTCCGTTTTCTCGAAGTTAGATTGTTCTTTTACATATGAACTGTCCCTTCCTTTTCACATGAGTTGTTTAAAATGAACCCCATCCCCCTACCCAAGCCAAAACAATAAACTACCTTCTTATTTATGATTGATTACTTTTTGAATAAAAAGATATTTATAAGAAAAAGCTGTATCATATTTGAAACAAAATTTATTTAACAATAAATAATTTAAATACGGAAATTTTATGAAAAATATTCAAGTTTTTTAAATTACAAACTATTAAAAATATTAAATAAAATTTATATAATAATTGCGTCTAAAATGATTGAAATTCCAAGCAATGATTATAAGTAAATAAATTAAAAACTAGTATACCATTCAACATAAAGCTTTTTCAAAATTTTCAACTATTTAAGTTTTCTAAATTATCACTCAGGGGTGGTGTAGTAGTAAGGAGGTTGAATAACTATTGAGAGGTCTTAAGTTCAGTACTTTATTAAAAAATAGAGGGCTTTAACCGATTTGATTATGGGTGACGGTAGAATCAAATCTCGTAAATTAGTAGACCAGATGTCGTAAAAATAACAAATCTTTTGTAAAAGGGTCGACGGTCCCAAAACTTTTGGGATTAACAACTCTTTGCACTTATTTCACTTGTTTTCTAATGCTATGGACCAGTATTCGGATAACTACGAATAGGTGCGAAAGAATAAATATTTTACATCTGCCCAAAGGTGATAAAAGTTAGGGTCAAAGTTGCTGTTGCTGTTTTGAACCGTATATCTTAAACTTTTGTCCCCAAAACAAGATCTGAAAAAAAAAAAAAAAAAAAAAAAAAAAAAAAAAAAAAAAAAAAACAAAAAACAACAACAATAACATTAATTCAACCGTAGAAAACCGATCAAACAAAGGTTCGACGGTTCCGGATGGGTTGGAATCCAGATACACATGCTTATCAGAAAGAGCACAAAATAACAACAACAACAATAATAATAGAAGATCGGATCGAGATCCTAAGATCCTACTATAAAGTAATTTTTTTAATTGTCTTTGTAATATTATTAAAATCTACAAATTATTATATATCATTAACACAAAATTATGTAAATGTTTTATGAAAATGTTGTTTTAAATTATGAACATGGAATGCTTAAAGAGATTGACATGTTGTTTTTTAAATTCTATAAAACGTGATCCACAACTTTTTAGTTTTTTAGTTTGCGATTCGAGAATAGTAAGATCGGATCGGATTAGATCTTAAGATCCTATGGTCAAAATTGGGATCTTATAAAATCTTAAGTGAGCTAAGATCCTACATAGGATCCGAATCATTTTTGCATTGTAGTATCGTAAAATTATAAGATCCTAAGATCAGGATCGGGATCCTAGACAACTGTGATTTATATATATATATATATATATATATATATATATATATATATATATATATATATATATTTTGAACGGCTAACTCTCATATACTACCCCTATTACAATTAAATCTCCCTTGTCAAGGTTTGAACCCTGGTCTTTTCCCTCAAAGACAAATGCCTTACCACCACGCCACAAGGGGTGGGGCTATATATAGTATATATATAGCATGCATTTTAAACATTCGGCTTTTTAAAGAAAATTTTTATAAGAAATTATTAGGTAAAAAAACGAACTTCTATTGACCCCCTACCCCCTAAAAAAAAGGTAAGCAGCTTGTTTCCTATCAATTAGTGTTACTTGAAGCCCCTTATGAGTTATGAAGCAGCTTATTTGATCCCATTAATTATGTTACTTGAACCCTTTATTTAGCGCTCGCAAATTGTCAAACATTGCCAGTCCATGAACCCTATATAAAGACAACCCTTTCCCTTTTGTTGAACCACAATCTTCTTTCTAACCAATATCAATCTTTTTGCCTAAAACAATTAATCAAATGAGCAAAAGGGTCCAATTGAGTCTCCCCGAATCCCCTTTACCTTCAATACTTACAAAAATGAAAAAAGTTGCTAATAAATTTAAGGAAGTTAATCTTCACGGAGTGCCAACTTTATTTCAGTACTATGAATGCAGCCCTCCTCTAGACCCAGAGTACAATGGGTTCACTGTCACATTGCAAGATCAACCTGTTGTCTACAACAAATACCATGTAGAACTTGAGCAATACCACAAGAACTGTTACAAGCAGGGTTGTCGTGTTGTTGGGCAAGACACAAAGGTGGAAAGCTGGTTAGCTGGCCGAGCAGTTCAGACAAGGGTCGCGGATCAAGGTACGACACGAATACGTGTTGATAAGTCGGACCATGTATTGGGGTTGTTCGTTATGCCGGTGTTTCTTAAACGGGATATTCATAATCAAACTGTTGGAATCGTTGAGTTGGTCACGATTGCACCAAAAAAAAGTTCTGTTGATGATTTCTTTCAAATCCAAAAACTGCTAAAGGTAAGCTTATATTCTGGTTGAAGCATTAGTAGTATTTTATGTAGAAATAGTTTCGTCTATTTGGCTTCCTACCCACGCCCACATCTTCTTTGTTTTGTACTTTCGCATCCATATTATTTATTTGTCTGAACTTGTTTGTTTCATGTTTGGACACATTCTCAAGAAACACTATATGGGGGAAAGAAGTCACGAACGCATGATTCAAGTTTTGTTGTTTTCAAATTTTGTAGGATGAAGGCTTAAAATCCGAAGGTATGGCGAAGACGATAAAAGTTCGATACGAAGATCAAATAATCAAGTTCACACTCTCTATTTCAGCTGAATTCAAAGACTTGCAGATGAAAGTGAAAGAGAGGTTTAAGATATTGAAACACGGACGTTACTTAATTGAGTATGAAGATAGAAATGGTAACTCTATTCCAATTATAAGTGACGCCGATCTCAAGGTTTGCATTAAAGAATCAGTTTCACTTGGGAGAACCGTCATCAAAATGTCTGTGAAACTTGCAACATAAGAACATAACGGCTTATGTCAGTCTTATTCCAAATTATGCGAGTGCCTTTCTTTATTGTCATATTTCACCCAGTCGAGTACTTAGCTTCATGTCCGAGTATAGCTCATAGCGGTCAAATATTATCTATATATATGTTGTTGATTTGTTTACTGTGTCGAAAGTTTGGGGTGTAGTTGCGTGCTGTTTGTCCATATAAACCTTTGTAAATGATACCGGTCGTTATATATTGCTTTTTTCAAAGAATATGCATGGGAGTATATGATTGATTGTGAAATGGAACAGTGTCGTCAAATATATGAGTTTACAATTTATAGTATGTGGTAAGAATTGTTTATGGTATGTCAACGTTACATATGATGTATAAGCTAAGGTGGTAACGGAAAAATGTATGTCATATCGTAATTATATTTCGAAGTAAAACACTTAGCTTGTATTTGGAGTATGTTCTAAGAATACTATAGTTAACTATTTAGACCAAAAAAACCCATGCATCTATGCTTCATAAATATATAATAGCACGATAAGTGACGGACTAAATTAAATAAATGCATTTATTAATCGATTTTACATTTTTTACTAAATGAAATTTACGTCGGTATAATAGTACTCATATAATTTGTTGTTTATGTGTGGTAATTGGGGTGAGATTGGTATCCTGATAGCAATTAGAAGTCACGAATTGTACGCTTTCAGATCGATTAAATTGGAGTGTATACCAATTAACGACCGGATAAAATCTAATTGATTCAAGTTTGTGAATGATTGTATGTTTGCAGTAATACGTGATCAAAATTGGTTGATCAGCCCTTATCTTTTCTCTATATGAAATAGAGAATATATAAGACGGTTTATAGGGGCGGTTATTAAAACCTAATAACTGTAAAACACTAGCAGCAGGAACTGCACTATCGGCAGGAATGGTTCAGCAGGAACGATCCACTATCAGCAGAAACCATCTGCTATCAGCAAAAACCATATGCTATCAGCAGAAACCATTCGCTATCAGCAGGAACCATATCAGCAGAAACCAAGCATTATCAGCAGAAACCAACCATATCAGCCAGGGGCTGCCGCCCCTTGGACCCTGCTTCTCTCAGGGGCGTTGCCCCCGAACCCCCACCAAGGGGGCTACGCCCCCTTGGAACCCCCGTTAGTCCAGTTAATATCCAAATAAGTGTCGACCCTTATTTGCATATTAAACTCAATCTATTTTACACTAAAATACCAACATAATTTATAAGCAAGACCGTGGGCACTCAAAGCTCTAATGATAATTTATATAGAAGAACGTGGACATTCAAAGGTTTGTTGTTTGCTACTTGAAACATCAAACACGGACCATTAGTACGTGATTTGGTTCCTAGACTTCTGCGGTGAATCTCTTTCAAAAGGGATGAAATTATTTAATCTATAAGATGTTAAAATCTAGATAACTAACATACCATACTTGATTTTTAAACTATGTAACGAAATAACTTTATTCAAGATTAATCATCATTTCATCTATTTTGTTTACAGGAATGTTAAAATGTGTGCACTTACAAATTACAGTGACTATAACGGACGTTGCTAGTTTAGCTTGCAAAGTTTGGTTGTCTCATGTTCAAATTCATATGATTAACCATTTATGTTGAAGTGGAGCAAAATGAAAAAGATACTTCATATTGTAATTATACTTTGAAGTTTGAAGTACAATTCTTGTGTGTGTATGTTTCAAAATAACCATGGTTAGAAACAAAACTCTAGATGTATGGATCTTTTTTTACTGAAAATATAGCGAGTATATACAAGTTGGATACAGTGGGACCGTATTGTGGTACTAATTGAGCCAATGTTAATCAATAATCAAGACGATTGATGGTCAGTGACCATATTAGAAAACTCAATTTTCAGCAATACCATAAGTTTCGGATGCAGGTTTTGTCTTGATACATAGAATATTATAATATATATGTGTGTATTTATTAAAAGTTTATGTTGAATATATTCTTGAACAGAACACGAAAAGAAGTTTGATAAAATAAAATAGACACTATTAATTGAGGCCGTTCACACACATAAAGAATCAATAACGAATTATCTTACTGAATACAATAGACGAAAACCAGTTCTAGAACATGGACCGATCCAATGCTATGTGGCATGGAAAAGTGTAACGCAACTTTTTGGACCGGTTTGCATATTTTTATACTGGCTACTCCAAGTGCTTTTAAAATCATACGGAGTATAAAATATCATATTATTTTCATCATTTATTATAATTCAATTCTCAATGTCAAAAACTCTCATTTATCAAAATATGAAATCAGAGGCGGATCTATAAGGTTCACAGGAACCCAATAAATTTTTCTCACTTAATGTAAATTTTGTTAAAAACTCTTAATTTTTTTCTAAATGTATCCGGTAACTTTTGATTTCGTCTATAATTCCAAATTACATTACAACTAATTGTTTGCACCTTGGTCAATTTAAGCTCCAAGTCCGCCTCTGTATGAAATGGTGGACTCTACATGATACAATATAATGTGGGCTTTTGAACATTAAATTTGGTATATGACTTTAAGTTGGGTACGTTTAGTTGGAGAAAAAAATCTCTTGTCTTCTATCTCTAGTTTTGTAAAAATTTGGATAAGAAATTTATCTCTACAAAACACTTGAAAATATAGAAAACGCGTTTAGTTTATGTTTGTATTTTGTATCTTGAATAAGGGGAAGGAAGGTTGTAGGTTACAAAAGAAAACAAGAAAAAAAACTAAAATTTGTTTTGTAGTTTTCCTTGTTAAGTTAGGAAATACGGGATTTTGTGTTTTGCAAAATATTTTGTTGGAAAACGTTGATATGAACGCGATCTCTGTTTTCCTTATTTTTCACAAAACATTTTGTATAAAACAAGAGTGTTTTCCTCTAATTAAATGCATCCTAAATTTTTGCAAAATATATTAAAAAAATTAATTAAAGTGGAGTAATGAATTTCCATTGAACCCAGTATAAGTCTAAATAAGAGTTGATGTTAATTGCACCCCTAACTTAAAATAGATGATTACTTATGTTATGCATGCGTAAGCTCAAATGTTGATAATGATCTCACCAACAAATATCCGATATTTCTCGTTAGAATACTAGTTTCACGCCATAGAAACTTCGTCTGGTTAACTTCATTCTAATGAGTTAGTCGAACCCCAAATAAGTCCAAATTCTTATTTTCTCATGCATAAAAGTTCATGGACCCTGTAAAGTGACCCTATTAGAAATGATACATACATACGTGCATGTACCCATTAGCTCACGAGGGACATTGAAACACCCAATTTTCTTTTAAAGTCGTACATTTTACGCCGTAAAGACTAAAAACTCTCAATTCTATAGAGACTAAAAAGTCTCTACGCCGTTTCGAAGTCTGCAAACATGCACTTTTTCATTTTTACAAAAACTGGACTTACACAACTCGTAAATCTTTCATACCTCAAAAAACACCTTTCATATATCATAAATATCATGTCCAATCACAAACTTCAAGTCTTAGACGTGCGGAAGCTCTATTTACAAAACGTGAGTGTTAACCCAAACACTCCCTTTTGACCCATACTACATAACTTGGTTATAAACATCTATACAGAGTAAATTGCAAAAATCGTCCTTGTGGTTTGGCCAAATTGCACGTTTCGTCCTTGTGGTTCATTAAGTGCAAAGATCGTCCTTATTTTGCACTGTTACGTGCACTTTTGGTCCTCCATCATTGCAAAAATCGTCCTTATGTTTTGCCAAATTTCACTGTTGAAGGGCAAAAAATGCACGTAACAATGCAAAATAAGGACAATCTTTGCACTTATTGAACCACAAGGACGGAACGTGCAATTTGGCTAAACCACAAGGATGATTTTTGCAATTTACTCCATCTATACACATAAGACTAAGGATTTACTTGAGAACATTTGAACCCAGAAGACATTGTAAGACACTTTGGGGCATTACAATTTGACTATCAAGAGAATGCATAAGAGATGATCGTCTACCTATACCACGAGCATTACTGATGACCCTCAAAATTCATCCTCCTTTATCTACATGTCCCATATCCATTTCAATTACCTGCAAAAAGGGTGAACATATTAACGGTAAATCATAAAGACTTAGTGAGTAAAACGGAACTATATCAAAAACTTAAACCAATCTCTGTTCCGATGTCTAATCGGGTTTTCCACAAAACTACCCACTAACTAAAAGTTGTCATTTCTTGACTATGACTATAATGTTTCTACTATGGAATGCTACTACAATAATTTTCCATAAGTCAACTAATTTATAACTAGCTAATAAGCCACCGATGTCTATTCAGACTTTTCTACTAAATTGTTCTACTCGCTATCCGATATCTAATCGGTTACTACAATCATGTCAAATATCTAATTGGAACACTACTAACGTGATATTCTACTAACTATCTGATATCTATTTGGCTTATATAGTCATTTTCAATATCTAATTGGAAAGCTACTATCATATCCGATATCTAATCGGATGAAACCTCCCCAACCAAACTTGACAAAACTTTTTTTTTTTTTTATACTATGACAGAAGCATATGAACATATGTTGAAATTCCATATGGCCATATGCTCCTTATTATAGTTCTGCACTGAGCATACGACCATAAAAGGCCTAAGATTGGAAGCATGGATTGAAAGTAACAAGTCTTGTGAACTATTGTTGAATGTATATGATGATTATAAGAATTAATGATGTATATTGCCACGTTATCTCCCATTTTTCTTACTAAGCGAAAGCTTACGGTTTAGTTGCTAACCATATTTTGTAGGTTAATGTGATGCAAGTATGGTCTTGGTAAAATGTCTAAGATTGGAAGCATGGATTGGAAATAATTGGCTTGTGAGTAGGAAGGTAGTCGTAATTTAGATACCGAGCTCAAAGTAAAGTTAAACCCCCCAATGGGTCGTCAAGTTGTAGTCTTTTGAAAAGAAGGGTTTCGTGCAGTCTTGATTTTAGATTTAAAGTCATATTTGCTGAATTTGAAGTGTGTAGTAGTGTTATGTACAAGTTGTCTAGTTGTAATGAGTGTTTAGCACAACCTCGTAAACACGTTTCCGCTCATGTTTATGTCTTACCAAAGTGTAGAAATGATATTTATACTGTATATAGTATTTCTGCAAAGTTTCATGATTTTACGAGTCTTGAAAGTCGGTTTTCAGAAAATAGACCAAATATAGTTTTTATGTAATATTGGTGCAGGACCCGTATGACCATATAATATTTTAGTATATGGTTGTATGCTCAATTCAGAAAATTTTGCACTAAGCATATGACCATATGGAATTTCTGCATATGGCCATATGGTTGCATCAGAATTTTAATAAGAAGCATATGGCCTTATGGAATTTTAGCGTACGGTCATATGCTTCTGTCATAGTATAAAAAAGACAAAACAAAAATTTCGTGTTTGATTTGGGACGTTTCATCGGCTACTACTATAAAGTCAAATATGTAATTGGAAAGTTACTAATATATCCAATATATGATCGGCTGCTACTATATTGGAATTCCTTTCTATAGGGTGCGAGTACTGATGTGCGGCCTTTACCCTCGTGTACGGATGCATTCCCGGGTTTACAATGCTGCTTGGGATTACCACATGAGCCTATATTATAAGGCAACATAGCTAGTTCATATGTGCCTTCTATATTGTACTATTTGACATGCTTCATCCAATCTCATATGAGCACCTATATACTTTAAGGGGAGTCGCTTCATGCATCACTTAGGCAGTTGTATCATAAGCTATTGGTGCATCGCGTAGGCACCCGTATCATAAGCTATTGGTTCGTCGCTTAGGCACCCGTATTATAGGCTATTGGTGCATTGTTTAGGCACTCGTATCATAGGCTATTGGTGCATCGCTTAGGAACCCATATCATATTATATGACACCATTTATGGTATTGTTTACTATTTTCTATTAGTAGGATACAACTAGAAACATTCTTACATGTTAAAACATGTCTATACTACTAAAACATATTAAGCTAATCTCTTACTTACCTTATAGATTCATGCTAGTGGTCCACTTGCTTGCCTTGATCCCCTAAACATATAACATTCACATATACACTACTATTAGGAATAACTAATTCAACTAATTTAAATATCATAACAATTAAATAATTAATTCTACATCACCAAAGCACGTAGCGGAAGCAAAGAATCAATATTTAACATGTAAAGAGTTTAACCGAATAATAAATATACGTACCTTTGATCATAGCAAGAACAAGGATCTAAACTTCAATTCTACTTCTTTAACAAACAATAGGATTAACGAGAAACCCCTTACCACTTTGTTTCTCAATCCAAGATGGTATTAACTATAGTGAGTTAATTACCAAGGTATTGTACACACGTACTATAACCAATTAATGTTTGGTGCTAGCAAAAGAACACGAATTAAACCAAACAATTTTTTTAACAATTAAAATTCGATCCCCCCCTCCTAAAGAGTTGGTCGATCGGTTTTGGCAAAGAAAAGGAGAAGAACAAAGTTAGGGTTATAGAAAGAGTGCACAAGATGTGAAAACCCTAACCCCTAGGCCTTGTATTTATAGTGAAACAATCTTAGAGGACAAGTTAGGGTTGGATTGGGTTATGGAAACCCCCAACCGATCGGCCCCTTATTCCCAAGGGAATTTCGGAACTTTCTTGTCCCTCTAATTTCACTTACGGTCCTTCCTTTATTTATTAACAGTCGTTAGTCAATTCCGTTAATTACTTAACGTCCGTTAGTCGTTATTTCGTGTTCAAATAATTAAATTCATAACGGTTATATATATTAATTATTTACATTAATCATTCATACGTAAAGTGTGCAATCCCAAGGTCCCGAGTTCGATTCTATTCATACACGACTTAATATTTTTCCATAACTATAACAGCTCCCACTTGGAAATCTATTAAAAGTGTAATGACATTGGTTAGCGTCTAGCAACACGCCAATGCCCCTAGTACAACTCAGGTGGTGGTCTCCTAGAAAAAACCATTCGATGATTCATCATCATACTCATCCTTTTGTTTCTAATACTACATTAATAAAGATATGGATCTAAGTCATTCTTTATTAACCATTCTGTTTCTCGTTGTTTCTGATTGAGCAAGATTACCAAATCTTCTGAACCTATTCAGGGGAGATCTTGGGTGTGGCCACACAAACATCTTGCTAATCCTACGAGGGGCCCAGCAGTATTAAACTCCAAACAATTTGAAGGAACAAATTCTATCTTGACTACGAGCATAACTCATGCACTTTGCAACACTACTGAAAACAATCCTTATAGCTACCAGTTATGTATAGCGGTAAATTGAATCACAGAAATGCACTACATGCATGACAGTTATCTGGCATCTCAAGTTTGAGGATAACTATAATCACATGATTTACTTAATGATAAGATCCATAAAGTAAACTTATGAAGTTGGGATAAGTCCTATATTCAATTCATTGAATATCATGTGAAATTGGTATGACAACGCATCAATATACTTTCAAGTATATTCTACCAATATTCAGATTTGTCTTAATTTAATGATATTCCCATATCATTAATCGAAAACGGACAATTTAGAATATATAAATATACTCAAGGATATAAACATGCAAATATAGGATATATTATTAAGAAAATGACAATCAAACATAATAAGTATTTTATTTCATTAAAATAATAACTGTTAAAAAACATCCCATTATCCAAACACTAATCACAGATGGGCATGAAACTACTAGCTAAATGAAGTCCTATGCCTTCAGCATGTTGATTAAGCTTTCCACCAGGTAAAGCTTTCGTTAACGGATCAATTAGATTGTTATCTGTGTTAACTTTGAGCAACTCGATTTCGCCTATCTCCACTTGTTCTCTAACATAGTGATACCGAATCGGGAAATGTCTGGTGCCCTTCATGATTCCAGGTTTATTGGCAAATGTAATTGCGGCTGAATTGTCACAATACATTTTTATAGGTCTTTCGATTGAGGGCATAACGCCAAGCCCTGAAACGAACTTCCTAATCCAGACGGCTTTCATTGCAACTTTTGAAGTAGCAATATATTCGCTTTCTGTAGCAGACATCGCTATAGTACTCTGCTTCTTGCTCTTCCAATCCACAGCTCCTCCATTGATGACAAAGACATAACCCGTCTGAGACTTCGTATCATCTTTATCACACTTCCAGGAAGCATCGCAGTAACCTGTAACACACAGTTCTGCATATGGATTTCCACCATATACTAAAAACATATGATGCGTGGTTTTGCGACCTTACAACAGGTTTTACCTCTCGAGGGATCTCAAGAGGCTTACAACCCCACCAGGCAGTGTACCTGACCGATGTAGTATAGTGTAGTGGTAAGTACGGGGGATTGATCGTTCTCCACAGGGAATAGTGTCGTTAGGATTGAAAAACTACTTTAATAGGTCTAAGGGTGAGGGAAGATTCTTTTTGTATTTTTATAATTTTTATGAAAGCAAGTAAAATCTCAGGTTTTGAAGGAGTGGGCGGAATTAGTTGCTAGTCAACTAACCCAAATAACTACAAATGCAAATAAAATAAAATAACTG
Organism: Artemisia tridentata subsp. tridentata; assembly: GCA_021014915.2. Taxonomy (NCBI): domain Eukaryota; kingdom Viridiplantae; phylum Streptophyta; class Magnoliopsida; order Asterales; family Asteraceae; genus Artemisia; species Artemisia tridentata. The sequence continues at coordinate 296,953,636 of CP139501.1, forward strand.
AAAATGAAAAGGTTGTGAAACTTATGTGGAGAGAAATGTGTTTACTTAGATGTCCTTACTCCCTAACTATCTTTTACCGGTTGATTAGTGTGTATTAATTGCGTGGATGACAGGTGTATTCCTTAATACCAATCGTGGGGTGGCGTACGTACTTCCCCAACTCTACAAGCTCCTACTTCACTCCTATGTCGAGCCGGCTAAGAAGCTCCTAACATGGGATAACTAGAATTCGCTCATGCATTAAATACAACCATAAAAACCTTAGTACGCATTGGTTCATGTTTCTTAAGACGTTCAAGCAAGTTACCGTATAGGAAGTTAGCCAGTTTTCTTAAGCCTAACATCGATAAACAATCATCCAATACAATTAATAACACATTAACAACCGATAATCAATAGCTAGGTTTCATTAGATCTAAGCAAACACAAGATAAATCTAGCCTAGCATGTTAATTAAAAGACAAGAACGAGATATAATCAAACAACACATAGACATATTGATTGATTAAATGAATACTTATCTTCAATTAAACATGGGAGATCCAAGGGTATGAAAACCCTTAAAAATGGCAGAAATTCGTCTTAGGGTTTCTCCTCACAAAGTTGCACACTAATGACAAAAAATTGCAAAACTATATATAGAGTTTAGGATCTGACGGCGTCACGTTATAGATCTTGACGCCGTCACCTCGCCGTGTCTAGGGTTCTCGGATGGCCTTCTTGACGCCGTCCCTCTTTAGTGCTCCAAAATCCGCTCTGGCTTATCAAAGGTTGACGCCGTCAGAAATGGGCTTGACGCCGTCTCTCTTTAACTTAAACTGTGATGGCCTTGATCACCTCAAAGGGTGACGCCATCAGACTTCCCATTGCAAAACTCTCTGGCGCGTCACGTGTATTTTTCATATCCACCTCTTTTGCCAAGCCATGACGCCGTCTGGAACAATCCCTGACGCCGTCAAAGGTACTTTTCCAGCCAATTTTGAGACTTTGTCGTTTTCTTCACTTTTATGCTCCAAAAACGTCCAAAATGCTTCCTTTTCCAGATTTCTTCTCCAAAGTACCTAAAATGACAAAAGGAACGATTTAGGGCAATATTTGATCAAATAAATACGATTTAGGGCTTAAATGACCCCCTAAAAGCGGTACACTTTTCGCTTCATCAAATACCCTTACACTTGAGATTTGCTTGTCCTCAAGCAAATGCGCTTTTATTCTAATCAAAATACAAGTTAGGTCATTTAACGCTAATATAAAAGTAATTACAACAATTAGTCGTTCTACTTTAATCATAATAAGCACGGAGATTACAAACTGGCACCTCACAAGTAGTGTTTAGATACTCACATCTCTCAGGTGTCATCAAAATAAATCTCATAAATGAAAACGGATAATATCTCTCACTACCTGTCATAGCAAATAGATTACCATAGGCTTGGGAAAGGATCAAAAACCTTCTCCACTAGGCGTAAGCACCTAAGATAAACTATCAAAGAGGGCTTTTAAACGAGTTATAATGTTAGGTGTAGGGATATGATAAACACGGTTTTGTTGGATAAAGGATATTTTACTGGTGGCGAGTTAAAGATCTTGATTAATTACATGTACAATATGGCGTTGCTAAGCCAAGATTAGACTCGACTTAAGCTAAAAACAAAATAACAAAAACATAAAATAAACATAAAATGAAACGGGATGGTAGTCCGTATGTTTTTTCTACTTTTCATTTTCTCTTTTTTTTTTGTATTTTTCTTGATTTTTTTTTTTTTTTTTTTTTTCTTCATACACTCTTGCCCTACCATCCAAAATAATACATCATAGGGGCCTCGGTTCTCCCCTTACACTTGAACTTTTACATAACTTTACAAATAATTATTCTAATGACTCGAATCAAGATAATCGAAACATTTGGAGTACTTTAAAATATTAACGTACATATGGGGGTAATAAATGATGTTCTTCTTCCCCATTACTCCATTACACTAGTACTTTACCCATGAGTCCCAATCGTCCCAAAACAATATGTACAAGGATATGACTCGACTTAGCAACCATGTAATCAATTAGATAATTAACTTGGGTTTAAACAAATGTTGTCACAATAATGCACTAAAAATGAGTGCATACAAGGTAGGCTAAGGCGATTTGGGTGTACATTTAAGTGGGGTGTAACAAATTCTTCCTTTAAGTAAAATGCTTAAAGGTCGAAACGAAAAGATAGGCTCTGAGGGGTGTACTAGGGGTATCGTGTACTAAAAATGAGTACAACGCAAAGGGTGTGGGAGACTTACTTGACCAATGTAGCCAATGTAATTATAACAAAAACACAGGTGTAAAACAATGGGTTAATCCTAATGCCTCTTATCATGTAGTGAATCTAACTACACGAATGTAGTCTCACTTGTGGCCTCGGAATGGTCCTAACGCAAGTTCTAGAATCTAAGTGCTACCGGTACACACATCATAGCATAAATGCTTTTCCTACCAATTCTAGGGGCGATCCTCACATATTTGGGGGTGGAAAATTTTTTTAGTGGTACGGTTTTGTGCTAGTCATATAACTCCTATCCGTGAGATGCTCATTAAGACCAAAGTTTCACTCCTATATGTTGTAAAAAAATTTAAATTTGGCACTAAAATTGCCCTAACAGGTATTTATCTCAGTTTTATTACACATCTACCATTAAACAAACAAAAATCAAGCGTAATTGTATTCTCTAAAGTATCGTATTTTTACCCCCCCTTACACTTAAGATGAACATTGTCCCCAATGTTCAAATAACACGATGTAAAAGTAATAAGGTAAAAGAATGAAATCAAATACTCCCCTGATTCGTTTGGTGGATAAAGGGGTAACATGGTTAGATCCTCTTCCAATGAAATGTAGAAGCTCCAAGACTAAAGCATCGCCAAACGCTTGATTCCACATACATCTCCTTGTCCAAAATAACCTGTTAAACCTGACAAAACAAACACGAAAACCTGCATAACATCGGCGGGATAAATTCTATATAAGGATATAATGCTTGTGGAATGATAATTTTGCAGATTCCTGGAGTTTATAAGTTAGAGATTTAATAAAAACTTTTTATGAAAACAAAACTTTCAAAAATTTCAGAAAATTAAAACCTGACGCCGTCAGGTTGTAAAGCCTGACGCCGTCAGAAATGATCTGACAGAATTCTCATGTTAAGTTTCCGGAAAATTTCTGGAAAAACCTTTACCTTACTTCCTGGAAATCCTGCAAAATATCATTATGACTCGATACAAGCATTTGACTTAAACAAATACGAATATGTATGTTAATTTATTATTATTACGATTCATGTTCATTTTTGTTCTAATAAACCGATTTAGATTTCCCTTACACTTATCTTTTGCAAAATACCTTTATATGTAGTTAAGACGAAGTTAAAAACAAGATAAAGCATTTTCACAATTTAGTTTTGAACATGAATCAATAATAATAAAAATTAAACATACACACGGAAGCAAATAAAATCAAACAAACAAATAAATAAACACACAAAGCAAATAAAGCTTGGGTTGCCTCCCAAGAAGCGCTTTTCTTTATTACCGAGTCTTGTAGCTAGACTCAAAGTCCTTCTACCCTATGTAAGTGAGTTCGTCATCGAGGACGTCTTTAGGGTTAAGCTTGGATTGAAGTTTCCTATTGGTCCGCTTAGTACAATATATCTTTTCAAACTTCTCTCCATCCGGGTCATACAATGTCATCTTAATATGCCATGACCCATCTTCATCTTTGGGTGGTTTGTCCCAATCCCACTTATGATCATCGTCCTCACAAGTCCACTTATTCATCCCTAGGTTAATTGGCAAAACTCCTAGGAACTCAATCATCTTCCTAAAAACTAGAGGGTCTTCAAATGGATCTAATTCGGTGTCCCTAGCCAAGAGTTGTTCTACCGCATGTGTTCGGTTCACAAAGTCCTCTTCTAGGTAAAATGGGCGTTGGGGTCCTATGAAGTCTCTATCGATCCTAGGTCCATATCTAGATGGTCTCCTATTTAGCTCTAACCATTGGGGTGTTGGTTCATCACTAGTATCATAAGCATGTTTCTTCACATCATAGACTGACCAAGTATCACCTTCTCCTACCGCTATCTTAGATTCCTTACAATCAATCATAGCACTAGCGGTCGCTAAAAATCCTCTACCTATCAACAAGGGGCATGTAGGGTCGCTAACCATATCAAGGACGTGGAAATCGGCTAAAATGGTTAGTTTTCCTATGTGTACTAACACATCTTTGACTACTCCAACCGGGTAAGCAACACTTCCATCCGCTAAGCCTATTATTACCTCGGTTTCTTCAAGTTTTCCTAGTTTTAGAGAGGTGTAGAGAGGTAACGGAAGTAGGTTAAGGCTTGATCCAAGATCGGCTAATGTGTCATAAGCCTCCGAATTACCGATCTTGCAAGGTAGAACAAATAAGCCTGGATCATCTAACTTCTTAGGTAGCTTGTTTTGAACAAAGGCGGTCCCTTTTTCGCCTAACTTGAGCTTCTTCTCATCCAACACATCAATAACCGGACTTTCAAGGTGGAGCTCCTTGAATTCATTGTCAAGGTTTTGAGTGGGAGGTGTTTCAACTATGTTGTTGACCAATTTGGATATCGTAACTTCTTGGTCCTTTTGAACGACTTGGGTTTGTTTGAAACACGAGCTCATGGAATTGACCGAATAATATTGTGGACAAGAACTAGGAGACGTAACCAATGAAACGGCGTTGATGTTTAGCTTTGGGTTCTTGACTGTGTTGCTAGGGAGTGCTCCCATTTCTCGGTCATTGAGGGCTTTCAACAAAGTGTCAATCTTATTGGTCATCTCGCTTTGTTTTTGTTTGAAATCGGCTTCAAACTTGGCCAAACGAGCTTCTTGAGATGCCATAAATTGAGACATCAATCCTTCAAAGTTATTGGTACTACCATTGCTGGAAGGATTGTTGTTGAAAGTACGGTTCGAGTTGGAACCGCTTGATTGGAAACGATTAGGTGGGTTGGAAGAATTGGTTTGTTGTGCGTTTTGGTTTTGTTTCCACCTAAGGTTTGGGTGATTTTTCCATGAGGGGTTGTATGAATCACCGTAGGGGTTTGGCTCGGGTTTGAAAGTGTACCACTTGTCTCCCGCTCCGTCGGTACGCGAGGATGCGTAGTCCGCAAAAGCTTATTCGGGGAGTTCCATGCAATCACGAGTGTCGTGGGGACCACTACATAATTCACATGAAGAAGTGATTTTGTTCACTTGGCTTGAAGGTTTAGGAGCCTCGTAGGATTTCATAAGAAACTTGACTTGGTCTTCAAGTTCTATGATCCTACGGTCGGAAGTGCTTGAATTGTTCTAAGGCAAAGATATTGCCTTGACCGTTTTATTCAAATCACGGGGATCACTCCAACTTTCGTTGTCATAAAGAGCAAGATCTTCTAGGAGAGCCCATGATTGTTCCGCACTTAGATCACGTAGCTTACCACCGGCCGATTGGTCAATGGTTTGCCTCGTGGAGAGATTGATATGGTCATAGAAGATTTGGACTTGGAGCCAAAGTTCTATGCCATGGTGAGGGACTTTTTGGAGTAAGTCCTTGAATCGAGTCCATGCCTCGTAGAGGGTTTCGCCTTGACGTTGTTGGAACATCAAGATATCATTCCTTAGCTTGGTAGTTCTTCCTGGTGGGAAAAACTGAGCAAGGAAACGAGTGGTGAGATCATCCCAAGAGGTAATGGATCCTGCGGGTAGACGCTCTAGCCATTGACTAGCTTGGTCCCGCAGAGAGAATTGAAAGAGACGCAGTCGGGTCGTCTCTCGAGTGGCAACATCAAGGTCTATGGAATCAACGATTTTGAGAAAGTCCTTGAGATGTTGGTTAGGATCTTCGGAACGAAGTCCATGGAATGCGCATCCGCTTTGCACCAACCGGATGGTGTCGGATCGCAAGGGAGTGACATTGGCTCCTTGAGTGAGCTCAATGGTGTTTCGATAGCCATGGTGGCTAGGACGAGAGTAGTCTCCTAGGGTACGGGCTCTAGGAGGTGGGTGTTGTTGTGGTGGTGGGTTGTTGGGATCAAGGATATTACCATTCATGATGTCGGATGGTAATGGTTACGAACAAAGAAACGAAGAAAAAAGATAGACTAAAGAAATCCTAGAAAAATAAAAATAAAAATCTCACTAGAAAGGAATCTAGTGAGTAGACCTAATAAAATAAAAATTCAACCTAAACAATAACTATTCCCCGGCAGCGGCGCCAAAAACTTGATGCGTGGTTTTGCGACCTTACAACAGGTTTTACCTCTCGAGGGATCTCAAGAGGCTTACAACCCCACCAGGCAGTGTACCTGACCGATGTAGTATAGTGTAGTGGTAAGTACGGGGGATTGATCGTTCTCCACAGGGAATAGTGTCGTTAGGATTGAAAAACTACTCTAATAGGTCTAAGGGTGAGGGAAGATTCTTTTTGTATTTTTATAATTTTTATGAAAGCAAGTAAAATCTCGGGTTTTGAAGGAGTGGGCGGAATTAGTTGCTAGTCAACTAACCCAAATAACTACAAATGCAAATAAAATAAAATAACTGAAAATGAAAAGGTTGTGAAACTTATGTGGAGAGAAATGTGTTTACTTAGATGTCCTTACTCCCTAACTATCTTTTACCGGTTGATTAGTGTGTATTAATTGCGTGGATGACGGGTGTATTCCTTAATACCAATCGTGGGGTGGCGTACGTACTTCCCCAACTCTACAAGCTCCTACTTCACTCCTATGTCGAGCCGGCTAAGAAGCTCCTAACATGGGATCACTAGAATTCGCTCATGCATTAAATACAACCATAAAAACCTTAGTACGCATTGGTTCATGTTTCTTAAGACGTTCAAGCAAGTTACCGTATAGGAAGTTATCCAGTTTTCTTAAGCCTAACATCGATAAACAATCATCCAATACAATTAATAACACATTAACAACCGATAATCAATAGCTAGGTTTCATTAGATCTAAGCAAACACAAGATAAATCTAGCCTAGCATGTTAATTAAAAGACAAGAACGAGATATAATCAAACAACACATAGACATATTGATTGATTAAATGAATACTTATCTTCAATTAAACATGGGAGATCCAAGGGTATGAAAACCCTTAAAAATGGCAGAAATTCGTCTTAGGGTTTCTCCTCACAAAGTTGCACACTAATGACAAAAAATTGCAAAACTATATATAGAGTTTAGGATCTGACGGCGTCACGTTATAGATCTTGACGCCGTCACCTCGCCGTGTCTAGGGTTCCCGGATGGCCTTCTTGACGCCGTCCCTCTTTAGTGCTCCAAAATCCGCTCTGGCTTATCAAAGGTTGACGCCGTCAGAAATGGGCTTGACGCCGTCTCTCTTTAACTTAAACTGTGATGGCCTTGATCACCTCAAAGGGTGACGCCGTCAGACTTCCCATTGCAAAACTCTCTGGCGCGTCACGTGTATTTTTCATATCCACCTCTTTTGCCAAGCCATGACGCCGTCTGGAACAATCCCTGACGCCGTCAAAGGTACTTTTCCAGCCAATTTTGAGACTTTGTCGTTTTCTTCACTTTTATGCTCCAAAAACGTCCAAAATGCTTCCTTTTCCAGATTTCTTCTCCAAAGTACCTAAAATGACAAAAGGAACGATTTAGGGCAATATTTGATCAAATAAATACGATTTAGGGCTTAAATGACCCCCTAAAAGCGGTACACTTTTCGCTTCATCAACATATCTCTCGTAGCTCTCAAATACTTGAGAATATGTTTAACAGCAGTCCAGTGGAGCTCAACTGGATTCTGCTTTTAACGACTGGTAATGTTCTGAGCAAACGCCACATCGGGCCTTGTACATCTCACCGCATACATTATAGATCCTACAGCCGAAGCATAAGGGGCTCTCTTCATGCGTGCCACCTCTTCAGGTGTTGAAGCACAAGCTTTGCTACTCAAGCCATGTTGTTCTTGCATTGGCAAATATCCCTTCTTGGAATTTTTCATATTGAATCTCTTCAATATCTTGTCAATGTAAGCACTTTGGCTTACATTGACAGGATATTGAAGAGATTCAATATGCAAAATTCCAAGAAGGGATATTCCAATCAACCGCCTTGATCTATCTCTATAGATCTTGATTCTCAGAATGTATGTTGCTTCTCCTTGATCCTTCATGGAAAAACATTTCCCCAGATAGGTTTTCACCTCATTCAATCTTGGAATGTTTTTACCCATGATCAATATGTCATCAACATATAGGACTAGAAAAATCACATCACTCCCACTAGCTTTGTGATATACACATGGCTCATCGAGATTCTGAGTAAATCCAAACCTTTTGATTTCTTCGTTAAATATCTTATTCCATTGCCGTGATGCTTGCTTCAATTCATAAATGGATCTTTGAAGTTTACATACACGGTTTGGAAATTCTGGATTCACAAACCCCTCAGGCTGCGCCATATAGATATCTTCATATAGGCGACCATTCAAGAAGGCGGTTTTGACATCCATTTGTCAAATCTCATAATCATAGTGTGCATCTATGGCTATGAGAATCCTAATAGCCCTTATGTCAGCTACAGGAGAAGGTCTCCTCGTAGTCAAATCCATAAGTTTGGGTAAAACCTTTAGCTACCAAACGGGCCTTATAGGTGTGTACATTTCCATCCATGTCAGTTTTCTTCTTGAAGAGCCACTTACTCCCAACTACCTTGGCATTGGGAGGAAGGTTTACTTCAATCCAGACTTCATTATCTTTCATGGATTGCATTTCCCCATTCATAGCAATCTGCCATTTATCCTTTTCAGGATCATTCATGGCAACTCTATAATTAGCAGGCTCTCCAAGGTCCCCTAATATAGTTTCCTCAACCTCTACGTTAAGACATAGACGTTCAGGTGCTTTCACAGTCTTTACGGATCTGCGAATGGGAATTACTTCAGGTGGAGGACCCAGAATTTCCGGTTCCACAAGAAGTACGCTAGTGTTTTCAGAAGGTAATGTATCCTCTTGATCATCTTCCAGATCATAGATCCTCCCACTGAACTCTTGAGATATGAGATCCTTTTCAAGAAAATCTCCATACCTAGCAACAATTACTTTGTTCTCAGGTGGGTAGTAAAAGTAGTAACCCATCGTTTCCTTTGTGTATCCTATAAAGATACACTTTACAGATCTCTGTTTGAGTTTATTTGCTGAGTCACGTTTAACAAACGCCTCGCAACCCCAGACCTTTAAATAAGACAAGTTAGGCATTTTCCCAAACCATAACTCATAGGGTGTCTTATCAACCTTCTTGGTCAGAACCATATTTAATATGCGAATCGCAGATTCCAAAGCATAATCCCAAAATGATAAAGAAAGAGTAGTAAGATTAAACATAGATCGCACCATATCCAATAATGTACGATTCCTTCTCTCAGATACACCATTTTGTTGGGAGTATATGGAGATGTGAGATGCTGGACAATTCCATTCTCATTTAGATAATCTTTAAACTCCTGACTTAGGTATTCACCACCTCTGTCGGATCAAAGAGCTTTAATCTTCTTTCCAAGTTGCAATTCTACTTCAGCTTTGAAAACTTTAAATGTTTCAAACACCTCATGTTTATGTTTAAGTAAGTAAACATATCCATAACGTCTGAAATCATCAGTGAAGGTTAAGAAGTAGCTAGCACCTCTCTTTGACACATGTCTAAGTGGTCCACACACAACAGTATATATTAAACCAAGTAGGTCATTAGCCTTTTCAATATGATTATTAAAAGGTTTCTTTGTCATCTTCCCAGATATACAAGATTCGCACTTATCACATGATTCATCATTGATATCTTGCAAAAGCCCATCACGTTGCAGCTTTTGCATGCGAGTCTTGCCTATGTGAGCAAGTCGACAATGCCAAAGATAAGACGAATCCAAGACATTCTTGACTCTCTTATTATTGATGCTATACATCGAATTATAATCATTGCATTCATTTATATCAATTTCAAATACACCATTCACAGCAATAGCACTAAAATAAAAAACATTATTTAGCGAAACAGAAATTTTATTGCTTGTAATAGTATGCTGAAATTCAATATCCAATAAACACGAAAAAGAGACCACACCCCTAAAAATTGTAGGTGCATAATGACAATTATTCAAATACAGTACTAAGCCCGAAGGCAAAACTAATTCAAATATTCCTATGGCTTCAACAGCTGCATGTGCTCCATTGCCCACATGCAGGTATTGCTCCCCATAGGCCAGTCTCTTCTCAACTCAAAACCCCTGTAGTGTATTGAAAATATGAATACCACATCCAGTATCGTATACCCATAAATTTATTTTATGAGTTAATGAAAATAATTCAATCATGAAAAAGTTACCTGAAGTACTGGCTTTCCCAGTCTCACCCTTCATCTTTTTCACTTGCAACTCCTCGAGATAGAGAGGACAGTTCCTCTTCCAGTGTCCCATCTCGTGGCAGTGGTGACAACCCTAATCCTTCTTGTTTGGATTGGCCTTGCTCTTCTGAGGGCACTTCTTTGGCATAGGCTGATAGGTCACAACTTGTTTGCCCTTGTCAGCTTTACCTTTCCCTTTATTCCCTTGCGGTTTGGCTTTTGAACCCTACCTCCTTGTATGGCTAATACCTAAGGAGTAGGTGCCTTGCCTGGTAAACCCTTTTCGTAGTCAACGAGCATTGCGAGCAATTCCGTTACTGTCTTTCCCGAGCAATGCACGTTGTAATTCTGAACAAAACCCTTTTCAAGGACCTATTGATCAAGTTCACACACACATTCTCAGGGTAAGGATAGTTCAAGAGCAGTAGTTGGTCCATGTACATTTTCATCTCCAACACATGATCACGAACGGGTTTACCTTCCCCTTGCCTACAGCCGTGCAATTGATCTATCAAATCATACAATTCAACGGCTGGTGGCTTTTCATAGGTCTTTTTGAGTTCTTCCAGCATATCTTTAGGAAAATAGTTCTCAAACTGCTTTTGAAACTTGGGAACCATACTTCCGAGCATTAAGCACTCAACTTCATTGTGCTTATCGAACTCAGACTGCCATGCTGCTTTGACTTCATCAGATTCAGTCTCAGCTGGCTGTTCAGGGCAAGGCTTAGTCAAATATTCCAGCTTCTTGGACACTCTCAGGACAATCCTAAGTGACCTATGCCAGTCATTGAAATTTGGGCCAGTCAGTTTTTCCCTTTCAAAATGAGCTTTGAAAGCGGAACTTAGTACAGCGTTTTCGGGTTGAACCATTTCTACAGAAAAAGTTCAAATATTAGTATTCTGATAATACAATTTTTCAAGAAAAGAAAATTACCCAGGAAATATACATATAACCATTTAATTTTCTTGAAAACTAGGATCCAACTTTCCATAGTTTCACTACATCAGTTGATCTGCTAGTAGTGAAAGTACAAAAGATGGTAATCTGTCGCACAATAATCGGCAAAACAATTTCCGACTCCTAGATCATTATGGGAATTACATTTGCCAAAAACAATTTTTTAGTGTAAGCATGTTTCTTCCCATCTCATGCTTTAAGTTTCAAGGTCTCACTTACAATTTAATTAAGTCGTCTAATTTAGAAACTGCAAATACTCATGTCACGGTCTTACGCCATGAAAATTTTCCTTGTCATTAATATCTAGGTCAAGGTCTCACTTACGCTAAATATTAACTCCAAGTGTCTCTTATAATTAGATAACATGGACTTAAATTTTTAGGGTATTTATTTTGATGTGACAATCAAAATATGTACGAAGAAGCATGCACACATCTTCGTATCATAAGTTTTCAAAACAATTTTAATTTACCAATTGAGGCTAAGAGTTAAATCAACAAAGTTTTAATTGAGGTATTGGGTTCACCAATCAAAGAATTACCTCCAATTATCGCCCACCATATCCTACTACTGCATGAGTCATAAAGATCCAAGTTATTCGGATAATTACCACAAAAGTGGCGCGTGGAATTGAGGTCAATTCACCCTTAAGATGATTTTGTACAAAATAATAGCATTACTTGGTAGCTCCAATTAGACGCACAAAGGAGCGGAGAGACAAATGTCCGCCCGAAGGCTAATTAAAAACGCGTCCCTTTCGGATGACAATTTAATGTCAAGCCTCCTTATACCCCTCTTATAGTTTGTCTAAATTGGGTGAGCCGTTCACACTATTGGTACAAAACTCATTAGTCAATCAAAAGTTTATGATACTAAGTCTTAAAAAAATATGTTATAAACTATAATATTGCTAGTCTCACCTGGGAGCAAATTACCGTGCGAAGCGAACCACTGTCGGCACATAAGACTTGGCAATATATAATTTATCACATCAAGGTTTCATAGTTATTAGGTGAATTTATTTTCTATTCCAAAAATTACCCTCTTTTTGCTTACAATTCAACAAGTAATTTAAACAAAAAAGACAAGTAATTTAATAAAAATAAATAACCACATAATAACTCATATAATCTTAACCATTAAATCATATAGTCACATGCAAACCTTTTGATAAATCCTATTAATAATCTATATGTGAATTATTATGCATATAGTTACTAAGACTCCATGTAATAACCAAGAAACACGATCAGGAGGTCGGGGAAGCTCAAAATAAAGAATAAACATGGTATATTAGATTAAAGAATGGGGAAGGTGTGTGTGTTTTCTAGAGAGAGAAAGTGAAACACACACACACCCCTTAATGATACAATGAGACATCCCACCCTCCTAGTTGTGACTAGGAGGGTATTTATACTGTAAGACTAGCCTAACTTTCTATTATTGGCTACACTAGTCCTTGTACATAGAAACTATTGCAATTCCCGAATATAACATAACTTTAAAGGCTAACAATCTTTCCCCAAAGTGATGTTATACGGGAATTGCTTACAACATTCCCTACAAGTAAAATTAAATACAAAACATAAGCTCAGTAGCTCTGAGAATGGTCTTCAAACTTCATTACTTCGTTCAGCTTGCAGAATCTTCTCAGCTGTCATCTCTTTACTTGAAGAAGAACAATGTGAGCAAATCTAATTAGGGATTAAATCTGGCTTTTCACTCTCCCCTAATTAGTGCTCTCCCCCCAAACTGACAAACTTTCTGATGAATGCCTGGTTCTGAAGAAGTCTTTTGATAATTAAATGCATACCGTCTTTAGTCTTCTAACACGCAGTGGAAAATGTAGAACAGACTGTAGACTCGTCCTTCTTCAAGATTGTCCATTCGGGGGAACAGAGTATCAACATCTTCATCTCATCAAATGCATCCCAGTTATCTTTCATATGAAAAATCAGCCCGTAACATACACATGAAGTGATAACACCAAAGCAACAAGTTGAACCACTAATCATCTTGATTTTGTTGCCCGAAATTGGTGAAGGTAGATAAGGAAGAAGTGCGTAGAATAAGATGAGAAGATAAGGATATAGAATCAACCAATCTCCGACACAAATCATTTCATAAATCATTAAACCCGATCACGTGAACTTGTTGTGCGTCCTAGATGTACACATTTCTCTCCCCTGCTGGTTACGATTTATCGAAATCAGCATAATGATGTGTACGTGAAGTATTAACTGGAAGCACTTTATCATTAAACATATAGCCCGTGAGAAGATGTCGATAGACCCAAGCTACTAATAATACCATTTGAATTGTCTAACTCTTTATCAACCCCCTGTAACAAAAGCAACGGCTGTCTTTAGTAACCACATGTGAAGATAACCCAATATGACGAACTTGAGAATGAAGTAAAATCCCCCAGATTTGTGACTTAAGCTTGTACTATCTTGTGACTAAGAAAGGTGTACCCTATACCCCTAACAGAAGTGTAATAAGCACAATCCCTCTTGAGATATCCTCAACTACGTGAGACACTGAGCACTACAACGTAACTCCTTAAAGTGATAGTTACTTTGTGAGTATAGAGAGAAAGAATCACAAAAGTAACTAGATATCCAAGTCTTCGTCACCAATAACATATGCCCAAACAAGTCATCTTCGCGGGAGGGAAGAAAGAGCGAAGATGAAATAAGTACACGCATCCGTAAAACGTTACTTCAATCCCAAATAAATAATAACGAATCATCCCCGTGGTCACAGTTGATATGCATTGCAAACTTTAGCTTTAGCCATTGTCATTTGATTGTGATTCTTGATCAGGATCTTTTAAGCTATACATGGTTTGTCTTGAAGTTAAGTCCTTTCCCAAGTTTTCTAAGATGAAGGATTTCTTAATGGTGATTTCTGATTTCCCTCTAAAAATTGAATCTTGAAAAAATTTTCTCCCAGAATTTGAAATACACCATAAAATGCAGTTCTAAGGTTAACAGAAAATTTTGAGTTTTAAAGATTTTGACGCCAAATTTCACCGTAAAAATTCAAATTTTGACATAAAAATTTGAATTTTGGGCCAAAATTTTCACAGTTATACCAAAATTTGAATTTTGCGTAAAAATTGAACGTTTAGCCTCTCCCCAAAATTAAATTTTACTCAAATTTTCTCGCCAATTATTTTTATTTATTTATTTATTATTATTATTTTTTTAAATCCTTACTCGGTTCTTAACTCGGAGAGTCTGAAAAATATCCTTGCTCGGTTCCACAGTCGATGTCCTTGATAAGAAATCCAAAGTCGAAGTCCTTAAACAATCCAAAGTCGAAGTCTTTAAAGTCCAAAGTCGAAGGATTTTAAAAACATAGAAAGTCGAAGTATTTCCCAAACACACAAACTCGGAGGATTTCTAAGTTATACAAACTCGGAGAACTAAAAAATTTCCAATCTCGGAAACTTTAATAAACTCGGAGGATTTTACTCTTAGAAACTCGAAGGATTCTATCTGAGAAACTCGGAGGATTTTACACTAAGAAACTAGGAGGATTCAAGATACTCGAAGACCTTAGAAACTCGAAGGATCTAATCTTAGAAACTCAGAGGATTCTAAGTCTTAACTTAATCGAAGAATTCAAAAGGTTTCCAAACTCGAAAACTTTAAGAAAGTCGAAGACCTATCTTAGGAACTCGGAGGTTTGTAGAATCTCGGAGACCTTCACTTAGGAACTCGGAGGATTGTAGAAACTCGGAGGACTTTATGAAACTCGAAGGATCTGATCCAATAACTTCAAACTCGAATAATTGAACAGTGAACAGTAACCGAACCAAAATAAATTCTCCTAAATCCTTGTTTGGCTATTGATACCACTTGTAATAACCAAGAAACACGATCAGGAGGTCGGGGAAGCTCAAAATAAAGAATAAACATGGTATATTAGATTAAAGAATGGGGAAGGTGTGTGTGTTTTCTCGAGAGAGAAAGTGAAACACACACACCCCTTAATGATACAATGAGACATCCCACCCTCTTAGTTGTGACTAGGAGGGTATTTATACTACAAGACTAGCCTAACTTTCTATTATTAGCTAAACTAGTCCTTGTACATAGAAACTATTGCAATTCCCGAATATAACATAACTTTAAAGGCTAACACTCCCATTGGTTTTTGAGCTAATGGTACCAATGGACCACATACACCAAAAAGTTGGTTGCGTAAGCCTTAGCAAACATATACCACGTTGAACATAAAAGATTCATTAATTTAATTAATTTAGGTCTTCCCTAACTTTAGATCTATCTTTTTATTACATGTAGCAAGTAACTTAACAATTAATTACAAACCCTAATCCATGATAACCTTGCATGAAGTATCATGGATTAATTACAAGTCAAGGAACGTAACCCTTTACACACATAAACACACATGTTCCTAATTTTAGGGTTACAAAACTAGCTTTTTAATTAAAGAGGGATCGAACCCCCCCCCCCCCTTAAAAAAAAATAGGTTCGAATTTTTTTATTGTTCTAAAACCCTAAATAAATCGACTAAACATGTTAATCCACATCAAAATTCGATTTTTATGCGTTTCGGTAATACAATTACATGTTAAACGGCTCGTGATGCCACTATTATAATTTAAATACCATAACAATTACATAATTAATTCTACATCACCAAAGCACGTAGCGGAAGCAAAGAATCAATATTTAACATGTAAAGAGTTTAACCGAATAATAAAGATACGTACCTTTGATCCTAGCAAGAACAAGGATCTAAACTTCAATTCTTCTCAATCCAAGATGGTATTAACTATAGTGATTTAATTACCAAGGTATTGTACACACGTACTATAACCAATTAATGTTTGGTGCTAGCAAAAGAACACAAATTAAACCAAACAATTTGTTTAACAATTAAAAGTCGATCCCCCCCTCCTAAAGAGTTGGTCGATCGGTTTTGGCAAAGAAAAGGAGAAGAACAAAGTTAGGGTTATAGCAAGAGTGCACAAGATGTGAAAACCCTAACTCCTAGGCCTTGTATTTATAGTGAAACAATCTTAGAGGACAAGTTAGGGTTGGGTTATGGAAACCCCCAACCGATCGGCCCCTTATTCCCAAGGGAAATCCGGAACTTTCTTGTCCCTCTAATTTCACTTACGGTCCTTCCTTTATTTACTAATGGTCGTTAGTCAATTCCGTTAATTACTTAACGTCTGTTAGTCATTATTTCGTGTTCAAATAATTAAATACATAACGGTTATATATATTAATTATTTACATTAATCATTCATACGTAAAGTGTGCAATCCCAAGGTCCCGAGTTCAATTCTAGTCATACACGACTTAATATTTTTCCATAACTCTGACATATAATACGAATGTAAATTAGTGTTATTTGCCTTCAAGATCATAACAAGAACATTGATCAATTATTGTGAACGTAACAATCACTCGAAAGTGCATGTTTTTTACTTGCTAAATGGTGCTTGAGAGCTTGTGTTTCAATCATGGTTTTTTGGGTGCTATGTTGGTTTGTCACGTATGTACTTTGTGGAAAGAGTGTACATTGTCTCTTCATGGTTTATGTTCTCGTATGTATGCATAGGTTGGGCAGAACACGTATTATCAGATTTATAGTGGAATAAAACTTTTATATATGATTATTGCAAATTGTTAGGAAGTTTTGTGGCTTGTTATGCACTTCGTATTTATGTTCACTTGTACCCATTCTTCTCCGTTACTGTGATATTCCCCGATCGACATTTCATGATGATTGTTACGTTCACAGTAACAAATGTAAATTAGTGTTATTTTCCTTCAAGATCATAAAAAAAACAGTGATCCAAATAGTATAATATGAATGTAAATTAGTGTTATCTGCCTTCAAGATCATAATAAGAACATTGATCAATTATTGTGAACGTAACAATCACTCGAAAGTGCATGTTTTTTTTACTAGCATGAAATTTGTTTTTTTTTTTTTTTTTTTTAGTTTAACAAAAAAAGGGGAGAACGGGATAGCAGGATAGGTACCGATTTACCGGTACTGATTCCGTTGCCCTAATCGTGTTTGGTACGGTACAAGTATCCCTCTTTCATGCTCGGGAAAAAACGATACCACCAATTTGGTACAGGTTCGGTAACAATCTGGTACCGTGCTTATCCCTAGTTTCTAATTCACCTAATTGTTCCAAACCATCTTGGTGATTAACCTACTGTGATTTGCTTGTTAATGTGACTCAACTCCTCTTTCCCCTAAAATCACCTCCTAAACACACGTATGATAACACGTTTAAAAAGGATGGGGCTAAACCCTACACTTTGATGTTAAAAGCCCATAAGGGCATATTGGTAATTTACAATATATTCACCACTTTTTCTGTAACACCCCAACCCGACAAGGGTCGAAATGCCACATTATGGTGTCAATCAGAACATACAAACGCAAGCGAAAGACTTATAAACATAATAGTTACAAAGGTATTCTAAGGTAATAATGAAATACTAACATCTAAACATAATGAGTCCCAAAGACAAATACAAATCCAAACTAATCTAACTGAAAATAAATCCAAATCTAATCCAAAAGCAAATGGGTGTCTATCGTCAGGGTAGTCCACTAAGAGCTCCTATGTACTCTTCACTCAAACCCAGCTTCCAACCTAAAACCTGCCGCAGGAAAAGAAATGCGGCTGAGCTTAAAAAGCCTAGTGAACAGTATAACCAAAACGAATAATCAAACGTATATATAAGTGTATGGAAAGGAAACCATAAACTCCTGCTGAACAAACATCAGATGTCAAACGAATAAGAGGTCAAGGATCAGCTGAACAAAATGTCATATATCATAAGAAGGAAATCATAGTGAAACAAACAGAGAATCATAATCATATAACAGAACAGAACAGAAATGCCCACGAGCTCAGAAAGCATGCCACATGCTTAGTCACATAATCACATCATATTTTATCCATATATCCGTCAAATCATAAGTTGTACAAGGAGGGGAGACCTCTCAAGTAACAAATGGAGTAGCTAGCTCCTAGAAGTGAACTGGGATGCATGGCACGCACCAACCAATCACTAATCATATCCAGAACATAACAGAACAGAATCTAGGATGCATCCATACGCCCTCTGCAAAACAAATCATATATATACACATGCTCATGCCAAGCATATACACATATCATAATGGCCAAGTGATCACATATCATATCATATCATATGGGGACGCCGTGGATCAATCACACCTCCACAGAAAGTGTCATGCCATTGGTGCCTCAATGACATGGCCATGGTACCTCCATGGCTAGGGATACAGATACAGAAGCTCGGGCAACAGAACAGAACAAATCATATCATATCTAATCAGAGCATATCAAACTGAACCGAAACATATCATAGCAAATGGATAGCAAACGAATATCACATCAACGAATAGTAAAACGAATCTCAATCCAAAGGATCATATCAAGGGAATCATAGCAAAGGCTCATATCAGACGGATCATATCAAACGGAATCATATCAAACAGAATCATATCAAACGGAATCATAACAGAGCAAATGATCAAAGTCAAGGATCGAGAAGTCATGAGAAATCCCTACTGAGGAGGGATAGAATATCTGTACCTCAAACCGCAAATGCAAAACACACCAGAAAACACAAAGAGACAGGAGCCACTCCTTCTTCAGCGAATCTACACGAATTAATGATCGTTTTATTATTTAAGTCCATATTACAAATGATTACTGATTCCGTACTTATTGCTGTTCAGATTACCATATTAGGCTTTCTTGCTATTTATAGCAACTTTTCAAATTAGTAACTTTCCAAAAATAGTAACTTACGGTTACATTCATAATTAACCAAACTTAGGGTTTATAGGTACTTCTAAATCATACATCACTTAATTAGGATATATTAGTGAATCTGGATCACATTCTTATGATTTTTAAGGCCTGCCAATTAATTACCAGTGATTCCCATACTAGTTTAGTATCTTCCCAAATTTTTATAGATTTTATTTCCAAGTACAAGTACTATTTCAAAAATCATCTTTCGAGACCTACCTAGAAAGTTAACTACACATACATACAAAAAGTTTGCCTTTAATTAACTCATTTCGACACTTAAAAAAATCCACAAAAATTCCATGAAGTCACACTTAACTTAAATATCACCCCTGTAAAAGGAGAGCTCTTAAATCCTTATGGTTTGAAAATTAAAAATAAAAAACATCTACTGATTATTAGACTCAGAATCACAAATTTGACAACTTATGTTCTAAAAATCGAAAAGCTTACTTACCGACCTCTAATTGCTATGAATCTTACGTTTCTAGAAAGTAGACAAGGAGTACTTATGTTTAGACTCAAAAATCACTTAAAAACAAGTTGATATCATAATGTTTCACTTCTTGCAATTCGATCTAAATTCTGGACAGCATGGGACACACAAATTCACAAACAAACCCTAACTTATTAAACCCCTAACCGACCCAAAACACACCAAAAATGACCATTTGATTATACATGACTCTTAAACCATATTTATTCAGATCTTAACATGTTTAAAGACTTTATACAACCCACACAAATCATCCACACAATCACACACACACAACGCCCATTTTAACGAAACAAGTATACCTATAACGAGATCAATCAATTACCTATGTCTAATTCCTTTTAGATCTGATTATAACACATGCTTCATAGGTTTATTAGTCAAGATTACAAAGTCGACACACAATCATACATACTCACACATAAAATGACGATCCAAACAGTCCACAAAAATCACAAACAAAGCCCTAATTCGTCTCATTAACTATTAACCATTTTATTATAAATAAGTCCATAATCCATTTAATGCCATAACCAAATACTTATAGTTATTAATATGCAAACACCATATTAAAAACGAGAGTATGACATGAACCTGATTAGTAGTGGTATTTTATGTGTCATATAGTTTAAGTGTGACAAGATCGGGAGACATGTTTACCTTCGGCTGGAACAAAGACATATCGAAGAGAAAAAAAAAACTACAACATCAAGACTGCCATGAATTATGAACACACTCGATCACCACAACTTGCAACCTTCGTATCTTGTTTTCTTGGAGAGATCACTGATTGCTTTGGATCTATGTTTTAGGTTTAGCGTTTAGTTTCGGTATTGATAGAAAATGAGAGACCGATTATATGTTTTGGAGAGAAAGTGTGTGAAGTAATGCAAAAGAAGGAAATATCGCCTGGATTAATTAGGGAAAAAGGGAGCATGATAATCTTCTATTATTGGCTAATGATTCTTGTCTAATTCTTATCTTCATACAAACGTGTGAAGCCTCTTAAAAATGTATATTCGGTTATCAAAAGGTCAAAGAAAACGTGTAGGGACTTTAAGAAATAAAGAGTGTATCGTTTATATAGTAACTTAGGATTAGATTTTTGTAACTTGTATTTCTTGTATATTATTTTCATAGTCTATAGTCTTATTTATTTATTAGACTTTAAGTTATATCCGTAAAATGTCAAATAAAATCTAGGGCGTTATATTGTCACTTGTGGTCCCAATGGTAAAACTGCATTTCAAAGCAAGTCCTATTTCTTTATCTTTCTTTTCATCATAAGTCTAACTTTATATACTTATATCATTATACTATTTGTCAAACTTAACTAGTAAGTATATCTTTATATTTTCCCATAAAATTTGGGGTGTTACAGACATATAAGCAATTATATCTGTTTTGCGCTTACTACCATGTTACGGATCGGTCTAAGTAAAATAACCCAGTGTGTTACAAAGATGAATGGTGGCCTTAATATGGGTTCTAAATTTCAGTTTAATTCGACTAAACAGGTTTATAAACCCGTTTCTAAGAAGAATGGTGCTACTACAAGCGGTACAAAGAACAATACTGAAACACCTAGACAAGAGGCAAGTTGTTCGAACCCCTTTGATGCACTTAGGTTGGTTGAAAATGATGATGTGTTAGGTGCAGATGGGGGTAATTCCATAAGGGCTGAAACTGTTGTGGATGAGGGGCAGAAGGCTGATGCGGAGCCTATTTAGAACTTGACGAGCACACCTAATGATGTTACACTTGTGAATGAGGTACAATTGGCAAATGAGCAACCAACTCCTACCTTGTCTAATGTGGTTGGTTCGAATATTGGAAAGAACAAGGTTAGTTGTGTGGTTGATGAGGATAGTGATAGTGAAGTGAAAAGAGGTGTTTGACGAAACTGCAAGTTTCATGGCATCCAAGAGCGGAGGTGAAATCGGGAGGAAGAGCCTATACGAGCGTTGGAAAGATGATTATGATGATAACCCATATGATGATGATGGTTGCGAAGATTTGATTGAAGAGCATTTAGCTATATGTGTCGCTTATGATATAAGGGTTCGTGGTAATACTAGACGTTAGTAGTTTTTCATAAGTTTCGTTTCTCATTCTTATGATAAGTTCGGTTTGAAGCAAAAATGGTGCGTTTGTTTTTCCGCCTATGTAACGGGCTAAGATGTGAGATTCACTCACATCCTATGTACTTCAATGTTTTTTGGTGTAATAAAATTTACCTGATTTGAATCGTTTACCCAAAAATTACTCAGTACGTTACTTCATCTTGTTTCGAATTTTCTCTTTTTTATCTACTGTTTTTTTTTTACGGAATTTTTAATCTCAAATCATGTACAAGAGCAAAAATCTCATAAATCTTTTTTCTTATCAAAACTATATTTATTGTTACAATCAAGCATTAGCATTAATTAATTAAAGAACCCACAAATTTCATACTCATTTTAGTTTATCGAATTTCAAAAACCTAATAAAATTTCCGCATGTACTTCAATGTTTTTTGGTGTAATAAAATTTACCTGATTTGAATCCTTTACCCAAAAAATACTCAGTACGTTACTTCATCTTGTTTCGAATTTTCTCTTTTTTATCTACTGTTTTTTTTTACGGAATTTTTAATCTCAAATCATGTACAAGAGCAAAAATCTCATAAATCTTTTTTCTTATCAAAACTATATTTATTGTTACAATCAAGCATTAGCATTAATTAATTAAAGAACCCACAAATTTCATACTCATTTTAGTTTATCGAATTTCAAAAACCTAATAAAATTTCCACATGTCGACACGTTCAATGAAAAAAATACGAGTTCTGCAATTCTTAACGATTGTGCACAAGTCGTATGCATTTTGAACATTTATGGATATATAACTTTACTAATATTCGGCCTTTTAAAAATATTTAATAGCACTTAATACGTACAAACATAAATGAACTTCTATTGAACCCCCAAATAAACTGCTTATTTAACACATCAATTAGTGTTACTTGAACCCCTCCAAACTAGCTCTTTCCTTATTCTTTCAAGCGTATATAGCCAGTCCATTGAACCCTATATAAATGACAATCCTTCTCCATCTCTTGGACCACAATCAACAACACTTTTCCTTGCACCACAATTAACTTCTTTCCTAATCAAATAGATCATTCTGCAACAACACAATGAATCGAAAAAGCAAAAGGGTACAACCAACTCACTCCATAGTCCACGAATCCCCTTTGCCCCCGGTAATACCTTCGATCGAAAGAGTTATTAAAACTGCTTTTCTTCACGGAGTGCCAAATTTGATTCAGTATTATGAATGCAGCCCCACTGTCGATTCAGAGTACAATGGGTTTAATGTCACATTGCAAGGTGAACTTGTAGTCTGTAATGAATACCGTGTAGAACTTGAGCGATACCACAAGAATTGTTATGCCATGGGTTGTCGTATTGTTGGGCAAGACACAAAGGTGCAAAACTGGTTGGTTGGCCGAACAGTTCAAACAAGGGTGGCGGATCAAGGTACAACACGAATACGTGTTGGTATGTCGGACCATATATTGGGGCTGCTCGTTATGCCTGTGTTTCTCAATCAGGGAACTCATAAGCAAACTGTTGGGATCGTTGAAGTGGTCACGCTCGTGCCAAAAGCAAGTTATGATGAAGATTTCTTTCAAATTCACAACTTACTAAAGGTTAGCCTTTATTTTAGTTGAAACGTTATAGTATTTTCCTGTCACAGAATAAATTTGGTAGTATATAAAATTATAAACCATAACTCTGACCCCCAACAGTTAACTTACCTACCTTATAAATTGTAGGATTCAGAATATATTGTCTTCACCATTACAATACAGTAAAATAAGAAATGATTTTGTGTCTCATGCACAAATATTAGTTATCTATTTGTCTGTAACGTACTCGTAAAGTTTTTTGGATATAAAAATTTTAAAAGTTAACTAAACTAATGTATATTATATAAATGTATGTAATAATAATAATAATAATAATAATAACTTTTAGTACATTGATGTTCCAGTAATAAATAGTACTACATAACGAATAAACATAAATCGAAAGTATGTACATACTTTTATCGGGAACCCTTAACTAAAAAAAAAAGTATGTACATACTAGTAAAAAATAAGCACGTGCACTCTGGGTCGTTATATTCTCATAAATAAAGTAGGTTTTTAAGATAAATAACATAGAGTGGTGACTTTTAACCCTCCAACCCTCCTAAATTTTAACCAATTATCTCCCTCCACCTCATTTTAACCCTCCAACCTTCAATCTAACCTTTTTACTGGCGCCCATCACTTTCAACCCTCTCAACACCCTTTTTAAATATTACCCAATCAAATCACAACTTTAATACTTTTTCCTTCAACCCTCTGCGGTATCAAAGCCCGTTTGAGCAACCCGTCACCCCAGCCCTCTTAGGTGGCGGTGGTGTTCCCACCCAGCCCTCCAACCCGATTTCCAGCCCGATGCTCCACTCCCTGTGGCCTAAGATAACATACATACCTCTTTATTTATCGAATATATAGTCAGAATTATTTAATTTTCTATATTTGGTGCTCCTACCAACGCCCACATGTTCATGGTTTTGTACTTTTTAATCCAATTTTATATTTGTATGTAGTAGGGTTTTTTTTTTTTTTTTTTTTTTTTTTTTTTTTTTTTTTTTTTAATTATTATTATTGTTTCGACACAATATCATGGAAAAATACATGGAGGAAAAGAATTCTTGATAACTTTGGTTCCTCTTCTAATATTTTGTAGAATGAAGGACTAGAATCCGAAGGTATGGCAAAGATGATAAAAGTTGAATTCAAAGATGATATGATCAAATTTCCATTGTCTTTTACTGCTAAATTAAGAGATCTGAAAAATGAAGTGAGAAAGAGGATTGAGATATTGAAGACTAGAAGCTTCTCAATTAAGTATAAAGATACAAATGGTAACTATCATCCCATTTTAATCGACCACGACCTCAAGGTTTGCATAAATGAGTCAGTTTTAAAGGAGACGACATTCATCAAAATGGTTGTCAAAATCGTTGCATAAAAAGATATCGCCTTTAATTTGGTCAGTTTATTCTAAAGAATGCGAGTGTCCGCTTTATTGTCATATTTCTTCTAGTCCAGTACTTTATGTCCGAATGTACCTAATAGTGGTCGAACATTATGTTTTATATTTCTTATTTGCGAATTATGTCAGGGAGTTTGGTGATGTTGTCTAATATTTGTTTGTATGATCAAAAGTTGATATGCAACGAATGTTTCAAAAGTTGATCATTGTAATTGATTTTTTTTGTTGTACAGTGTTTTTCAAAATGCATAAATGTGGTTGATTGTCGAAGTGGAAATCGTATATATCAAAGCTTGCAACACAAGGCGTCCTTGGATATTGACCAATTAGATTAAGTTTCGGGGTATGGATTGTGTTATTGGTACTGTGGCCTACTCTTTAGTGTACTTTTTACATTCTCCACACCTGGTCTACTCTCTTTACAGTACAATACAGTTTTTATCAGTTTTTGTTCCGTATTTTCGGTCAATTTTATACATTTGACTTATTAAACTTTATATTTCCTGTTCCGCACCTTCTGTTTTATTAGTTTTTTAATATTAAAAAAAAAAAAAAAAACAAGGGAGTACCAATTGTAACAAGGGGGTACAAATAACCTAACCCTTCACTTATTTTTACTAGCATAATATAACAAGTAGAGCCGAGCATAGTAGATCGCGGACCGGACCGAACTGAGAAACTGGACCGAATTGAACCGACTGGAGCGAACCAAACTTATTTCGGTCCGGTTCTCGGTCCACCATTTTCCTCATAATCGGTCATCGGTCCGGTTCTCGGTCCAGCATTTTCCTCATAATCGGTCATCGGTCCGGTCCGATTCAGTTCTGTTTTACGCAAAACCGGCTATTATACTTTGTTAGACCAGACCGAACAGACGAAGTGGACTGACCCGGACCTGGACAAAACATTTCGGTTCGGTCCTCGGTCCGATGTTTTAAGCCAAATCGGTTTTTGGTCCGTTCCAGTTTTAGTTGGTCCAATTCAGTTTTCGGGCCATGCTCGGCCCTAATAACAAGTGCTCTCACATCACTACTTAATTACTTATACGTTATAAAAATATAAAATCCCAATGGGGAAATCATGCCTACGAGGCAACTTGCCTAATTTTCTTTGCAAAAAATAAAACATATTTACAATTAAGCCTCTGCAGATGCATGTTCTTTCTGTTTCACTCCATGTCTCCTCCTTTTTTAACAAAGGAAAGTAGGCAAGTTGTCGTAAAGTAGGCATGATTTCCCCAATCCCAAATAATAAAACTACCTAATTAAACTTAAAAATGAAAACACTTATGGGAAATTTAAGATACGTCGGATATGAAAATTTGACGTTAGAAAAAAGCGGAAAATCATACAAATATGCTTAGCTTAATGGTTCATTTATTCACAGTTTCTTAGACCAAGAGTAGTGGGGCGTTGAAGTGGGCTTAGTTGCCCTTTCAATGCCCATTGGCCCACCCCCATGGGGCGCTGAAGCCCGTTGAATGCGATAAAAAACAACGGTCGTTGATAATACAATGGGCGTTGTTTTTATTTTTAAACAAAATTAGCCGTTGAAGTTGGGCTGTAACGTTAACTTTTGCATTAAATAAGCATTTGTAGACCACGAATCTCCTTCTTTATCATACACACAATCACGATGATGACACTCACATAAGCATATTAAGAACAAGAAGAGTATATGTGGATATTTGCTAGTCGAATGATTAGATTCAAAAGAGAAAAATAATACAAAGACTAGAGGATGACTTTTACACACACACACACTCTTTTACATATGAATAATGAGGCACTATATTTCAGAGTGTGTGTGTGTGGCGTTAAAATGAAAGTCAGCCAACCAAGGATGGGCCTTGGTGGGCTTTAATGTGGATCCTTAGTGTGGGCTTAGTATTTGCACTACACTTATACACTTTGCACTAATTAACTCTAATGCTACAAGCCCACTAAACTAACTAAATATTACATGACACGCTTAAGTTATAAAAACTAATGACCATCACTTTTGCAATTAAGAAATTAATTGCTAACAATCTCCCCATAAGGGATGATCATTCAAATGATGATCCCGTGATTGTTCTTTTGTCTTCAATGACTTGAACTTTGTGTGTCAATGCAAAATAGTCTTCATTCAATGTTCCTCTATGCGCTGTGATCTTCAAAGAATCGTCTCTTGGTCGTTCTTGCCTTGATCTACTCCTTCATTCCAGATGCTTCGTCATTAGTAGATGATGATGGTGGATGGACTTTCGTCGGTACCTGCATAAGACAGTTAGCAATAAAACGTCCAGCGGCCATCATGACGTGAGGCAAGATCCTTAGATCTCATTAAGACTCATACAACTTGTATCCTTTTGATGAACACAAGTGTATTGCATAGGAAGTGTTCCTAAGAGATCTTTGATGAATCTCATGTCTCTAGACTCAATAATGTGCGTTTTGGTTTTAGTCGTCGGAGGCATGGAGCAGAGTGCCACCTTTTCAATATCAACACTTCTCGAAGTGAGAGGTCGATAGATTATGCAGTGTTCTCCGTGAGAAATGAAACACATATCTTTTGAGAGATATCTGAGTGGATAGGAGGGGTGATGCATTGCGTCACTGGGTCCATGACGTCTTGTCTTCAATACCAGTATCACCTTAGTGAGTACCGATAGCAGATGTATTGACCCGGTTTCTGACCTAAGTTTTCATGGAGGGCTATTTCTTTTCACCCTTACAAAAACTTTTCTTTTTCATTCTTCAACCCCTTCTTTCTCCTTTCTCATTATACTCCTTTTTTTTCAATCATACCTAAGGACTTCTAATGCTAAGCTATTGGAATTGTCCTTGGGTAGATCCTTCCGGCTCTGGCGGATCATTGGACATAACCTAACCATAATCACCTTATTACTCCATGATTATCCTAGATTATATGTCACATGCCATTAAACCTTGTGAAAATCTCTCAACGTGTTTATGAGAAAACACATTTTGTTAACACATCGAGAGTTTTACATTTTTGAAACACTCCCCCTTCACATGTGCTCATGCATTTTTGAAATAAATTGCACATGTTGGGTAGAGTTCGCACATTTGGAATGATCGACTTTCAATGAACACGACCTTCGCGAGACACGCTTACATCACTAGTTAGACTAGTTTGAAATTATTACCCGTCCTGGTCATATTCAAAGATCATCTCTCGAATTGGTACATTCTACTCAGACAAGTCCTTTGCGAGACACGCTTGCATCACTGGTAAACCAGCTTGAAATTATTACCCGTCCAGGACATGTCTTTTCGAGAACGGACAGTTAGTTTCGTCAATTCGAGGGTTCATGCTGAGTCTTTTTGAAGAACTCGTTTTGAGATTCAAACGATAAAACTTCTTTTAGATCACATTTTAATCACGTCCTCTCCCCCATATATTTAAACACTTAATCTCCCCCTCAAAAATAGCATGAAGTGGTATTTTTGAAAACAGTTGATTAAAATGAAACTTTTTGTGGAGATGACGGACTGATTTTAGCATGAAAAATGGAACATTTTTTTTATACTCCCCCTTAATTAGAGCAAATGGTTAAACTTTTGAGTTTAAAAGCATTTAGAGGTCTTAGAAGGAGTTGTTGTGAGCACAAAATTTATAAAAAGACTTTGAAAAATCTTTTGAAACAATTTTGATTAAGTGCTCACTGGTTTTAGCTTTTCGCCATTAACATTGCGAGTTCTGATCGGAAATAATCAGAAGTCATTCAATGTAGCGCGGGTTTCGTACTGAAATGCACGAAAGTCGTAATGAAGAATATTTTGAGAAACGACATGTTTTAGAAAAACATAAAAAATAACTCTCGCTCAAGCATCTGTAAATACCCGTATCATTGTTGAATGACATTTCTAGATACGTACAGAATATTGATTAGACGAGAGACATGTCGTGAGAAGAATATTTTTGTTTTTTGATGTTTTTTATATTTTTATGTCTTTTTGAAATTTTCTCTATTTACAGTATAGATTTTAACAAGTATATATTTACAAACATATTTATATGCGAAGCTTGTTGATATAAATCAATAAGATTCGAGAAGACTTTCTAACTCTTCGGGAGTTAGGCTTCGCATTCCAATTCGACGAACTAAGTTTTCAAACCGCTCTTTTGGGAGGGCCTTAGTAAATAGATCGGCGAGTTGATATTCTGTCTTCACGAAAAACAATTCAACAGTACCCTCTTCAACGTGCTCTTTTATGAAGTGGTAGCGGACTCTAATATGCTTGGTCTTCGAGTGTTGCACTGGGTTGCACGAGATGGCTATGGCACTTTTTGAATCGCAATACAAAGGTATGCGGTTGAAAGAGAAACCATAATCTGTGAGTTGTGTTCTCATCCATAGAACTTGGGCACAACACGCAGATAGAGACACATACTCGGCCTCTGCTGTTGATAAAGCAGTGCAATCTTGTTTTCTTGACGACCAGCCTACTAGCTTTTCTCCCAGAAATTGCGCTCCGCCTGATGTACTTTTCGCTGTAACTTGGCATCCAGCATGATCGGCATCTGAAAATGCAATTAGTGTAAACTCCGAATCCTTCGGATACCAAAGTCCCATGTTAATGGTTCTTCGAAGGTATCGAAAGATCCGTTTAACCTCTTGGAGGTGAAGTTCGGTAGGCCTTGCCTGAAACCATGCTAATAAACACACAGCAAAATGTATATCTGGTCGGCTTGCAGTTAGGTACATGAGAGAACCAATCATGCTCCGATATTTCTTCGGATCCATGGGTTTCCCATATAGGTCAGCGCCAATTTTTGGTGAAGTGACCATAGGAGTACCAACAGAGTCACAATTTTCCATACCATGTTTTTTCAAAATCTCAATTGTGTATTTAGCTTGATTTAGAAAAATACCACGCGGGGATTGATGAATTTGTAAACCCAAAAAGAATTTTAATTCTCCCATCATGGACATTTCGAATTTACTTTTCATGAGATTTTCAAAATGTTTTGAATGTGTCGGATTAGTGGACCCAAAAATTATGTCGTCCACATAAATCTGAACAATCAAAATGTCATTTTTGTATTTTCTTGTAAACAAGGTCGGATCAATTGTTCCTTTGGTGAAATTATTTGACAGCAGGAAAGATGATAACTCGTCATACCACGCCCGTGGGGCTTGTTTCAAACCATAGATTGCATTCTTTAGCTTGTAGACGTATTCCGGATGATCTTTGTCAACGAAACCGTCTGGTTGACTCACGTACACTTCTTCTTTCAGAGTTCCATTCAAGAAAGCTGTCTTGATGTCCATCTGATAAACCGTGATGTTCTTGTGAGCGGCATAAGCTAAGAAAATCCTGACTGCTTCAAGCCTTGCAACTGGTGCGAATGACTCTTCAAAATCTATTCCTTCTTCTTGTCTGAATCCCTTTGCCACCAGACGAGCCTTGTTGCGAATCACAGTCATTTCTTCATCCTTTTTATTTTTCCATAACCACTTAAGATCAATGACTAGTTTGTCAATTGGTCTTGGAACTAAATCCCAGGTTTCATGGATTTGAAATTGAAGAAGTTCTTCCTGCATCGCTTCAATCCAGGCATTATCTGCCATTGCTTCCCGAATGTTCTTAGGTTCTATGAGACTGACTGAGCAGACATAGATGCACATGTCGCAATCGGTGTGAAGCTGTTTTCTCGTCTGAATTGGTCTTCAGGGTTCACCAATAACCTGTTCAATCGGATGGTCTTTTGTCCAATGTAATGTTGAAGGGTACCTTGGACTGTTTGAATGTATGTTAGACGGTTCATGTAATCTGGAAGATGATTCACCAGATTCCGTTCCAAACGGGTTTTCAAAGACTTCTTCGTCTAACACAGCATTATTTTGTTCTTGCTCATCAATTCTTGGTAGAACAATTTCAATGAATGGAGTTGCTGGAGTAGATGATGTTGATGTCGAGGGAGTTGGTGCGTCAGCTTCGAATGTTGTGGATGCATCTGGATTTGGTGGAATTGGTGGTGGTTGTTGATGTTGAGTGGTTGCAGCGGAATGTTGGTCAGATGCATTTTTCGAAGTGCCACCATAGTATTCATCGTACATGAACTCGAAGAAATTATCCAATTCTTGAGTTGTGGGTTGTTCGACATGAATTGATTGAGCTCCTTGAGGTGCGAGTCCCGAACTGATATGTCCGGAAGTCATTCGGTTAAGTGCGGGTTCTAGAGTGAGTCTCTCAGAAGCCATTTGGTGAGATGAAGATGTTGATAATGTATTCCCCCGAACGGACTTCAGATACAGGGCAATCATAAGAGAGGTTGTCAGTTTGGGGGAGAGCACTAATTAGGGGAGAGCACTCAGGGCACTCTATATTAAACCCTAATTAGATTTGCTCACATGGTTCGTCTGCAAGTAAAGAAATAAAAGCTGAGAAGATTCTGCAAGCTGAACGAAGTAATGAAGTTTGAAGATTATTCTCTGTACTTACTGTTTATATTTTACTTGTAGGGAACATTGTAAACAATTCCCATATGACATCACTTTGGGGAGAAATTGTTAGCTTTAAAGTTTTGTCATATGTGGAATTGCAATAGCATTTAAAGTACAAGGACTAGTTTAGTCATATTGCTAAGTTAGAACTTGTAGCTTGTAATAAATACCCTCCTATGTCAACACTAGGAGGGTTGAGGATTCATTTGTAACACACGAGGTGTGTGTGTTTTCTAGACTCTCTCTCTAGAAAACATACACACCTCGGCAATCAATAAACCGAATATTCAATGTTTAATCTTTAGTTCGAGTTTATGGTGTTTTCTCCACCTCCCGTTCGTGAATCTTGGTCTCTACAGCATTTAACTCTTTTATTTTACCAAGTTAACGCTTTATTTTTTCTGTAAATTTAACAAGTTAACTCTTATTTTTTACAACTTCTTTTACTTCAACGTCCCAAAATAAAAATGAATCCCAATCAATATAACATTCCCGAACACAACTATTTCCCGAGTTGGAAACTTTTACGGGAATCCCCAAAATGGAAACCCGTAGGCGATGGCCATCAAAGGCGTGCCAAAAGGTCCGAAACATCTTCGTCAACCTTCGAAGAGAGTCAAAGTTCGGACGCACATGTCAACTTTCATTTAAACAAAGAAGATGAGGTTGATTTTTTGAAGACATGGCCCGACCTATGGGTAGGAATAAGGCTAGAGACAAACGACCAACGAATAATATGGAAGAAGAATTGAAGGGTGTGAGAACCCGAATGGATGATATTCTCGAATTAACCCGTCAACGTTTAGAGAAAAAAACCGAACAAGAGGCGGCAAAGATTGAAGTACAAAACAAGATGATAAAGTTGGAGGAGGATCGTCAACTAACCGAAGATATTGAGTACTTGTCAAAACCGATACCAACCGAACCCGGTTTGGTACGAGATTTGATGTTGCTCAAAATAGCAAAAATTAAAGAAAAATATGGAATAACCGATACCAACTAGGTTTTTAATTTTTTAATTTTAATTGTTGTTTTATTTAAGTTTGTAACTGTTGTTTTATTTTAATGTATGATTTTACGTTTTTAATTGTTAACGTTTAATACTTATTAACGTTTTTAAATTGTTAACGCCCCACCCACTACTCTCTTTTTTTTAAAAAAAAAAATTCATGTCAAACATAGGACACATGTCAACAAATGACCCAACTTACACCAAGAAAAACCAACACCACTACTCTTGGTCTTAGCCGTCCAACTTTATCTTGTGTATTAAGGCTTTTAGGATGACCCACATGATTAGTACGAAGCTTTCCAGAAGTCACTAAATTATGACGTCATAACCGTTTGTACGGACTGGTCCTCTCGAAAATATCCCACTTTTAAAGTTGTTTGAACCAAAGAAAGTAGATTATCCGCGTTAACCGACCCATTTCTTGTTTTTGAGATTCGATCATTAGAATATGACCTGTTTATTAACCACTTATTTGAGGGTGTGGATATACTTATAGACACGTAGGTATAAGAGTAATATATAATAAGAAAAAAAATTATGATACACCGTTATGACGCACTGAATGATAACATACTCCATTTGTCATGTGACTGAGCTCATAAGTCAGTGATAACATATTGTTATATGACTGAGCTCATAAAATAGTTATTTTGGACCTGATCGGATACAATAATCGCAAAAGTACTCATCGATAAATTAGAAATACCGAAAAGAAAAAGACAATGGATTGGAGCTAAATTTAGAGAGCGGCCTGTTATTATTTTTAAAAGTAGGATATTTATATTGCGTTTTTCTCAAACTTACTCATTTTTGCAAAATTAAAAGGGGTCACAAATATTTCATGTTAATGAAAAAACTTATGTGCTACCAAGAAAATAACAAAACCGGTTCCAATACATGGATCTCACCAATGCCGTATGGTATGGAAAAGTGTATCACAATAATATATTTCATTATTTTTCTTCTAACTTATTCTTTGAAAAAGTTACATTTATACACCGCTCTGCAACGCGCGGTTTTCTACGTACAGTTATAATCAATTTTTAACTATTACAACGTGACTTTTAAGTGATAGTCTTCCTATTAAAATCAATTAACTATTGGAATGTACTCTCTTCATCATAGACCCCCGAAATATATCTTGTAAAGTCCTTGGAACTCAGACATCTATGTTTAGTCGACTATTATCCAAAATCTTAATAAACACCAGAGTTCAATCAAGGAGATTATCAATTTACAAAACACACGAAACTATTAATTATTTTTTGTTTCATGTTGAATCGAGTAACGAAAACATCATAAATATTGCTTCTTGATTTGTCCATTGATTGTGACGGGGTGTGGTTGTTGGCGATGAAGGTGTTGGATCATAGTATTAATTAAATCTTCATATAACTGAAGTGATGCTATTTGTCAAGGATGTCAAATATACCTTTCACATGCATTTTTTTCAACTGTTTTCATGTTATAGACCTTTTTACCTCTATACTTGCACCCATCAAATTGTGGACTGAGTCATTGGTCTGACTGTATATGAATATGACAGACCACAATATAAAGGTGTCTCATCCTTATCTTTCTACAACACACTACTTTCATCTAAACATCTTTCATCAATAGAGTAATCTGAATCTGTCAAAGTTAGAGGTTCTTAGAAAAACAAGGTTTGGTTAAAAAAAATGGCAGCTTATTCTACTTTGAATCCCACCTGCACCCAACCAACCAAAGGTGCTTTGTGGAAATTGAAGATTTCAGATGGTGACTCTTTCAGGCGATCACCGAACTTTAACTGTAAGTCCATCTAACTGAAAAAATGTCACCTGGTACTCACTAAATTCATGCAACTACTTGATCTTGCATATTTCCAACAATTTAGGAAAATCACATGTGTGGCAGATTAATGTTTGTTTGCTACTTTTAAGGGAAAAAAATGTCTTTTTATCCAAGTATTCTTCCACTTGATGAATATGCAATCATCAACTTCCAATTCTTGTCAAGAAAATTTAGAAAAATAAATTCTAGTTTGGGTTTTCGCCTTTTCCGTCCGATCATTTCAGATCGGACGGTTCGGTTTTTTTCAGCTACACCACTGCTATGAGTTGACTTTTCTGATCTAAGAGAGAGACTCCTTCCTATGCTAGTTCTGTAAAGATTCTGTTAAGTTATTAAGATATCCTTAATTATGTTTACTCATCCATTTTAAATATGTTACGTGATCTTTCATTGTTTTCAGATTGATTTGATTAAGAAAAATTAAGGATTTGATTAGTCAACTAGGATCTGGTTTAGTTTTTGCTTCTTGTATTACATCAATACATCATGTCTTTTATGTTCTTGAAAGTTCCTTTGTTTATAGTGTTAAGGAAAATATTTATTTAGATGCATATATGTAATGATTCCGTCGTATATAAGTTGGGTATGTGTCTTTAGTTCTTTACATAGTTACCAGATAATCATGGTTTGGTTTAGTTCCTGTAACTATAAGATTTTGTATTCAATAATTTATGACATTAGTACGTGTTTCCTTGATTATCGGATTTACAGAATTTAGCATATAGTATGCTAGTTAGCAGTGTAGGCATGAAATTGTTCTCATAGATCTGTAACTGGTTACTAACTGTTCAACTCTTATTTTCTGATTCGCATGATTATAAATTTATAATCACTGTAAATTACTACTACAATAGCATTAGATAGTGATTCAATTCTCACAATAATGTTATGTGTTAATAATGACTCCGCTCTAGAAACCTCTTGTGTCCGCTGCTAATGACTACATATTTCTCTCAAATATATATGCTGTCAAGTGTCTGTATTCAAATTACTAATGGTTTAAAACTTACAGATATTTGTGTTCCTACACCTCAAGGAAGGAAGCAGCAGATCAAATCTACAATTAGAACTTTACCACTGTATGGCCACAATGTTCTCGTCCAATTTTGGGCCGCAATAAAAATTGGAAAGACTGTTTTACTTACTACAACAGGCCAGCCTTTTGGTCTATCTGGGAGCAATAAAGAACTTGAATTATATCGTCAATGCTGTTTAGACCACAAACTCTATGTTCATCCTGATAAAAGAATAGCGGTTGGGCTTCCTGGCCGAGTGTTCCTGAACTCTACTCCTGAACAGACTCAAAATGTACATAACATCCCAAGTGATCAGCGTCCTCGATGTGTAGATGCTACTATATTTTCTAGGATATGGGGTTCTTTTGCTGTCCCTGTGATCGTAGATGGTCAATGTGTTGGTGTGATTGACTTTGTCACAGATACACCCACACATTCTTATGACAGTATAATTGGAAAGGTTTACAAAGCACTTCAGGTTCGCCCCCTTGTTCACTATCTACATGGTTTCATAAATGTAGAATGTTTTTATGTTTCTGCATATCCAGATATGCTCATATATTATGTTAGATATAACATGTGCATCACACAAGACCTATTTAGATGCTTGTTTGAGTTTTGTGTGTGTCGCATCTCTTATACTAGAAGAACATAGCATATTTGACCTTACAAAAGTCAAGTTCTAGTCAAAAGTCAATAGCAAAGCACAGAACAGCAGGGCCCTTTCTATCAGTTACATCTTTTAGTCAATATGAAGTGAATAACTACTGTAATAGCCTGTCCTAAACTGATAGAAACTGAAAAGTATGAGTGCCTTATAAGTCCAAAGTTGTTTGCTACAAATAAGTTCTACTACGGTTTAAAAGTTCAAGGTGAAACTTGAGATTCAAAAGTTTATTAATAACCTCCTACAATGATACGTTTACATATTATACGAGTTTGAAATTGTCATTACCAATCCCATGTGTCATTAAAATAACTAACGTTGCAACTATTTTGCCCTATCTGCAGCAGGCCGGTTTGCAATCTTCAATCAAAACTGATTGCCCAAAGACTTGTGTCAGTCTTAATAGCAAAATAAGGATCCGCAGAACACAGTCATTTTCCCTTTCGTATTACTTTCGCCTGGTTCCTTATTTTGGGTTGAGCAGTGTGGTTGCTGCAAAAGAGCTTCGACGTAAGTTTCATCTATCCATATATCTAAAGACTGATTAATTACAATTTATTTCAAGCATTAGAAGTGGTAAATTATTTCTCACCAACTTATCTCGTTTTGTAGTAAAAAAAGGTACCTTCAGGAATACATGTAGGAAAGCAGGAATCCCGGAGTGGCCAGGGCTACCAAGTACAAATACACGAGCTTCTTCTGCACCTGACCAAACTCGAGTCAATCAAACTGTATCTGAGACTCGTTCTGTTGGAACACTGCAGGTTGATGACTCAGTCTCCAGCAGGTATATTATTTCAAACACTTCACATTCATTATGAGACATATATTGGAGTCATTTACGATGTATCTAATTCTTCCTCAATTTTTAGGGACGAAGGGATTTCTCCAACTCCCGTAGCATCTCCTTCAGAAAATCATATCAACCAAACGTACAGTATCACAGACGAGCCCCGATCCTGATGATTTCAACTCTTGCAGGTAGTTTTTTATTTTTATTTTTATTTTTTATTTTTAAATCTTTCACATTCATTTGATTGTGGCGCATTAAACTCCATTACAATGTATCTGAAATATTCCTTTGTAGGGACGGAGGGGTCTACGAGGGGCCATTGGAACTATTTATGCCTACCAACGCATCTGCTATAGAAACTGAAATAAGCAAAATAGCATCGGTTATTAGTTTTACTGAAGCTTTGCTTAATCAACAACATGATGGAATAGAATATCCAGGTATCGAAATTAAACTAAGGCCATAGAAGACTCTGATCATTACATGTTCATGGAGAGCCTCGATACTATTTTTGAAGATGCACCAATGATGATTTGAGCAGCATGAAATTAGGTAAAGGATGCAATTCAGAAGAGCCACAATTTGAGTCAGATTTCACACTGAAACTCCTAAAGGATTGGTGTTTGGTATTGTAACTTCATATAACCTACTAAAATAAAGGGTGAGTGCCAATTTTGGTGTCCCCATCTAGTCCCATGGTAAACATGATGTAAATTGTGGTTGTCTATTAGTAGAAAATTTTGTATGTTGTATGTCTTTGGCCCCTTAGACATTAGGCAAAGCTCCTATATGAGCTACTTTTTGAAATGACAATAGAGATTATAGTTGGACACGCATTCCCTATGTAAATATACTATTATGAATCATGAACGCTGAGGGTGGAATATATCTATGTGCAATTACTGTTGTATAAGAATTTGTATCCTACTGTTACAAGTAATTGCACCAACTTGTGCAATGAAAACACATAACGGCGAATAAAAGAATCAAGTATCATCGTTACCTGATGTTAGAAAAGCAACGTCGACTCGAACCGCACCCATGAAACCTAAACAAACAAACTGATAATAGGCTCCGCATGGGAAGACGTTCCCTGTCCTTAAAAGGTGTTTACGTGCTCGATTCGCTGCAAGCCACTTACGTAACGACCCCAGGATTGATGCAGACCCTCGTTGCCTTTCGTCAGCGAACAAATACGACGTAATGACAATGGCGGAGCAGAAACTACAATATGGCAAGAAGATAAAGCACAATTCACAACAACTTATATGTTCTCTAATAACTTTAATATATGTGTTTGGTTGTGTGTATGTCTCATTTCTTGAAAAGCTGTTTATAAGCACAATCATAGAGAACCATGATCTCATACATGCTCAAAAAATTAGGAGATCATAGGCTGGTGGTTGCAACTGTAGGTTGCCTTCCAAACCAACCCACTATCCTATTTTCTTGGTTGACCAAATCACATACACGCACACACATATACTTTAGTAGTTGTTGCTATATGAGCTTGCACTATAAGCTTAATAAGTAGTATATCAAGTCACAACTTTGACTACTTGTACATTATGCTTTAACTCACCAAAAACTTGCCAACCTCATCCTTAAGTTCCAACAATTACTCTTTGCAAACAATTACTGTAATTATCTTTATGGAGGTGGATTTGGAATATGTTCCTTTTCGTAATATATTATCTTATGAATCATTAACCGTAGTTATGTGCTGTATCATACGTTGTTATTATCAATATCAAGTGCCGTGTGTGAAGCAATGTTTTAAAAACCGGTTTTTTAGTCGAACCGGCCGAACCGCCCAAAAAAAAAAAAAAAAAAAAAAAAAAAGTCAAAACCAGTTGAACCGGACCGGCAGAACCGGAAAAACCGGCAAAAACCTGAAAAACCGGCCGATTCACTACAGTAAACGGGACTTATAAAAAACCGGGATTTAAAAACCGGCCGACCAGCCAGAGGCCGGTCGAACCGGTTTTTAAAACATTGGTGTGAAGTAACTTGATGGTGTACCTTCCAAACATATGTAAGGTAGCAAAAATCATATAACCAAGCCAAAACTGGTCAAGTTGGCTCATAAATATGTTTGTGTGCATTTTCAAAAATTTTAAGTAATAGTAAATAACATGTTGAATATAATTAAAAAATATATATATATTACTTTAACTGTTAATCAAATAATAACGAGCAGGGAAGCACGCGCGTTGCAGCGGGTTGTTTAGATAGTTGTTTTTTTTGAAAATATTTTTTCAAAAACTTTTATTTTTGTTTATTTTATTATTTTTTCGAAATTATTTTCAAAATTTTATTTTTTCGAAATTATTTTCAAAAAAAAAAAAAAAAAAAAAAAAAAAAAAAATCACTGTAGCATGAACAGTAAACACTGTTCATGCTACTGTTTTCCTGTAGCATTGACTTTCGTTGACCGTACCCATGCTTTAATATATGATATAATAAACACTGTTCATGCTACTGTTTTTCACTGTAGCATTGACTTTCGTTGACCGTACCCATGCTTTAATATATGATATAATATCTATTAAAATATGCATCACATATATTATTTAGCGATTTCTGACGCATCAAACATTCTTTTACTTGACCCAATTTGACACGATAACAAGTACACATGTCAAAATGGTCGTGTTTTAATAACTTTTGACAATCATTTTGACTTTAAACATCACTCGAACAAGTGGGCTAAAACATTGGAATCTTGACCATCATGTTGGGCCGACTAGTTCTTTGCCTATGAGCCAATAGTGATAAATGTGGACCTTGACCACCATTTTTACTTCAAACATCACTTAATTTACTAGGACTGTTAATTTTTTCAGTGAATTACGTAGTACAATTAACAAAATTTTACTATATTTTTGTGTTTATATTTGTTTAACATAAAAAAAGCTTTTTCGATGCAATTTCACACCTAACTGTTTTGGAAGTGTCAGTGGACCCAGTCTTACACACATCCAAAATCCTCTCTTTCTAATATTAGTATGAAACGAGTATGGATGCTCGAGCGTTGCTGCGGTTTTTTGCATCAATTTTTTCTAACGCATGTGTGTAACTGGTAAAAACAAATGGGGCGTTTTGTATATATAGTTTTAAAGAGAACTTTGAATACAATAATGAAACGACTAATGTTCAGACGATGATTCCTTTAAGACTGGAACTTTAGAGCATGCTATTGTTTTTGTTTCACTTTTAGGCATCATTGGTTGAAGTTCTGGATTGTATGAAGTTGAATGTTTCAAAGTCTTCATTGGCATACCCTTTCCAAATCTTGGCAGCAACATAATAGTAGAAGGACCTAGCACAATGTACAACAAAAAGTGTAACCTATACAAATAAAATGGATATTATTAGACCAATAACATATTAACAATACAAACAAATATGCAGCAGGCTAGTGAATTATGTGAAATGATGTATTGTTAATTAATGTTATTTTATATTTCAAATCTACTCAAATTCCAATAGCACCTGGCGACTTTTCTTGATATTGGAAAACATCTATCAAAACACGTGAATATCTTTGGTTATGTATAGTGATTAATGCACATGGATAAACCCACTCATATTTCTATTAACTGTTCTTGTCGCACCATTACTTAACTAAATGCTAAATAATAAGTAATCCCAAACACCCCCTTATTAAGTAAATCCACTCATATAAAAAACATACTAATAACTTAAATCTTTACAAACAAAAGTAAAAAAAAGGTTAGAAGTTTACTTGTTTGCGTTTGAGATGACCATGAAAGATTTGAACCTTAGACCTTTGAAGATTACTGTCCATCTGTGCCAATTTATTTTTTTCTATGTTGGACCTTCTCTTTAGCACACGCGATTGTCCCTTCACTTTCTGCTTCCGCCTTCTAACTTGGCTGTCGCATGACAGACTCCATACCCTTTTTTGCACTTTTAGCCTTCTAGTATGTTGATCGTGCACATGAGATTGTTTAATATTTCAAAAAATGTTGTATGTTTTCTGGCTTCTTGGCAATTAAGTATCCTTCATGCTGGTTTTTTCTTCGTTCCTAGAGAATTATTTTCTGCTTTCGTTGGAATTACCTAAAAAGACATATAGAAAAAATTCATGCCACAAAGAATGATTGCTAAATAAAATAGCGAAGTAACATAAAGTTCAAAAAAAATAAGTAACCATCATTGAACATCAGATTCGATTGAAATCTTTATTATAAGTCTCTTTTGTTTAACTTTTGTGTACCTATCCATTTTCTTGAAACACATATTCTCATAAGTTTTAAAATACGTAAACAAAATAGTTAAGTTTATTTAGGCCTGCAGGCACTAACACACATTTCTTTTCTACCACGGGCCCTTTATATGAAAGTTAATGCTCTTCTCACTTATAGAGTTCATCCCTACATCAAAGCTCTCTCTAAAACTCTGTGTACAAAACACTTCAATCACCACGTGAAAGTTACTGCTCTTCCGCCAATACAATTACCCGTCTACATTAAACACCAGACACCAGTTAATCTTCCTATGTGATACGGAGTACTACTTTCGCTAAGTTATTCAGGTTTTAAAAACCTAATCTTGAACTATGTAGATGTTTATATTCAGTTAGCAAGTGTCAAACTTTTTCGACTCTTCTAAACCCGAAACCAAAATCAGCTAATCATCTTCTTAGTAGTCAATAACTGCAACAAAAAAGGTCTATTCTTGGCGAACTAATCTAAATATTGGACGTAAAAAGCTTATAAACATTCTTGGTGAAGACGGGTGGATAAACCTGATCGGAGACCCATTTAACGGATATTCTGTTATTCTTACTTGACAGTAACGACAAAAAATCCTATATTCTCTTTTTAGGGTAAAAAAAATCCCATATTTCCGGCCAACCTAACCTAACACAAAACCAAGAATGACGCATTTTCACCCGTAAAGAATTATTGAAGTACCTTGGTCATTATTGGAGCGTTTGAGTTGAGGTTGTCTCGAATATGACGATGGCCCAGCCGCATGATGAGTATCTACAAAAAAAATAAAAATAAAAGCCAAGTAAGTTTGTTATCCTGAATGGTATAAAATAAAGAAAGCACTTGCTATCGATCATTTTCCTATACCTGATACTTTGCAGGACATAAAGATTTGTTTAAAAACAACATACAGAGCTGTTAAATCTGTGTCCAAACACCCTTTATTTCTACTGTCCAAATAGCATATGAAAGTTGGTAAAAACACCCATTATTTCTACTATCTAAATAGTGTATGTTTTGGTTAAAACTAAGAAAAAAAGGCATAAAAACATATATTCAGATACTTATAGTATAAAAGGCAAATGGTGATTCATCTGATATAAAGGTTCACCAAAAGTTTATACACCCATGCTTTTCTTATTCTAATTCTTAAACACAAACCCAACATTCTTCCACAATACCAGCATCATCTCCACTTTAAATCATACACAACATGTTAACTTACATAATAAGCAACATAAAATCATTTAGACATATAAAACGCAACATTACAATTCGGGCAACTGCAATCATAGTGTTACTAAAATTTAAGGGACACTGTAAATTTCGACGTATTCAAGGATAGACTCATCAGGCATATCATGTTTGAAGGTAACTACATTAATGTCGCAAAATGATGGATAGACCTACGTGATACCCATTGACACTTTCCCCTCCATCTAAATGCAAAAAAATGCAACATCATCAATTTTGCAAGTATATACTGAAATACAGTTTGATCATTTCATATAGTGGATAAAAAACAAAGTTGGTTGCATGACTTATACTCGGTGTATAAAAATTCAATCGCTGCCATCTTTGCTATTAAGTAGAAAGATTGAATTTTTATACCTTTATTTCCATGTCTTCAGACATCGTGGCCAACCTAGCAAACCGAGCAGCTGCAATTGCAGATGGCAGTGTTGGTTCATCAGCAGCCTCATGGCAATGGCATGTGCCATTCTGTGTCGTTTCTCATACTCACTTTTACCCCGGTGGGTTATCTTTAGAACCTAAAATAAAAAATGAAAACTACTTTTTAAGATGCACAAATCCAGGTAATGTTGTATAACCGGCGGGTCGGATAGATGAAAATAGATATGTAGCTAAAAAAAAGAAAATGGGTCAAAAGAGTTGAAAACAGACCCAAGCCTTATTTTTAAACTGATCCAAGCCTTATTTTTAAAGGAAAAAAACATTTTTAGAAATTCATTTTGGATCATTTTATTTCACATAAACCACATAAGATGCAAGTAGGCAACACAAAGCATTAATACAACACAGATGCTTAAGACGCAATACATGATGCATCCTGAGGTCTAACATTTTAAACTTCTAATGTAGCCCATTTTTTTTAATAAACTAAAAATATGTATCGTTATTATTACAGCAGGAGGAAGCGAATGCTCGAATATATATACCAATGGCATGTCACACGCTAAGCTTTTAAAGGAAGTATATTCGGTAAAAAGGAAAATGGTTACCTGAAAAAAAGGTCCTCTCCATGAGCGCCCCGTTTCTCAATCCCACCACAAATCTACGTCGGTTGAATCTCCCACAGTCACCATATTTGCTTCACCCAACAACGACAGACCAAAAGCCGCGACACCTACTGTTTTTTAACACACCATCAACCATCACAACCGAGTTAGTGGACATTAGCATACATGAAGCTCCAACTAATGTTTGATTACCCAACATTGGTAACGATAGGTACAACAGTGTTTGCTAACTAAATTCAACACAATGACATATATTCAACCTGTATATAAATTGTATTTTCAGTGGGAAAACAAAATGACTACATGTTTCACAATGAGTGTATCTGCTATTTTTAAAGACTTATAATTAAATAGATGTTTAGTAGATACTGTAATTATGTTTCCATTGGATTGGAATTTACTTGAGAACAGGCTATAAATTCCAAGATACATACTAAAACAATATTGCATCTATTATGCATAAAAGTACTCACTTGAGAATGCAGGATGAAATCCAACTTCATTTCTAGTTTCTACTTTTGTAGTTGCAATCTTATTTGCAGCAGAGATTGTTTCAGTTTTGACATGCTTTCGATTCCTGAGCTCACCTCATGGTCTCTTGCCTTAGAATCCCCCATGTGCACCATAATTAATTCAGTAACCAAATAACAACATACCCTTGTGAAATTTATCTCTCAATTTTGCTTGCAATTAAACCTGCATTACAGATATTCAAATTCCATTATTTCCCACATAATCAGATAATTACACAAACAAAAGTAAAGACGAGGTCGTGCGAATTCGACAGCGGATGAACAAAACTTTCATAAATTGTAGTACAACACGCAAAAACTTTTTGAGATATTACACGCCTTTTCAAGTTTCAAACTCCTTATGAATGGTGAAATACATTAAATTGTCCATCTAAACAAATAGAAGTAAACTAATAAAGCATGATATCTGCATAATGCTCAACTCTTTACTGTGATTATGCTTCTAATTAGTCTACTACTTACTTTAAATTTTTATCTGTCATGTAGGAATAAGTTATATTGTTTTTCAGTCACACAATTTAGCATATGCCAATTACTAAAGCGAGAATAATAAAAAACCTTACGAATTTATAATGGTTTGCTTCTTGACTATGCGGTATTTTCTTCTTTCAACTA
Source organism: Artemisia tridentata subsp. tridentata (assembly GCA_021014915.2). Lineage (NCBI taxonomy): Eukaryota > Viridiplantae > Streptophyta > Magnoliopsida > Asterales > Asteraceae > Artemisia > Artemisia tridentata. The sequence continues at coordinate 296,997,885 of CP139501.1, forward strand.
TAACCTGAAATGTGACAGCCTAATCAGTAACAACGTAACAGATCCATATACCCAAGGAATACAATACATAAACTTAAACAATAAATACATAATGAAGGTACAAAAAGTTACCAAGATCACCAACTTCAGCAGCTACTTTATACATCTTCACACCTTCATCCTTCTTTCCAGAGGAATCTAACGCCTTTTGAACGATCACCTTCAAAACCAACAAACAAAATACAACAAACACAAGTGAAACAAAAACATTGTATACACTACAAAAATCAGACGATCAGAAGCCAAAGATAAAGATGCAAAAGGAAAAAACAATTAGGAACAACCAAGAAAGAAAAGAAATCAATAAAATGATTAAATTAAGTAAATAATTAGAATAACAAACCCCATTATGAAAGACCAAAAAAGATCATTACAATATCTAAAAAAAACTCCATTACCTGTTCAAAGCCAAAGGTTGCCGAAACCTATTCACCCGACAAAACACATAAACGATCGTAATCACACATTCGAGGCTGCAATTAAACATAAAATTATGAATAAAAATACAAATTTTTATAAAAAAATAAATAAATAACTAGAATTAAAAAAAAAAAAAAAAAAAAAAAAAAAAAAAAAAAAAAAAAAAAGACCTAAAAATAGTTTGTGTGTGTGCTTATGAAGAATCCAAAACTACCTTGATGTATCTCAAATAAACCAAGCAAGAAAAAAGATGTGGATAGAAATAATGGGGAAACTGTATATCTAACATATGGCTTAACCACAACCACAAAAGGAATAAAAAATTGCCGTTAGTATTGCTTTTACTGTCGCTCCCCTCACAGACAACTGTAGCTGCCACAAAACCCATTTGGTCGGATCGGGCAACAGTTAATCGGCGGCGGGTTTATTTGTCGGAGCTGCACCGGTCGGATCTGAAAGAAAGAAGAGGGATGTGAGTTATCGTGAATAGTCCGGGTCGGACAACAATATACCACATTATTATTTGGGCTTGGATGGAGCGGGTCACAAATAACATTCGAGCTCCAACAGCCCAATAAATGTTAGTTTGATATAATGGTGATATTAGGTCTGCTAAGCATTAATGACTTTTGTGTTAGTTTTATGGACATAATTTAGTAGTTGTGTATTAGGATCGAACTCGAGATCACGGGATTGCACACTTTACGTATGAGAATTAAAGTTTAATAATTTAATATAAAATGTTATATTGAATTATTAATTACACAAAACAACTAACGACCGTTAGTATTTAACGATAAATGACTAACGACCGTTAACCAATAAAAGAAAAGAATTATGTGTGAATATTTGGTATGTCAAGAAGGTTCCGGAATACCCTATAGGGGTGTTAGCCGATCGGTTGTGGGAGGGGAAACCCAACCCATAACTTAACTTGAGCTCCAAGTTTCTATTCCTATATAAATAAACTTAGGGATCATTATTTGTCACTCTTGTACACATAGTTTATCCCTAAACATGTTTTCTTCTTTTCTTTTTGTTTGGCTGATCGACAAACACCCTTCATAGGGTCGATTGGTTTGATTTTCCAAACCAAAACGTTTTGTGTTCTTAAACTAGCATTTAATTTAATTTGTTAATAGTACGTGTGTACAAGAACATGATTCAATCACACTATTGATTGAATCTTGGATTGAATTACAAAACGGTAAGAGGTAATTCTAATCATCCATATAAACCCTAATTATGGTTCATTGATTGAAGAATTACTTAAAGTTGATTCTTGTTTAGCTAGAATCAAAAGGTACGCATACTTTATGTTTTGGTTAATTAATTATATGTTACATGATTCTATACACTTCGCATGTGTACTTGATGTTTATTGTTTATTTAATTATGATTGTTATGCATTAAAATTCCAACAGTGGCATCATGAGCCTTGGTTAATGTGTAATTAATTACCAAAACGCATAAAAAACGAATCTTGAATTATGTTTTAACATGTTTGGTCGATTTTAGGGTTTATCCCAATCAAACCCTAAATTTTAATTTAGGGCCCATTGCTCTTTATTATTTTTTTAGGGTTTGTGTTTGGTAATTTAATTTGATTAGGAACCCTAGGATTAACATGTTATGTTTATGTGTTTATGTATGCAATCTTGAGACAATACGTGTAATAATTGTTATGTATAATCCATAAAAACGTGCATGTTTGGCATGGATTTATTGTCGATATAATTTAACTTGTTTAAATTAGCTATATGAATTAATTGTTAAGTTTTACTCATGAAATTTAATTGATAGATGTCGAATTGGGGAAGACTCTAATATATTAAGTAATCAATTACGTGCTATGAGGTGTACATTTAATTATGACTAACGCAATTGATGCATCGATGCATGTGGCTCACTTATCTTTGTAAGTGATAGCCTTAGTTGAATATATACAATATAAACCTAGAATTGATTATTAATAGGTTTTATCGAATTAAGTTTGCATGTGGCTACATGTTTTTTTACATAATTAATTGTTATGTTATGTAATTTTATTTAGTTGTTTTATTTTTATTTGTATTACTTGTTTTTTTTTTGTTTATTTATTGTTAAGACATGTTTATAAACGAAAAAAGGGTAATTTTGAATAGAAAAATAATATGGACTAAATAATTGAGAAACAATGAATTGTTTTCGAAGAGTTAAATTTTCAAGTGCTTTAATTGATTGTTGAGTCTTATACAAATAGTACGAACGGCTTACGCAATTGTGACAAACTATAAGAGGGGTATAAGTAGGAACGGGTTTTTAATAAGCTTCGCGCTGACCTTTGTTTCTACGCTCCTTTGTGCGTCAAATTGGAGCTACCAAGTATGACTATTTTATGTACAAAATCACCTTAAGGCTGAATTAGCTTTAATTCCATACGCTACTTTGTGGTAATTATCCGAAACACTAAGTCTTTAGACTTATGCAAAACTACAATATAATAGACGATAATTAAAGGTAAATTCTTTGATTGGTGAACCCAATACCTCAATTGAAAACGTTTGTAAATTTGATCTTAATGAATTGGTAAATAAAAAAGTTTTATTAAACTTGTGATACGAAGATGTATGCATGCTTCTTCGCACATATTTTGATTATAAACATCAAAACTAGTACCCTTAAAATTAAGTTAATGCCATCTAATTAAAAGAACACTTGAAGTTGTGATTTACTTCATGTGAGAGCTTGGACTAGATTGCAATGGAAAGGTAAATTCATACTTTCATTACTAGCAGATCAACTGATGTAATAAAACTATGATAATTTGCAGTTTTTTAAATTAGACGACTTAATTGAGTTGTAAGTGAGAGCTTGGACTCAAGGCATAATATGGGAATAAAACATGCTTACATTGCAATATTGTTTGGCAATGTAAATTCCATAAAGATCTAGGAATTGGAAATTGTTTGCCAATTATTTTTCGACAGATTACCTTATTTTATACTTTCATTACTAGCAGATCAACTGATTTAATGAAACTAAGTTAATTTGGATCCTAGCTTTAAGAAAATTCTATGGTTTATATGAATATTAACCAATGGGTATTTAATTTTCTTAAAGATTGTATTATCGAAAATACTAAAATTGAATTTTGTAAATTCTTTTAAATGTATTAATGCAACATTAAACCGTAAACGCGTGATATTCTTTTATTGGTAAATTGATCTACACCCGTAAGGGGTTTTGGCTAGAGTCAATTTTACTAAAAGGATAAACCTAGTCTCCTTTCTATGAGAGAAGCGTGAGACTTAATCCTATTCTTTTTCATGAATGAGAAAGATATGATAGGAAAATTATAATTGTCTAAATTCTAAATACATAACTCATAGCAAACTTTAATAGTTAAGAGAATTGCACATTTTTTATAGAGATTTCATTACCCTCTTTCGGTAATTGAATTCTCATATAACAAATATGACATTTGGTAAACTGGAAAACATGTATAATTTTTTAATGAGTTATTAAATTAGAAGCTATAGACTAATTACCGCAAAATGGTTAAAGATAAACTAGTATATTTTATCTAGTTGTTTTTTTTGACCATTTAAAGGTGCTACATACCATTGTGGGGATTGTAGACCTATTAAGGAAGAAATTGCATGCCCAATTTTTTAAGTTAATTGCATTGATGGATAGTCCATCATTTACAAAGTAGAATACATTCTTTTAGTACCTAAGTAATTGTTATGTATGAGTTTTTACAAAGGTGTAGGAAAGTAAATAGCACACTATTTGCTTTTACTGGTTATGAAACACTTACAATATTGTCAAATCTAGTGGGAGCATTGTGATGTAATTACTGAATAATGAATTATTGTAATGATCTGTAATTTAGTGGGAGCTACAAGCTTTGTCATCCTGGTAGTAACCCAGATTATCTCTAGAATGTCTTGAGATAATAACTTTTCAATTGTAGACACTTATGTTTTTAAGGATAGTCATGTACGTTTCTTTACTAGACAATGAAGTAGTTCTACATATACTAATTATGCTAATATCTATGACACAATCATATTGATCACATAAACAAACGAGTGACGTATTGTTTATCTGATACATGATGTTGTTCCATGCATAAGTGGGAGAAATCTTTATTATGTGCAAGGTACAACACATAGGAATATGATTTAAAGGATTCTCTTGACTGCAAGGTAAGAGACTAACGTTCTAATGTGACTTATTCACATCTAATCCAAGAAACACTTGGTGTTGCAATTTACGTTATGTGAGAGCTTAGCTAGATTGCAACAACAAGGTAAATATCCATGTTACGTGAGACCGTATCTGAAAAATTTGCAGTTTCTAAATTAGATACCTATTAGAACAAGTGTCAATATGATAATAAGACAACTTCAAAATAAATATTTATGTATTATTGAAATGACATAAATAAATTAAGTAATTATGTAATTTTGGAATGACATAAAATAAGTGAAGTAATAAATTAACTTGAAATTACTATTGAAACCAAGAGATGGTGTTCATAATTACTTTAGTTAAACATGTTTATGTTTCATTGTAAAGATATAAACATGAAGTCTTTTAATTGTTACAAGACTTATAATAAAGTAAGACGTTAACTCGTTATGTTTTTTAATTAAGACATATACAAGAAGTCATTGAGTTGATCAATGATTTATAATATATAGTGGGAGTATAACAGTTTATGTCTTCTTGTTGAGACATGGACATGAAGTGACTTGATCAAAAAGTACTTATGTTATATAGCATGCAATTGGATTGAAAATTCTATTATACCATTAAGTTGACTTAGTTGGTGAATAGATAAGCCAAACGAAATATATTTATCTTACATATTGTAAGATTGTCTTACAATATTAATCCTAATGAAATACCAAATGTCTATGGTATGTTCAGTTAGAAAAATCAAACTCTTGTTAAATTGTTTGATTAAAGATAACTATGAATTCTTTTCTTCCAAAAGTTATCAAGGTTAGAAAATTGAGTATGGATTGGATATACTCAATAAGACTCCAATCTAGAAGATTAATAAGACACCATTTTGTTATGGAATGTGATAAATCACATTAAGTCTTAAAATGAAGTTCTGAATTTGTTAAACTACTTATGAGGAGGTTATTAACAAACTAAATGTCAGGAATTGTCAATATGTATTTGTAATGTCCCAAAAAAAGAACATTGTATTGTTGCTTTATTTGCTAAGTATTTATAGAAAATATATAAATTACAAAAAGCAAGTGGGAGTTTTTATCTTGAAAAGATAAAATTACAAGATACATAATCTTCTAAAACACACTAGTGAAAATCATAATGAGGCTAAACATGTAAATGATAGACCTCAAGATGATGGAATTCTCATTCATAGATCCGCAAGGATATCTCAGATATTTGATTAATATGCTGAGGATTATATTATGATGCATTACCAAATATTGAATTGGGTAAATTACTCATACTATGAATGTTAAAGATGTTGTCCATAAAGATAATCAATTTTTGGAAAATTGGTTTATCTTAATTCTTAATAGTTAGACTAGAGAATGAAGATGAGTTTCTTCAAAGATAAGGTAACCCTAGTTGTTTAAATCTTTGTGTAGAAATCATATGGACAATATTGTACACATATTTTAATGCATGTCTTATGACAAGATTATTAATCATACTTAAGCAATTAACTATGATTGAATATTCTTTTTTAATCACATTAAATATACAAAGATGGTAATTATCATACTTATTTTCATGAATATGAAATTTGACAATGGAATATCAAAACTCTTTCTTGAGTGATTACTTAAGCGAGGACGGTAAGTAATCAAATGGATTTTTGAATTCATAATAATCTTTGGAAGTGTACAAAGTGCAATAATTCATGAATGAATTAATGCATGAATCTAGGAGATAATTCTTATGTTTAAATATTAAATTCAAGTTTTGAATTAATAATTAAAATAAGATAATTCCTAAGTATTACTGAAAGCTAGTGGGAGTATTATATTTACTTTCTTAAATCATATATGTTGGATAACATATAGGAAGTAACATTTCATATAAGTTAAATGTTAAGTCTTAAATTGGAATGAAACTTCACTTGAAAGATTTAGGAAATAAAACATATAACCTTGGAATATATGTTTATTATTATAAACATATGCGGTAAATAAATCTAATAGAACTGTTGGAATATGTGAATCATAAAACTATAACCACATAAACATATATAACATATAACATCAAAGCATACGCAGCGGATTATACAAGATCTATATACACGTAATTAATTAATTAAATTTAAATAGATGCGTACCTTTTGGTTTCTAGCAAGAACAAGAAACCGTGCACTCCAAGAACAAGGTATAAACCCTAAGTTGGGTTTAATATGGATTGACTAATGTACTAGCCGGATAGGGGAAATCACACAAGCTAAGGGAAGCTTGTTCTTCGTTCTTGTACACACGTAATACTAGCGTTTCAATGAGAAAAGCTAGGTTCTAATTCACTAAACAATTCCAACACTTGTGTATTAGCAAAAATCGACAAACCGTGTTAGGGATTAATGCCGATCGACCAAGACTAGAGGAAGAGGAAGAGAAGTTGGAAAGCTAGGGAATTAGGGCTAGAGAATTATGAACACATGATATGTATTTATAGGCTTCTCCTTGCTTGCTCCCTACTCCAAGAAATCGACTCCTAAACCCTAGGGGAGGGCTCGGCCGAGTTTTAGAATCCAAAGAGGATTCTAGATCCTTCTTTTCCTTTATAACAAATCTAGTCCTTTAACTTAGTATTTAACGACCGTTAACCAAACTCCGTTAAATACTAACGACCGTTAAGTGTTTGTTTGTGAAATGAATAAATAAATCATAAAACTATATTTAATTATTCATACCATTGAGACTCATACGTAATGTGTGCAATCCCGAAGTCTCGTGTTCGAAACTGGACATATATATATATATATATATATTAATTATTATCCACAAACTCTAACAGCTCCCACTTGGATATTCATTAATATAGTAATGACATGGGTTAGTCTAGCTTAACACCCCCAATGCCCCCAGATCGACCCGAGTATGGTTTCTGGAAAACCATGTGATGATTATATCATCATACTTATCCTTTTGTTTCTAATACCGCGTTAATATGGATATGGATCTATACTAAACACTACTAGAAAATCTGGCATCAGCAACGAAAGTTTGCATCGCTATTCCGTCACTAAAGCCCTTCAACGATGGAAGGGTGACAGATATATTTCGTCACAAAAAAGGGCCTCGCAAAATTTTAGCGACAAGTTTAGCGACAAAAGTTTTAGAGCTTCGGCGACGGATTGTCGGTCTCCATCCCCTCGCTAGAGCCTTTATAAAGTTACCTAAATTAAATTTGTTTCGACCATCAAGTAACGGCTTAGCGACAAACTTTTTTGTCGCTAACAGTAATGACGAAGCAGTCACTAATCCATTTCTTAAAATCGGCCTACCATTTTGTTGTTATTCCGTCGCTACTAGAGACGAATATATTTCTCGTTAATCCGCCACTAAAAGTATCGTCTCAAAACCGTCACTAACAATTTGTTGCTTAAATCAACACCATTTCATAATCATATCTGTCTCTAATTTGTCACGATTTAAAAATATTTTAAGGATAAAATATGTCGCTAATCAGTCAATAAACGAAACAATTTATTTCCATTTATTCAAGATGTCACACAAACGGATACCACACTGATAATAGTCACGAAATCTGTATCCAAATTAAATAACAAACATATCCAAATCAAAAAACAAGCAAATTCGAAAGAAATCTAACATCTGATGTTCGACAACATAAAAGGAAATCTAAACCAAAGATTCTCTCTTACATAAAAGTTAAGACGACCTATAAAGCTCTTGAAAGTGTAATGGTTGACGTTTAAGATGTACGGCCACTTGCATTACCTTGCTTTGTTTTTGTTTGGCGGGTAACACGACTCTTGATACCATACTCAACAAGCATGTCTTGAATTTCTGCACGCATTTCTTCCTTGAGCTCTTCACGCATTTCTTCTTTTAGCTCTTCGCGCATTTCTTCTTTGAGCTCATTCTTCATTTCTTCGTTGAGCTCAACTTTCATTTCTTCCTTCAATTCTTCCTTTAACTATCCACGAAGGCTATCAAGATAGTTCTTGAACATAACAAATTCAAATATTAGTTTTTTTGAAATAGCTAATTGCAACTTGAGTGGGTCTTTTATGTAAAGTGAGTTATAATTCCAGTATCCTTACAAAACTAACCTCAAAAGATCTGAAACATTACAATTTTCAGAATATAAACACTTAAGGAAAGCATATATACTGATACACTTAAAACCTGAACACAGTCAATAGATACAGATCAACACCTTAAAAGTCAAAAGAATCATTAAACCAAAAGGACTACACTTGTGCTACGATAAATCAAACTATTCAAGTTCAGTGGGATCACTAGTTTCCCGCTTGGTTTTGCACTACCACGCAAATTAACACATTACCATGACACAATAATCTGACCACATTTTATATAACAGTTGAATTTCAATGACATCAATAATTATGACATGCCAAACTGAGTAAAAACAAAAAAAGAACATACCGAGTACGTGCTTTGGGAACAAACTTAATAATGATACTAACCTACCCCTACTTAAGCGATACCAACTGAAACCTACCAACTTATAATACTTAAAATACAATTATTTTCATGAGAAGCCCAACACATCACGTCTTCAATATCCATATCCAAACAAACTAAATTGGCCATGCTTATTTTAAGCGTCCAACACACAATAAGATCATTACCAATCCAACTGCACATATGTAAACCTCCATAACCCAATAACACCACTAACCATAAGACCAATACAAACCTTATAACACCTAATAACAAACACCAGAATACCATAAACGAAAATAACACCATCCTTTGACTTAACATATTCCATCCATAAACTATGCTAGGTACATACAGGATGAAAATATACCAAATCAAAAGGACCAAGGAATTACTAAATAAGCTAGTGAATACGTCCAATGTGATTTTCATACCATTGCAGCAACCATGACCCACCCTCAAATCAATAACACTAAAAGACATTAGCAAATTACCAAAATTAACTCTGCCATCCAAACACCCCTATCAATCATGCTGAACCACATGTCTTGAAATAAAAAGAACAACTTTTTGAGCTATGCAATACATGAAAAATCATCCCCTTTCAACTGAACTGAATTAATACTTAGTGACAATCTATTAGAACAAAATGCTACAAGAAAAATGAAGTCAAAATAACAAATAATCAAAAAACTATCTTTTCTCCTTACTGCTAAATAATCAAATCAGCCATATACCTCAATTTCTTACCTTAACATTATCCTATATCTAATTCAAAGAACCCTAGATTACTAACATAAAATTGAAAAGTAAAAAATTACCTAATTAACTATAATCATGCAATCAAACTCAATGAATCAAGCACCCTAACATTAAATTAAAAGGCAAATTAAAACTAATTACCACAAATTTTGATCTAAAATAGTGAAAGGTGTATGAACATACCTTCTCCTACTGCCTCCTAAAAGTCTGTTGCATCTCATAATCCACAACATAAACCTTTTGTGGAAGGAGTCAGTACTGCTCCACGATCCCCACATATCTAGGGGGGCCAATATTTTCACCCAAAATGAATAACCGTATGTTCTTGTGGTGTGTGGAGTATGTTATGTTAAAACTTAAAAGTATGATGCATAATACTCCGTACTATAGTTTTATTATTATTATTATTATTATTATTATTATTATTATTATTATTATTATTATTATTATTATTATTATTATTATTATTATTAATTATTCACTATATATTATTATATTATTATTAAGGATAATTCCAAAAATGCCCCGGTTGCCCAAGGCGTGAGATTATCTAGACGGAATCTTTTGTGTTTGCTTTTCTAGACCAGTTACCTTGACAACTTGAATTTAGCCAACCATGTGCCGCCACTTGTCCGACATGAAGGCCGCCAGTTGCCCAAAAAGTACACTAGTTGCCCAAAAGTACACAAGTTGTCCTACCTTGTAATCCGTAAAGTCACACTTGTCACTTGCAGATTTTAGTTGCCCAAAAAGTACTGGTTGCCCTTGTCTAGAAAAGCAAACACAAAATATTCCGTCTATATAGTCTCACGCCTTGGGCAACCGGGACATTTTTGGAATTATCCCTTATTATTATTTTTAGTAGATTTTTTTTTTTTTTTTTTATATATATATATTTTTTTTTTTTTTTTTTTTTTTTTTTTGCGTCCAATATTGGTAGGTGTGTCAATTTCTAACCCGATACAAAACTCGACCTCAGACCGAAACGAAAATTAACAGATTCAGGTTGAGTCTAAATAGGTTTCGGGCCTTGTTCGAGTCGACCCATCTGACCCATTTATTATTACTTATATTCTCTACTTTATAATATCCTTATCATTATTATTACTATTATTGTTATTTATATACCTCTTTATAAGCATTTTTGTTATTATTAACTAGAGTTAGTCACATCAATCAGATTACCGGATCTATAGGATGTTCAAAGAAAAATCGGACCTATATTAAATTGATTTTTCGGGTTTAGGTAAATCAGCTTATTATGTTACTTAGTAACATACAAACAACATTTGTGGATAGATCTTTCTTCTTTCACAAAGGGATTGTCTCGTTAGGTTTTTATACGCTTACCGAGTTTTTTTTTCTTCACATTTTTTACAACATAACCAAATCCGAAACAATATGCCTTAAATAGCTTAACTTCAAGTTTCGTATATGCATAGACATTATACTAATCGACACAAGTAAAATTGTAAATGAAAGAAGATATTTGTGAAATAATTAAACTCAGCTTGTTAAAAGGTCGACTTAAGCTCCACTTGAGCTTTAGTTAAACAAGCTCAACCCGAGCTTGACTTTTAATATAAAGTTTAATTAGTTTTCGAGCTCAAGGTTAACTCAAAGCTTCATCGATTTAACTTTTTTGAGCTCGAGCTTCATATAGCAACCGGTTATTATTATTATTATTTTATTGTTAATATCAATTATTAAATAAATCTGCTATCTTTTAGTTTTTCAATCACTTTTGCAACTGCAACCCACCCAACAATCAAACAGATTGGTCTTATTGGGTTGAGGAACAAGTTGTATATATTTTTCTTCTTTTGCAATTGGGTTGTCTTGTTAGATCTTTATACACTTACTGAAAAATTTACTTTGTAATTGGATTGTCTTGTTAGATCTTTATACACTTACTGAATAATTTACTTTTACATTTTTACAGCATAAACAAATGTAAAATGTTATATCTTGAATAGCTTAATTTCAAGTTTCGTGTAAGCATAGGCATATTAATAATCAATACAAATATGGGTGTAGATGTTCAAAGAGCTATTTGTGAGTTACTCTTAAATTGAACTAGATAAAAGGACGAACCCTTAATGCAACACTTACGGTTCAATTTGCAGTCATTGCAAGAAAAAAAGTGTGTTGGTTATGAACGAAAAATAATAAAAGTTGGAGGACTTGAGGATTAAACAATATTTAAACTATTAAGATTAAGAATTTGAGGATTTGAGGATTTTGTTACTATTTTTAAGTTTTTTAGGTTTTAAGAAAAGTCATCCGCCCTTCACATACATGCTCGCAAACAAGATTAAGAAGCTCGATAACAACTCCAAGCATACTTAGGTTGTGCTTCAGATTATTATAATTAAGAATGATTCATTTTGCAAACTTTTTGTGATGATGAATGGTCTAAGTTTATCTAAATAATGAAATAACATAGCTATTAAGATCTCGGTGTAGCTCTTATGATTTTCCGATTTTACAATATCGTTAAGCAAAAACGAGTCGATCCTTTGTAGGATCTTAATGCAACCGAAGGTTTTATGAAAAACTATGTAAAGGGTATATAATTATGAATAGGCTAGGGGTGTCAGTAGGGTCAGGTTAACCCGAACCCGATAAGCCTTATAGAGTCGGGTTAAATCGGGTAGAAAAAGATTATCAGGTTAGTTTCACCCGAATCGGATAACCCGACATTATTATCGGCTCGGTCAGGTTACGGTTAGATAATTTTTGTTATCGGGTTATTGGGTCAACCCGATAAGACCCGAAAATCAATATTTAATTATTATTTTTGACTGATAACTTAAAAAGCCGAATACCATTAAGGAAAATGATTGGGAGGCCTAAATGTGTGCCTAATTTTATACCTAAATGGATGTGGAAGTGTTTTATTGGTTTGTGACAAAGTGGATCTATCTATTATCACCATTAGAATGATGCCACATAAGATTAGGCATATAATTAGGCACACAAATTAGCCATGTCAATTAATGCTCTACCATTAATGTTCTTTATTGTTTCATGGCTACTGAAATGTAGTGCTACTAGGATTTCATTAATGGTCTTTTTGTTTCATGCTTCTAGAAAATTGGTACCTAGTATTTCTTTTGAAGATGAAGACTAAAGACTGGGCTTGTTTGCCTACTTATATTTCTTTTGTATCATGCCTCCTGGCAATTTAGTACTATTAGTATTTCATTTGTTTCACGTACAGTGGCAATTTGAATCCTTAATAATGGTTTATTATTACTAGTTACAAGTTAATGTGATATGCTTACTGTTGCGTTTTGGCAGCAACGTGCCTTTCATAATGCAAGAGTAGAGTAAATGGGGTGTTTGGATACTAATCAAACCATTAAGGATGATAATATCTAAAGTACCAATGGCAAAGTTGGTGCTAAACTACCAGTACCCATGAACTTAAAAGACATGAAAAATCAACATAAAAAAACCCATTAACAAACGCCCCTTGCTGTAGCCTGCAGCAGTAAGTCAGGAGTCAAACACCAACTTGGTGCTAAAAAAACGTTTAAAGACATTAAAAGACATCAACATGAAAAAAAGTCAGTAACCATACACATTACAAACTCAGTACCAGTAGCCAAGTTGGCATCAATGTACCAGTGGCTAATTTGGTGCTAAAAACGTTAAAAGACACCAACATTAAATAAACTAACTCAGTAGCCATTCACGTTACAAACTCAGTACCAACTTCCAAGTACCAGTAGCCATGAAATTATAACATGAAAAATCAAACCATTACAAACTCAGCCATGGACTTATAACATGAAAATCAAAGCCATGAATTCAGTGCCAAACGCCCCTGCTGCAGCAACCAAATGCCCCCTTTTTATAATTATACCCTTATGGTCATCGATATCATTTCAACTGCATTTAGTGACAGTGAAACTAACCAACGGAAATGAGATACATCAAATTTCTAGCAATTTAATCACTAACGACAATAACACCATTGTGATAGATGATCAAACATTTCTACATCATCCAAATCAAATAACAAAACATCCAAAGTTCAGCGACATAAAAAGGAATCTGAACTAAAAAGTGAAAAGAAACTAAAAAATCATGAAATTTCATCGAACGAAAGATGCGATGTTGAATTTGTACCGCCAGTTCATTACCCCGGTTACATATCGAACTCACCCAAACAATCCCCCTTTTGTAACCTCTTGGGAACAACGTTCCCACAAATCAACATCAAATATGGGAGGGTTAAGAGAATCTGGTCCATATTTGGCTACCACAACCTCCTTATACGCACCCTGTAATTTTTCATGAAACACACTTTTATGAGAGCATTATTGCCAACATTTTTTACGATACTATGATTTCGATGCAAAAATTTCAACAAGATCGATCATAGTTTAAAAGGCACATTGCACACAACTCTTGGCAATTACAAAATCCATTATATCACTAGCATGTGACTAAAATAACTAGCTACAAAGACATAGAAAAAGGGTTTTTTAAGAAACACAAACTCATTTGCATCATTCTCACACATCCATAAATAACTCTTTTTTGGCTTAGTACAGAATCCCCAATATATCACCTACATATACTTTAGCATCATACACATATTCACACAAAGAAAAAGCATGGAAATCATAGATAGATTATTACATTTCAGTGATATATAACTCAAGTAGACATGATCAACACATACATATATGAACTATAATTGTTGTAACAAAACAAATTTGAAACTAAACTGAAATAAATACTTAATATTATACCCGAAAATAAGAAGAAAAACATATACACAATGCATAAATCACAATTATCCAACTATGAACTATCAGGGATTTGGAAAAACCGTTACTTATGCTAGTGCTCCCACTAAAGTTCAAAGCTAATTTAAAACTTCTGCAACTTAAAAATTAATTTGGATATAAAGATCGTTAAAGTCCCTGCTACACACCGTTGAGATGTTACATAATGTAGCTTCTTTCCCGCCTATATTGCACTTCTGTTTCAACAAAGAGTCGCAAAAATAATGCAAGGTCCTACTTAGAAAGCTTTATGAAATCCCAAAACTGATGGAAGGCACTACTTTGCAATAAATTTTTTGAGAAGCTATTATAGTTATATTCAATATCAAATGGTTGGTAAAGTTGTACAAGTTTGAGAATGAATTAGAACTTATCCTCAAATTATAGAGCTAACATACATCAATTCGATTTCATATATGTAATCATGTAACTCAAAGAATTAATCGACAATTAATTGAAACATAAATACCAAATTGTACCTCCAATTAGGGTCGTAGGTTGCTGGTGTCCCTCAATTTTCTTTAGTGGGATAATGAAATAACATAACAGGGTTGAGATTTTTGTTGAACCAAATTGGTAAGTAACTGTTACCTCCATTTTTTGTTTCCCGGGTTATTTGTTTGACTAAATCAAAGAAGATAACCCTCGCCTCTACGGCTCTACATCCATTGGTTCGCGGGAAGTAACTGTTGCCGCCTAATTTGTGTCGCCTGGTATAGAGGTAGTTGAGTTGTGTTGTGAATATTATCCTTCTTTTATATGTGTTAACAAATTATATGTTTAATATGGTATAGAGATAGAAAATATATATCAATTTTATAATAACTTATATAGTTATATTACTAATTAAACAAGATCCTTATCCTTAGGAATGGGTAAAGCATTTTCTTACCGTAGCATATACTCGTAGTGTCTTGGTTTATACCTTAGTACAATACATTAGTACAATATTATGCTACCACTTGAAAGTTTAACATTTTTTAATTGCTTAAAAACTATAAAAAAAAACTATTGAAAAATATATAATTCTTTATGTTATTTTTAATTGTAAATAAGTATTATAATGAAAAGTAAAAAAAAAAAAAGTAGTCTGTATATGTACTTTTTATCCTAGCGCTTTGCTAGTAGCCTTTTTTTAATATTATTTGGCCGTTCAAAAAAAGGTAAAACATAAAAAGTTGCACATACAACTTTAGACGCTAATAGGTAACTATGAGAAAAAAGTTAGCGACGAATTTGAGACAACTAAAAAAATCCATCGTTATGTCGTCAAAATTCTGTCGCTGATAGTTGCAACCTAAGTCGATGCTAACTTCGTCTCTGTATGATTACATTTAGCGTTAGAATTGTGACAGATGCGTAATTCATCTCTAATGTTGTTACTGATTTGTCACTACTTTGTCGCTAATTTATCAAAGCCAGTTTTGTAGCTAATCTATCTCTAATCCGTCACTGTAAACCATTTTCTTGCAACAGAATAATTCGGTCGCTAATTTCCGTCACTGTTGTCCAATATTCTAGTAGTGCTAGGTCATTCCATAATTAAGAATTAGTTTCTCGTTTATACATGATTGATCAAGATTACCAAATCTTCTGAACGTATTCCAGATAGCCTTTGGGCGTGCGCACGCAAACATCTTGTCAACCCTACGAGTGGCCAAGTAGTGTTAAACTTCAAAACAAATTCGAAGGAACAAATCCTTTCTTGACTACGAGCATAACCCTTGAACTTTGCATCACCTCCGAAAACAGCCCTTATAACTACCAGTTACGGATAGCCTTAGGCTACATTACAGAAAATGAGCTACATCCTCGGCAGTTACCTGGTATCTCAAGTCTAAGGATAAATATTCATGATTTACTTAATGACTACGATCCATAAAGTATAATCATGTAGTTGGGATCTGTCCTATATTCAATTTATCCAATATTGAATATCATGTGAATTTGGCATGCTCATGCATCAATATACTTAAGTATATTCTACCAACACTTCACATTTGCCTTAGTTCAATAATATTCTCATATTATTGATTGGCAACGGACTATTTAGAATAAATTAATTATTCACGGATTTAAACATTCAAATATAAGATACAACATTAATAAATGAGAATAAACGTTATCCGCACTTTATTTCATTAAAATAATATTGTTTACATATCCCTTATCCAAATACTAATCCAACAGATTTACATGAAACTACTGGCATAACGAAGACCAATACCACTAGCATGTTGAGTAAACTTTTTCTTAGGCAATGCCTTCGTAAAAGGATCAGCCAGATTTTCATCTGTGTGAACTTTGAGTAAATTGATCTCTCCTAGTTCGACTTGTTCTCGAACATAGTGATATCTCCTATGAAAATGTCTGGCGCCTTTCATAACTCCAGGTTCATTGGCGAATGTGATTGCGGCAGAGTTGTCACAATACAAATTTATAGGTAATTCAATTGACGGCATCACTCCAAGACCCGAAATGAATTTCCTTATCCAAACAGCTTCCATTGTAGCTTCCGATGCAGCAATATACTCAACTTCTGTAGCAGACATAGCTGTTGTACTCTGCTTCTTACTCTTCCAGTCTACAGCTCCTCCATTGATGACAAAAACGTAACCCGTCTGAGACTTCGTATCATTTTTATTAGTTTGAAAGGACGCATCGCAGAAACCTGTAACATTCAGTTCTGCGTCTGGATTTCCCCCATACACTAGAAACATATCTTTAGTATTCCTCAAATACTTAAGAATGTTCTTAACAGCATGCCAGTGATCTTTCCCTGGATTCTGTTGGTAACGACTGGTTAAATTTTGTGCAAACGCCACATCCGGCCTTGTGCATCTTACTACATACATGATAGATCATACTGCCGAAGCATATGAAACTTTCTTCATGTGTGCCACCTCTTCAGGTGTTGAAGCACATAGTTTGCTACTTAAGCCATGTTCTACTTGCATGGGCAAATATCCCTTCTTGGAATTTTGCATATTGAATCTCTTCAATATTTTATCCATGTAAGCACTTTGGCTTAATCCAATCAACCGCTTAGATCTGTCTCTATAGATCTTGATTCCAAGGATGTAAGCTGCTTCTCCTAAATCCTTCATAGAAAAACATTTACCCATATAAGACTTAACTTCATTAAGACTTGGTATATGATTTCCCATGATTAATATGTCATCGACATA
Source organism: Artemisia tridentata subsp. tridentata (assembly GCA_021014915.2). Lineage (NCBI taxonomy): Eukaryota > Viridiplantae > Streptophyta > Magnoliopsida > Asterales > Asteraceae > Artemisia > Artemisia tridentata. The sequence continues at coordinate 297,015,750 of CP139501.1, forward strand.
TAGGATTAGGAAAGTAGTATTACTCCCACTAGCTTTGGGGTATACACATGGCTCATCAAAATTCTGAGTAAATCCAAACTTCTTGATTTCCTCATCAAATTTCTTATTCCATTGCCTTGATGCTTGCTTCAATCCATAAATGGATCTTTGAAGCTTGCATACCCGCTCAGGAAAATCTGGATTCACAAACCCCTCAGGTTGCACCATGTAGATGTCTTCATCTAGGCGACCATTCAAGAAGGCGATTTTGACATCCATCTGCCAAATCTCATAGTCATAGTAAGTAGCTATGGCTATAAGAATCCTAATAGCTCTAATGTCGGCTACAGGAGAAAAGGTCTCCTCATAGTCAACACCATATGTTTGGGTAAAGCCTTTAGCCACCAAACGAGCTTTGTAGGTGTGTACATTGCCATCCATGTCCGTTTTCTTTTTGAAGAGCCACTTACTCTCAACTACCTTAGCATTGGGAGGAAGGTCTACTTTAATCCAGACTTTATTGTCTTTCATGGATTGCATCTCCCCATTCATAGCAACCTGCCATTTTTCCTTTTCAGGACTATTAATGGCAGCCTTATAACTAGTGGGTTCATCTAGATCCCCTAGTATAGTTTCCTCACACTCTACATTTAAACATAGACGTTCAAGAGCTTTTACAGATCTTGTAGATCTGCGAATGGGAACCACTTCAACTTCAGGTGGAGGACCTAAACTTTCTGGTTCCACAGGAAGTGTGCTAGCGTTCTCAGAAGGTGACGTATCTTCTTGATCATTTTCAAGATCTTATACTCTCCCACTGAATTCTTGAGACAAGAAACTCTCCTCAAGGAATTCGCCATACCTAGCCACAATGACTTTATTTTCTGGTGGGAAGTAAAAGTAGTAACCCTTTGTTTCCTTAGGGTATTTTACGAAGATACACTTAACAGATCTTTGTTGGAGTTTATCCGGCGAGTCACGTTTAACAAACGCCTCACAACCCCAGACCTTTAAGTAAGACAAATTGGGAGCTTTTCCAGTCCATAGTTCATATGGAGTCTTATCAACCTTCTTAGTTGGAATCCTATTCAACACGTGAACAGCCGTTTCAAGGGCATAGTCCCAAAAGGATAAGGGAAGAGTTGTCAGATTAAACATAGATCGTACCATATCTAACAATGTACGATTTCTCCTTTCAGATACACCATTTTGTTGTGGAGTATAAGGAGATGTGAGTTGCTAGACAATGCCACACTCAGCTAGATAATCTTTAAACTCTTGGCTTAAATATTCACCACCACGATCGGATCGAAGAGCCTTAATCTTCTTACCGAGTTGTAATTCTACTTCACTTTTAAAAACCTTGAATGTCTCAAAGACTTCATGTTTATGTTTAAGTAAATAAACATAACCATAACGACTATAGTCATCTGTAAGATCCTACAAAAATCCGTCATGATAATCTTTGTTAATTAATAATACCTTTGACTTATCATTTAACAAAGCCCATTTTTATGGAGAAATTTAAATTTTTCTTTAATATACTATACTCACGACCAACATAAGATTTGGATAAGCTTACATATTTTATATGAACTATTTTCACTTTATTATTTTACATTAAACTCTTTATACTCAAACCTATTAAATTTTATTAACGTATACACTATCCGTTAAACTTATTACATGTCTAATATTTTTAGTGGAATATATTAATAAACTTTGACATTTTTATAAACGTTACATTTTTCCGTTACCTGGTTATAAGTTTCGTGACATAAGGACTTGAAGCTAGTAATTACCGGGAGCAAACTATACCCTTTAAACCTTAAACTAATAATAGACCTAAAGATTGTCACAAAAACTATCAATCCATCTCCTAATAGGCCACGTCAACTACAAGTTACAATTTCAAAATATATGTCTCATGATTATACAACACATCAAGCCCAAAATACAATATGTGTTTTATTTTGTGCCATTCATGCAAAATCAGTAACGTGTATGTATATTTTATATATGAACGTGGAAGTGTTCTATTACCATGAGGTGTGTACTAGTTAATAACCATAGCAAACTAAGGCCCATTATTCACATATACGTGTATTAGCAATCCTCCATAAGATATCTATTTCGACTCTTATATAAAAACCGGATAACACTCACACCTACAAACTTTTATAATTCTCCAATAGCCTGCCTTCTTCCACTCTCCCTCTCTAACATTACCGGCCACCATTTCCGGCCACCGGAGCCCCACCTCCGATCACCACCTCCCACCGCCACCATTATCATGAACCTTGCGACATCCTCTTCATCCCACTATACCACACGCGCCATGAAGCATCCGTCTTCATCATGTACGCGCCTCTTTTCTCAGTCGGGTTATTCATGGAGTATGTTGGTTCGAGTACCACCACAGCCACCACAGCCGCCGCTTCCTCTCGTTCTCTTCTAGTCACGGTAAAAACCGAGAAAACCCGTCAATATTATTATTATTATTATTACCGATTATTATTATTGTTGTGTTTCATGGATTTAAACTATATTCAAACTGAGGTATTAAATTGCGAGTAAAAACTAAAGATAAACGTGATTTTTAAACTTGTTTTGAGGCTAAAATCGTGTGGTAAGAAACTGTGATGGTGTTTGTGCTTGGTTTGGATCGGGTCGGGTTTATACCCGGTTGGGACACGGGTCGAACCCGTTTTGACATAAATTAATCTTTGGGTTGTCGTTGTGATGTTGTTATTGTTATTGTCGTAGTAACCGGTCTAGTATATCGTGGTCGTTACTCGTGGTTATTGTCATGTTTTGATTTTTGATTGTTGTCGTTGTTGTTATGGGTATTACTGCTGTTTGGTTTGTAGAGGTTGAGCCGAGATCATAATGGTCTCGGCCATGGTCCTCGTGGTAGTATCGATTGTCGTCATTGTTATTAGTTTTGTTATTATTGCGAGGGTGGTTATAGTTGGCATGGGAATTGGCAGCCGAGAGAGAGAGTCAAGGTCCAGGTCTCGGCAAGAGTCGTTATTGTCATGTTATTGCTATGGGTTCGTTGTGGGTCTCGGCATAAGGAATTGTCATATATTGATCAAAGTTCTGTTGTCCTTGTTATGTGGTTAATCACGTCGGTATGAGTCTCAGTTTAACAGCCATATGGGATTGTTTGTTTAACCTTGGGCCAAAGCCCAACTTGGTATGCTTATTGGATTCAACGGGCCAAAGCCCATTAGTGTTATAAAAGAGTTTTGGTTGGGTTGAATTTGAGGATTTAGTGAAAACGGTAATAGTTAGTAAATTGTGGGGTTGAGATTGGGATATGAATCTTGTCGTGTCATTTGTTACGTTTTGGTTAATTGGAAAAATTTAGTATGTATTAGACATTTGAAATTGTACTTGGATTTGAATACGGATATGATTATTATACTTGGACGTTTGGACAAATGTGGATCGTTATCGGACTTACCTACTAGATATTGGATTCATTGAACATTTTGAGACTTGAGACGGTATAATATATTAAGACTCGAAACGGACACAAAATCTTCAATAAAACCTAAACTAAAATTTACGAGAACAATAGCGAGACATAACTTGTTAAGTATTATAATTTCAGTTTTGAATAATCCAAGCCTCGACGACTCGAGAAAAACTAGTTTTATTAACTAAATTCATTTTTAAACATCATTGTCTTATACAAACTATTTGGGGATAACGGGGTAAATGCCGAAACGTACAAACTAGTTATTTGATTTGAGATGTTGTTTGTCTTTAGCTTCTAAGTTGTCCTCCTTGGTTTGAATCCTCGTCAGTATCCTCTTGAGTTTGTTGATGTCTATTCTTTTTGGCGTGAGTTGTCTGTCGGGTCTAGGTCTTCTTACCACACCACATGAAACATTTAAACTAAGCTTTTGACAAGTTTTGGAAAACTGAGTAATCCACGAAAACTACGACACTTTGTCTTTTGTAGACTTTATTACTTTTGCGAGATGTATTTTGAGATAATCGTATACGTACTAGGTTGTGCCGATACTAGATCGTTGTGTATCATCATGCTATATGAGACCGTTGTGATATGCTCTAGATGCCGGTCGTGTCAGTGTGATCTTTGCTTGCTGTGGCTAAGGTGAGTCGTGGCCCCCTCTTTTAATACTTGTTTTTAATAACTCTTTTGGGGGAGATACATGCTTGTAAATGTTTTACTCATTATCAAATATATGATTTGCTTGACGTTTATACTTCTATAAGTACTATGAAAACTCTTATGATTTATCGTGAGTCGTGGCCCCCTCTTTTAATACTTGTTTTTAATAACTCTTTTGGGGGAGATACATGCTTGTAAATGTTTTACTCATTATCAAATATATGATTTGCTTGACGTTTATACTTCTATAAGTACTATGAAAACTCTTATGATTTATCGTGAGTCGTGGCCCCCTCTTTTAATACTTGTTTTTAATAACTCTTTTGGGGGAGATACATGCTTGTAAATGTTTTACTCATTATCAAATATATGATTTGCTTGACGTTTATACTTCTATAAGTACTATGAAAACTCTTATGATTTATCGTGAGTCGTGGCCCCTACTTTTCACACTTGTTTTTAATAATTCTTTTGGGGGAGATACATGCTTTAACTGTTTTATATTACTTGAAAACTCTCATGATTTGCTCAGAACTATCAACTATGCTTTATATGTTTGAATCATACTTGAAAGGAATACGTGTACGTTATATGTGCAAATTGTTTGATTAGCTTAAACACTGAACTTGAAACATAACATCTTCGGACTACTTGACGTAACATGATACTGAAACTCACTGTATGTATTCATATAACAAATGAATGAACTGTTAACTTTATTATGATATTCTACATTTTCTGGAGAGAATTGCCAAAAACCAGAATACGTATACTTGATGAACCCTGAGACCTATATTGCCTAAGTACCCCTTTATTGCCATAAAGTCCCTCGATCATGAGCCATTAATCACTGCGGTGAGCGCGAATATAGTGAACAGCTTCGAAACCTGTTGGAGGCTGACGACCTACCCCACTAATACTTTGACGGAATGCCTTATGGTTAGTCGTATTAGTCGTGGTGCACTATATTTGAGAAAAATAGGAATTGGCAAATCCCCTATTCACATGAGGGCCATAAATCCCCCATCAGGTATCCCTGGTGGGACCCCGCCGGTTTACGGAAATGGTTAACGTTTTGCGTGTCATGAGACTTAGGGCAATATAACTTTATGAATATATGAATGTTTCATATATATATCCTAGGATACAGCTGTATCTAGAAGGCCACCACTTTACACTGATAGATTTCCGACATTAGATTATTATTTCACTACGTGTTATGATTATGAATCCTGTACTTGAATTTTAATTGTTATCATATGTGAATTAAACAAGAACTCTACAAAAGACAATTCAAAATGCTTGGTATATCGATACATTTAAAAGCTGACCCAACAGTCTATATCGAGCGTATAACAACGTAGCTCATCTGCATTTATACCTGAACTTATGATTTTGGTGATCATACATGATTTACTTGTGAATTTTATACAACACAACTTATTAATTATTTCATGAAGGATTACTATTTATTTCGACAATCACTATACACCTTTTGAAGAAAGTTATGTTCTATAAACTCCACGAACTCACCAACCATTGTGTTGACGTTTTAAGCATGTTTATCTTAGGTAATTAACGGAGCAGGACAAGACACGGAGCGGGCATCTTTTACTCTGATAACTTAAATGGTGTAAAATCAAATATGTCATTCTCTCCAAATTATCACATCTTTCTAAGGGATGATAAAATCAATTACTTTACTTTTGTATCAAAAATATTATTTTGAATGACATATAACTTTCAAAACGCCCTTTTTGGACCGTTTTCTAAGATTTAAACTTCGATCCTCACCGTAACACCCAAATTATTTTTCCGCTGCCACAAACCTAATTTGGGGGTGTTACAGTTTGGTATCAGAGCCTATGGTTATAGAGAATAAAACGTTTTAAAACATCAAACTATAACCACATTTTCAAAATAAATGATTTTACACCTTATCATCTTATGCCTTCCGTGTCTGCAGACTGCCGTGCTCAATACATTACCTATTAAGATTATTTTGTACTAATCTTTACATGCTTGATGTTTATTCCTCACACATTACACACTATACTATTACACACTCAACGTTATATGTATATATTCACCAACTATTTCAAGTACTGTACCAACCATCTTTAATTATCTTATTCGTATCTTTATAGGTGCATGTAAAATAAATCTTTATGTATTTCCAGAAAATCCGCGCAGGAATTATTTTGTGGACTAATATGAATATTAAATCAGACATTCTTAAGCAGGATGAGTTGCAATGTCTTTATTTGAATGATTGGGATGCCTTTTATCTAAATAAAGAAATTGTAAAGCGCCGAACCATAAGTTTATATTTCCTTATTTACATTGTTTGGGACGCCTTTCTATGTAAATAACGAATTATAAATAAGTGGGCTTATTTATATCTGTAAAAGCACTAGTATGAAAACGATAACCATAAAAATTCATCAAACACACAGCATAACTCTCATTGGAACCTCTAAATAGTGATATATAGTGTTAGTATACGAATTCAAAGCAACACTCCTATCGTAATACTGTCTCTTACTGTTCTAACCACTTGCATTAACTATTTCCTCACATGAAGACAAACAAGATCTCCCATACCCTAAAAGCCGGAATTCAGCAACTTTCTCTACATACACCGAATCTTCATTCAAATATCTCTATGTGAAAATCTGTTATCGACAAAACTCTTGTTTAACAAGTAGGTTACCCACACAGATTTCTGTAAAATATCTAAATCTAGCAGAGTAATGAGTTCTTTTCCAAGTTGTGTTCATAGCATAAACATCCAAACACCATATTATTCAAATGAACTTGACGAAAATACTTAAATATTACAAACGATACTGAATCAAAACATCACATAAACCTAAACCTAGACTTCAAAGGTAGTCCGGATGATCCCAAGTCTGAGAATTGTTGGAATCATAGCCGTCATCATAAGGATCAAAGCTCGCCAACTTCTCTTCCTCCCATTGAGCTTCCAACCTGCTCAGCTCCCAATCCATGGCAGGAGTCCAACCACCATCACCAACTGCCACATTTTCCTCGAAGCTTGGCTGGAAATGATCCAGATGAGGCAAATGTTGTTGTTGCACAACCACCTTTGGTGTAGATGAACTTGATGCACCTTGTTGTAGTTGTGGTTGTCGTTGCTGTTGTGGTAGTGGTAGATTCTGTTGTTGTTGTTGTTGTTGTTGTTGATGTTCAACCCTAGCAGCTTCAACGTTCTCTTCCAAACTCCAACGAACCTTGTTAGAAATCTGGTCATCTATCTGATGAACACAAGACCACAGCGATTCAATGACAGCAGCATCCTTACAAGATTCATCATACAAAAACTTGTCAATCACATACTTCCTACCATCTGAAATGTCTGTGCACTTAGCATAGTTTTCTCTAAGTCGTCGCTTCAATTGTTTCTTAGCTTCAAACTGCAGAATGACCTTCACAATAGCATTTTGATGATCCACGTCACTACCCTCCGTTTCTGCTTTGATGTACCGTTGAATTTGTTCAGCGGTATGTGGTAGCTTACAAGCCATTGAATTGTGTGTGTATAGGTAACCCAACCATGCCAATGATATTTATAAGGGTTTGGAAAAATATCTTTCAAATAAGAAATATAATTGTTTGTATTCAAACGGTAAAACTTTCAAAATCTATGTCTAGTAAAACTAACAACTAGCTCTGAGATACGTGGTAAGTAAAATATTTACTTTGGTTTTCGCAATTCAACGCAAGAGGCAGGAACAAATCGCGTTAAACACGCCCCACTATGATTTAAAAATCCTGAACACGCCACATACAAATAATACTTTCCATACGATTTGACTACTCGTCCTCTAGGAAATAGTGAACCTCCTAACTTCCTCTCGAAACTCTTAGACACTATACGAAAATTTGATGATCTCAAAAAAAAAAAAAAAAAAAAAAAAAAAAAAAAAAAAAAAAAAAAAAAAAACTACCTAGTAACCATATATGTCATGAAACATGTGTTCAACATTCGTCAAACTAAACTTATCCTTGAAACATTTATTCTCGACCTATTGTCAACAACAAACCAACACACCCTTGTTTATCATTAATACTCGAACCCAACTCTAATAAAGCTTAAGAACTTAAGATTTATTTCTAATCTAATCGACTCATACCCGTTACTTTGGATCATTCACTTAACAACCTACCAATATTTTCATACGTCTCAATTAGACACTTACCAATAAATCATGTGTAATAAATCCTTTCCAATACTCAATCATGTGACGATCAAAACTCAGCCCCGACTATCAAATCTTAAAATGGCTTCAACAAAAATCATATATTGCCCAAAATACTTTGCTTAATTTAAGTTCCCAACAATCTCAACAAATTCAAACGAAATCCCGTCTAATTATTTGGTCATATTTCATCTCTGTGGACTCAACTACAACCAAAACAAACCAACTTTCGTGTTTCTCTTTTGCCCCAACAACGAATAATAATCCTAAGAAACAAAATGATTTTTTTTAACTACAACACATTTCATCTTGCAGCATATTTATTTCCCTCCTTGTTTTCATACTTAGCTAACAACTTGGATACTTTGAAAAATAAATAAGTTATTAACGTAAGACGCGGTTTTACATATATAAAGCAAACCAATTTTGTGTTACCATTTAAGACTTTATCTAACAAGTTTTTCTTTACAAAAACTAAAGTTCAACAACTATTTTTACATTCAACAAGTTCTTATCCGAAATCATCATTGTTAAAATCTATTATTACAAACTCTTTGTTTGACGAATAGTTTACCCCATAAATTTGTGATTTTCAAAAATTATGAATCATGTTTATTTTTCAAACCACAATAGAATAACAATTTTCATTCCAAAAACAAGATCTCGAGACAAAATAATTTAACTCACTTTTAGTCAACCTCAGTCATATCTACACTCATTAACCATTACTCACTGCTCTATTATACGAAGTCAAGAAAAATACGAAACTAAAAATTATAAGAATTCACAACAATCTTTAGGAAACGCAAATAACACAAATCTTATTTGAAACCATGGAGGTTAATACATAGCGAAATGATTAACATCGGAAGTGCTAACAACACAATAAACACAATGTAAGGCATACAATCTTCAATCGGTTGACCCACCATAGAAATAATGACCCCCACCAACCCAACGATAGCAAGAGCCACCATAGGATGAAGCACCTTGATTATTCTGTGTCATAAACATAACAAAATATTAAAAATGACGCCAAGATTTATAACTAAACATAAACGAAATTTTATCTCACAATCATTAAAAGTTACATCGACACACAACAAAACTACATTTTAACTACACTAGCCGAGATCCTCACCTCAAAATCTTATCCACATTGATCGCAAAAATCGTGAGGAGTACGACGAACGCCAACGATGCGATGTAATAGTCAGAGTTTTCATCAGGGAAGAAAGCTAAATAAGTGGCGACGAAAACAATGTATACGGTAGCGGCAAAAATGACGATCGACGGCATGGTAAGGTATTTGTTCGAAGAAGATAAAGATGTGAGATGAAGAAGGGGAGCGGAAAAGTGAAAAAGGAAAAAGAGTGGATAAGATTAAATAGGGAATCTAAGTGGAGAAAGTACCCATTATTTTACTATTCACGATCATTAAATTTCAAATCACTACCACTAAAAATCCCCTAGTCTCGACCATTAGAACACTAAACATTAAGTGCTAAATACTTCCTACTCGCAACTGTTACTTTCACTACTCGTAAACCATATTTTAAACAATCGATCAAACATTCGAAATTATTCTGTCTATTACAAATAAATTTAGTTGGAATCTCGCCACTTTGATATTCAAATAAGAAATACCTCGACAACATTACCCATAAACTCTCATTTCAGAACACCACATTTTCCAAATATCTATCACGGATTGAACTTCGGGACGAAGTTCAAAAATTGAGAGGTAGATACTGTAAGATCCTACAAAAATCCGTCATGATAATCTTTGTTAATTAATAATACCTTTGACTTATCATTTAACAAAGCCCATTTTTATGGAGAAATTTAAATTTTTCTTTAATATACTATACTCACGACCAACATAAGATTTGGATAAGCTTACATATTTTATATGAACTATTTTCACTTTATTATTTTACATTAAACTCTTTATACTCAAACCTATTAAATTTTATTAACGTATACACTATCCGTTAAACTTATTACATGTCTAATATTTTTAGTGGAATATATTAATAAACTTTGACATTTTTATAAACGTTACATTTTTCCGTTACCTGGTTATAAGTTTCGTGACATAAGGACTTGAAGCTAGTAATTACCGGGAGCAAACTATACCCTTTAAACCTTAAACTAATAATAGACCTAAAGATTGTCACAAAAACTACCAATCCATCTCCTAATAGGCCACGTCAACTACAAGTTACAATTTCAAAATATATGTCTCATGATTATACAACACATCAAGCCCAAAATACAATATGTGTTTTATTTTGTGCCATTCATGCAAAATCAGTAACGTGTATGTATATTTTATATATGAACGTGGAAGTGTTCTATTACCATGAGGTGTGTACTAGTTAATAACCATAGCAAACTAAGGCCCATTATTCACATATACGTGTATTAGCAATCCTCCATAAGATATCTATTTCGACTCTTATATAAAAACCGGATAACACTCACACCTACAAACTTTTATAATTCTCCAATAGCCTGCCTTCTTCCACTCTCCCTCTCTAACATTACCGGCCACCATTTCCGGCCACCGGAGCCCCACCTCCGATCACCACCTCCCACCGCCACCATTATCATGAACCTTGCGACATCCTCTTCATCCCACTATACCACACGCGCCATGAAGCATCCGTCTTCATCATGTACGCGCCTCTTTTCTCAGTCGGGTTATTCATGGAGTATGTTGGTTCGAGTACCACCACAGCCACCACAGCCGCCGCTTCCTCTCGTTCTCTTCTAGTCACGGTAAAAACCGAGAAAACCCGTCAATATTATTATTATTATTATTACCGATTATTATTATTGTTGTGTTTCATGGATTTAAACTATATTCAAACCGAGGTATTAAATTGCGAGTAAAAACTAAAGATAAACGTGATTTTTAAACTTGTTTTGAGGCTAAAATCGTGTGGTAAGAAACTGTGATGGTGTTTGTGCTTGGTTTGGATCGGGTCGGGTTTATACCCGGTTGGGACACGGGTCGAACCCGTTTTGACATAAATTAATCTTTGGGTTGTCGTTGTGATGTTGTTATTGTTATTGTCGTAGTAACCGGTCTAGTATATCGTGGTCGTTACTCGTGGTTATTGTCATGTTTTGATTTTTGATTGTTGTCGTTGTTGTTATGGGTATTACTGCTGTTTGGTTTGTAGAGGTTGAGCCGAGATCATAATGGTCTCGGCCATGGTCCTCGTGGTAGTATCGATTGTCGTCATTGTTATTAGTTTTGTTATTATTGCGAGGGTGGTTATAGTTGGCATGGGAATTGGCAGCCGAGAGAGAGAGTCAAGGTCCAGGTCTCGGCAAGAGTCGTTATTGTCATGTTATTGCTATGGGTTCGTTGTGGGTCTCGGCATAAGGAATTGTCATATATTGATCAAAGTTCTGTTGTCCTTGTTATGTGGTTAATCACGTCGGTATGAGTCTCAGTTTAACAGCCATATGGGATTGTTTGTTTAACCTTGGGCCAAAGCCCAACTTGGTATGCTTATTGGATTCAACGGGCCAAAGCCCATTAGTGTTATAAAAGAGTTTTGGTTGGGTTGAATTTGAGGATTTAGTGAAAACGGTAATAGTTAGTAAATTGTGGGGTTGAGATTGGGATATGAATCTTGTCGTGTCATTTGTTACGTTTTGGTTACTTGGAAAAATTTAGTATGTATTAGACATTTGAAATTGTACTTGGATTTGAATACAGATATGATTATTATACTTGGACGTTTGGACAAATGTGGATCGTTATCGGACTTACCTACTAGATATTGGATTCATTGAACATTTTGAGACTTGAGACGGTATAATATATTAAGACTCGAAACGGACACAAAATCTTCAATAAAACCTAAACTAAAATTTACGAGAACAATAGCGAGACATAACTTGTTAAGTATTATAATTTCAGTTTTGAATAATCCAAGCCTCGACGACTCGAGAAAAACTAGTTTTATTAACTAAATTCATTTTTAAACATCATTGTCTTATACAAACTATTTGGGGATAACGGGGTAAATGCCGAAACGTACAAACTAGTTATTTGATTTGAGATGTTGTTTGTCTTTAGCTTCTAAGTTGTCCTCCTTGGTTTGAATCCTCGTCAGTATCCTCTTGAGTTTGTTGATGTCTATTCTTTTTGGCGTGAGTTGTCTGTCGGGTCTAGGTCTTCTTACCACACCACATGAAACATTTAAACTAAGCTTTTGACAAGTTTTGGAAAACTGAGTAATCCACGAAAACTACGACACTTTGTCTTTTGTAGACTTTATTACTTTTGCGAGATGTATTTTGAGATAATCGTATACGTACTAGGTTGTGCCGATACTAGATCGTTGTGTATCATCATGCTATATGAGACCGTTGTGATATGCTCTAGATGCCGGTCGTGTCAGTGTGATCTTTGCTTGCTGTGGCTAAGGTGAGTCGTGGCCCCCTCTTTTAATACTTGTTTTTAATAACTCTTTTGGGGGAGATACATGCTTGTAAATGTTTTACTCATTATCAAATATATGATTTGCTTGACGTTTATACTTCTATAAGTACTATGAAAACTCTTATGATTTATCGTGAGTCGTGGCCCCCTCTTTTAATACTTGTTTTTAATAACTCTTTTGGGGGAGATACATGCTTGTAAATGTTTTACTCATTATCAAATATATGATTTGCTTGACGTTTATACTTCTATAAGTACTATGAAAACTCTTATGATTTATCGTGAGTCGTGGCCCCCTCTTTTAATACTTGTTTTTAATAACTCTTTTGGGGGAGATACATGCTTGTAAATGTTTTACTCATTATCAAATATATGATTTGCTTGACGTTTATACTTCTATAAGTACTATGAAAACTCTTATGATTTATCGTGAGTCGTGGCCCCTACTTTTCACACTTGTTTTTAATAATTCTTTTGGGGGAGATACATGCTTTAACTGTTTTATATTACTTGAAAACTCTCATGATTTGCTCAGAACTATCAACTATGCTTTATATGTTTGAATCATACTTGAAAGGAATACGTGTACGTTATATGTGCAAATTGTTTGATTAGCTTAAACACTGAACTTGAAACATAACATCTTCGGACTACTTGACGTAACATGATACTGAAACTCACTGTATGTATTCATATAACAAATGAATGAACTGTTAACTTTATTATGATATTCTACATTTTCTGGAGAGAATTGCCAAAAACCAGAATACGTATACTTGATGAACCCTGAGACCTATATTGCCTAAGTACCCCTTTATTGCCATAAAGTCCCTCGATCATGAGCCATTAATCACTGCGGTGAGCGCGAATATAGTGAACAGCTTCGAAACCTGTTGGAGGCTGACGACCTACCCCACTAATACTTTGACGGAATGCCTTATGGTTAGTCGTATTAGTCGTGGTGCACTATATTTGAGAAAAATAGGAATTGGCAAATCCCCTATTCACATGAGGGCCATAAATCCCCCATCAGGTATCCCTGGTGGGACCCCGCCGGTTTACGGAAATGGTTAACGTTTTGCGTGTCATGAGACTTAGGGCAATATAACTTTATGAATATATGAATGTTTCATATATATATCCTAGGATACAGCTGTATCTAGAAGGCCACCACTTTACACTGATAGATTTCCGACATTAGATTATTATTTCACTACGTGTTATGATTATGAATCCTGTACTTGAATTTTAATTGTTATCATATGTGAATTAAACAAGAACTCTACAAAAGACAATTCAAAATGCTTGGTATATCGATACATTTAAAAGCTGACCCAACAGTCTATATCGAGCGTATAACAACGTAGCTCATCTGCATTTATACCTGAACTTATGATTTTGGTGATCATACATGATTTACTTGTGAATTTTATACAACACAACTTATTAATTATTTCATGAAGGATTACTATTTATTTCGACAATCACTATACACCTTTTGAAGAAAGTTATGTTCTATAAACTCCACGAACTCACCAACCATTGTGTTGACGTTTTAAGCATGTTTATCTCAGGTAATTAACGGAGCAGGACAAGACACGGAGCGGGCATCTTTTACTCTGATAACTTAAATGGTGTAAAATCAAATATGTCATTATCTCCAAATTATCACATCTTTCTAAGGGATGATAAAATCAATTACTTTACTTTTGTATCAAAAATATTATTTTGAATGACATATAACTTTCAAAACGCCCTTTTTGGACCGTTTTCTAAGATTTAAACTTCGATCCTCACCGTAACACCCAAATTATTTTTCCGCTGCCACAAACCTAATTTGGGGGTGTTACAATAACGACTATAGTCATCCGTGAAGGTTAGGAAGTAGGTAGCACCGCGTTTTGACACATGTCTAAGTGGACCACACACATCAGTGTGTATCAATCCAAGTAGATCCGTAGCCCATTCCACTTGATGTGAAAAAGATTTCCTTGTCGTCTTACCCGATATGCAAGATTCGCATTTATCAACTGAATCATCATTGATATTTTTCAAAAGCCCATCGTGTTGCAGCTTTTCCATGCATTTTTTGCCTATATGAGCAAGACGACAGTGCCAAAGATAAGACGAATCCAAGTTAGACTTGATTCTCTTATTGCTAATGTTATATATAGAATTATTTCTATTGGATACATGATTTTCCATATCTATTTCAAACACACCATTTAATGGAATTGCATTAAAGTAAAAACCATAATTTAAAGAAACCGAAATTCCATTATTATTAAATGCATGTTCAAATCCATTATCCAATAATAAAGAAACTGAAACAACACCTCTAACAATAGACGGTGCATAATGACAATTGTTCAATACTAAAATTAAACCCGAAGGTAAAACTAAGTCAAAAGTCCCTATGGCTTCAACTGCTGCACGTATGCCATTGCCCACGTACAAGTAGCATTCTCCATAGTTCAGTTTCTTCGCTCCTCTAAGCCCCTGCGATGTATTACAAATGTGAGTACCACATCCTGTATCATATATCCAGGAATTTTGCTTACGAGGAAAAGAAAATAATTCAACCATAAAAATACCTGAAGTGCTCGCGCCATTTGCAGCCTTGGCATTTTTATTCTTGCGACACTCCTCAAGCAGTAATGGACAGTCCCTCTTCCAATGTCCAGGAGTGTTGCAGTGGTGACAAGCAGCCGTATCCTTCTTGGGATAATCCTTCTTCATAGGAGGATTCTGCTTCTTAGGCTTCTGCTGATGGATCACGACCTGTTTTCCTTTGTCAGCTTTGCCTTTGCCCTTCTTGTTCACATGCTGCGGTTTGTTGGGCTTAGTAACCCTACCACCCTTTATTGCCATAACAGCAGGTGTAGGTGCCTTCTTTGAGAGTCCCTTCTCAAAGTCAATAAGCATTGCATGCAAATCACTTATTGTCTTCCCCGTGCAATGCATATTGAAGTTGCGCACAAACTCACCATACAATTCCTGATTGAGGGATCGATTGATGAGGCCAACTTTCACATCTTGTACGTACCCGCATCCGAGTGTATCCAATCGGTCAAGATATCCTTTCATCTCCAATACATGGGCACTCACGGGTGTACCAGCATCCTGCTCACACTTGGCCAGAGAATCTAACAGATCATATAACTCTGCCATTGGTGGTTTTTCAAACATGCGTATGAGCTCATTTATCATGTTCATAGGACCATAGTTCTCAAATTGCTTTTGCAATTAAGTGTCCATTCCAGATAACATGAGACAAGCCACATCATTGTGCTTCTCATACTCAGTGTTGTACTCCTTATGCTCAGAAGTAGAGGCAGTACCAGCAGGAGCTGCAGGAAGAGGCTTACTAAGATATTCAAATCTTTTGGCAATTCTAAGAGTAATCCTCAAAGAACGATACCAATCATTGAAATTATTAGTCCCAGTCAACTTTTTCTCTTTCAATCATAGCTTTGAAAGCAGAACTCATGTTATTCATGTTTGTGTTGTCGGGTTGGGCCATTTCTACCGAAAAAGTTCAAAAGTTAGTAATTTCGATAATTAAACTTTTCAAGAAAATTAAACACCCACGGTAAACTACATTCACTATTTAATTTTCACTAAAAACTAGGATCCAAATTGACAACGTTTCATTACATCAGCTTTGGCTGCTAGCAATGAAAGTACTTAATAAGGTACGGGTTCACCCAATTGCCAATATCCAATTGCAATTCCTAGAAATCATGGGACTTACATATTATGCCAACCTCAGTTGCAAATGTAAGCATGCTTCATCCCCAAATCTTTATGCCTTGACGCCGTTCCATTACATAAGCTTTGGCTGCTAGTAATGGAAGTGCTCAATTAAGTTAACCATCTTAGAAAACTTTAAATTGACGTCGTTTCATCACATCAGCTTTGGCTGCTAGCAATAAAATTACTCAATTTACCCTTAGACTACCACCCTTTGAACATCACATTCAGCTTTGGCTGCTAGTGATGTAGGATGTAACCTTAGGTGTTTCCTTTTCAGTTAGATGTCATATAACTTAAATTTTAAGGGTATTAAATTTTTGATGTGTGTAATCAAAATATGTACAAAGATGTCATGCATTCATCTTTGTATCATATATTTTTTCAAAACCAGTTTACTCATTCGTTACTATAAGCTCAAATCATCAAAGTTTTAATTAATGGCGTTGAGAAACTTACAACATTGCCTTAAGATGCTTCGTACGTTATCATGGTTTACTTGGTAAGTCTAAAATTGATACACAGGCAAGCGGAGAGACATAATGGAGTCTCTTTAAGGCCACAATTTAATGCGAAACCAACCTTATACCCACTTTATAATTTTTCAATTTTAGGTCCGCCGCTTCGACCACTTTTGTACAGTCGCATCAATTAATTAAACACTTATGATTTTCTTGCTTAAAACAATGTTACACCATTATTAAGTCATGTTTATTTTTTGTATTGAAAAATTACCCTTTTGTTATAAACATGTATACAACATATTAAACAAATGCGCAATTAAAAAATAAGCATAAACAACTTAATAATGAACATGCTAATAAATCAATTAATATGTATATGTTGGTCTTAAGACTCCCATTAGTTTTCGAGCTCATTGTACCCAATGGACCATAGACGCCAATTTCTTGGCCGCGTAAGTCTTATGATTAACATATACATAACACACATAATTGATTAAATACGCGATTATATGGGGTCTTCCCCAATTTTAGGTCTTCCCTAAAAACCTAATTAATTAACTTTTAGTAATTTTAATTCGTGTTCAACAATCTAATTACTAAAACCCCTAGTTAATTAATAATCGCATCAATTAGCACGTAGAACATGCAACACTTAGCATCAATTTTCTATGACAAAACATGCATGTTTTTGTCATGGATTCCCCATATTGCACTTATAATCATATAACACATATTATCAAGCCAATATTGTACGCACACTAAATTAATGACATCACAAGGTACTCATTAATTTACACATAAAAGTTTACATGCAATCCTAGGGTTTTCTACAATTTTTATCAATACTAAAAACCCTAAAAACCATTAATGGGTGTCGACCCATAGTAGAAAAAAGTTAGGGTTTACATAAAAAATTAAAACCCTAGATTATCTAAAGCATGTAAAGTTTAATTTTTATGTGTTTAGTAATTAATTATCATGTATAAACGGGCTCTTGATGCCACTGTTGGAATATGTGAATCATAAAACTATAACCACATAAACATATATAACATATAACATCAAAGCATACGCAGCGGATTATACAAGATCTATATACACGTAATTAATTAACTAAATTTAAATAGATGCGTACCTTTTTGTTTCTAGCAAGAACAAGAAACCGTGCACTCCAAGAACAAGGTATAAACCCTAAGTTGGATTTAATATGGATCGACTAATGTACTAGCCGAATAGGGGAAATCACACAAGCTAAGGGAAGCTTGTTCTTCGTTCTTGTACACACGTAATACTAGCGTTTCAATGGGAAAAGCTAGGTTCTAATTCACTAAACAATTCCAACACTTGTGTATTAGCAAAAATCGACAAACCCTAGGTGTTAGGGATTAATGCCGATCGGCCAAGACTAGAGGAAGAGGAAGAGAAGTTGGAAAGCTAGGGAATTAGGGCTAGAGAATTATGAACACATGATATGTATTTATAGGCTTCTCCTTGCTTGCTCCCTACTCCAAGAAATTGACTCCTAAACCCTAGGGGAGGGCTCGGCCGAGTTTTAGAATCCAAAGAGGATTCTAGATCCTTCTTTTCCTTTATAACAAATCTAGTCCTTTAACTTAGTATTTAACGACCGTTAACCAAACTCCGTTAAATACTAACGACCGTTAAGTGTTTGTTTGTGAAATGAATAAATAAATCATAAAACTATATTTAATTATTTAAACCATTGAGACTCATACGTAATGTGTGCAATCCCGAAGTCTCGTGTTCAAAACTGGACATAAATATATTAATTATTATCCACAAACTCTAACAAGAACATGATATATCATTTAGATAATCTAAATGGATACGAATCTTTTGGAAAGATAGAATATGAACAAAATCTAAGTATGACTCGAAGATTTTTCATGAACATCATGTTACATAAACGAATTGTTATAAGATGTTATGAAAATGTTGATAACTAATTGAAAGTTATTAGATAACTAGTGTAATGATTATTCTAATGGAATATGTTTGGATATAGAATTACATCCTCAGCCTCGAACAGCTTCCAGATTCTATAAATGAACAATTTGTCAATTGTTGTGCAAATTGTCATAGCCAACAAATTTGAAAGTTTGGAAGGAATCAAACATTACACAATAGATATTCAAGTTTACGGAATTTTAAAGAGAATATTGTTGTTTGTTTACAATGATGCTGGTTTAATTGAGATGGCACTCAATACTAGTCATGGTAGGATTTCATCCTTGGACATGTGAACTAGTTGTGCTCACTAAGAGCATAGTTGCATTATACATTAAAAGAATAAGAATACTTTAAACTTTAAAATGTTTGAAAGTTTGATAATCATAAATTGGTGATTGAGGTTGTCACACACTTTATGAAATATTATGTGGCAATATCAAATTATTTGAATGTACACATACAAGAACTTCACTAGTTGAACTCTTGAAATAAAGTATTCTCAAAATTCTGATAGATCAAAGTTGGTTGATTTATGTCTTGTCAACAAGTATGATTATCATCACTTAAGGCATAATTCATCAACTAGAGATATCATGCATTGATCTATTTAGTATTTGGATAAAGGATGTTAAGCATTTATTATCTGTAATGAATTTAAGTACTTGGTACGCTTATTTTCATTAATAATAAATTGTGTCATATATTTGCATGTTTAAATCCATAAATAACTTATGTTATTCTAAATTGTCCGTTGTCAGTTAATGATATGGGAATATTATTAAATTAAGAAAAATCTGAGTTTTGGTATAATATACTTGATAGTATATTGATGCGCTGACATGCCAAATTCACATGATATTCAATGAATTGAATATAGGACTTATCCCAAACTACATGATTGTACTTTATGGATATTGTTATTAAGTAAATCATGAATAGTTATCCTCAGAATTGAGATACCAGATAACTGTTATGAATGTAGTGCATTCTGTGGAACAATTTAACCCTACACGTAACTGGTAGTCATAAGGATTGTTTTCAGAATTGTTACAAAATTCATGGGTTATGCTTGTAGTCAAGATAGAATTTGTTCCTTCAAATTTATTTTGAAGTTTAATACTGTTGGGCCCCTCGTAGGTTTGACAAGATGTTTGTATGGCCATGCCCAAGATCTCCCTTGAAATGTTCAAAAGATATTGTAATCTTTGTTAATACAAATATCGTCTAAAAACGTTATTTATATTTTACGATCTTTGCTATATTTTGTTAACGACAATTATAAACTTTATTTTTAGCAAAACATAAATATAGTTAAGTCTTTTACATATATAGTGACAAGTCTTTCATAAACACAAAACATCATCTAACTAGTATATATATGTTACATATTCACTTTCATATACATTTTACAAGTTATATTCATATACATTTTAATCTTAAATTGGAAATGTATTATGACATCATGGCATGCATCACTTTGAAATCTTTTAGAGATGTTGAAGATCATTTGAAGATCATATGTATATCTTGTTTAGATCCTTACTCAATGAAAAGATATGAAAATATCTTAGTTAGATTTGGTGAATATTTTTGAAGATTTCCTGTCTGGTTCCCACGGAACCAAACTAATACAAGGACGGATCCCTCATTTTGGATCCGTCCCATCCGTGGCTTGTTGAGGCAGTTGGCCTATAAATAGCAAGCCACACATTCATGTTTTCTCATCACTCATAAGCATAAACAACATCATACATTCTTTCATTCTTATCTAACCCATTCATATTTCATATTTCATTTTAAGTGATATTTCTTTGTAGCAAGAAGATCAAAGCATCACAAGCTTCAACAAAGCGTTGCAAGACTTGTTAGTTAGTCACTATGTGAATTTGTTGTTTTTCACACATCATTGTTTGTACCAAAAATCATAATACCTCTGTAGTGATCGGTTAGTATTTTAGTCCTCAAAATACATAGAGTATCGGGAGTGGTTGTACCCTTATAAAAGAACTCGGTATTTAGCTTTGTACTGGAAAAATTGTAAGTGACGTTTGTAAAGGTTTTCTCTGCCAAGAAGGGAGCTTGTTTCTTAGTGAAGAAAAATGTGGAAAACTAGAAGGGGGGTTGAATAGTTTTACTTTTTTTAAATTTTATTGTGAAAACTTTTGTTTACTTTTAAAAACTTAGATTCGAATTTATGTGAACTCAACTCTTGAACAATATGAACAAATATAAGTGGATCTAAATTAACAATGCAAGTAAAGTAATGAAATGAAATGAAAGATAGAGATGCAAAGATCTAACCGAGAGACAAAGGATTTATAGTGGTTCGGCTACAAGGACACCTTCCTTGCCCTACTCCACTCCCCGAGCACCCAACTCGAGAATTTTCTTCACTATGTCAACAAGCTCCCTTATGGCGGAGAAAACCTTACACAACTTTCGCTTACACAGGTTTAACGACACAAAGCTAGATGTCGAGTTCTAATCGTAGCTAGAACCAATCTCACAACTATTACACAACTTCTTCACAACTTATTCACAACTTCTTCACACCGGCTTCACAACTTCTTCACGACGGCTTCACACCTTCTTCACGACTTCTACACGACTTCTTCACTACGGCTTTCACAACTTCTTCACAACCTAGCACTACTTATATACTCTTCTACTTCTTCACAACTCTACACACACTTCATCCCCACTTAATCTACCTCATACCCAACTATGCTCACACTTATCTAACAAGTATTCACAACATATACAAATGAATGAATGATTTACAATTATGACACACTAACAACTTGGATGAAGGAGATACACCAAGTTATAATACTTCTTGTCTTGAAGGATAGAAGTATTCTTCTTTTGCACTTTGATGGTGGAAGCTTGGATCACTTGGAAACCAATGCTTAAGAGAATATGATCAAAGGATTTTAGAAAGTATTTACAAAGATAAGAAGAGAATTAGAGCATAAATTTTTAGGTGCAAAAGGTGAGGAAAAATGCCAGGGATGAACCAATATTTATAGGCAAAAACTGGGCACCTACTGGAGCGGGGCGGCCCCCTTAATTTTAAGGGGGCCGCCTTTATGAATTATGGGGGCCGCCCCTGGTGAACGTTGCCCAGTTTTGTCCTTTTGTGGGGAAGGTTTTTCTGGAACATTTTTGCCATTTTTGGTTGAAAATTTGAATTCATATATTTATAATAGATTAAACATATTTATTTAATACCAAAAATGTTTTTCAAAAATATATAAAATGTTTTTGACATTTTATAACAAGATTAGAGATTAAGAAAATGTTCCTTTGATCATATAATGCATTAAGCACTTGTTTATTCATACCTTAAGTGATTAAGTTGTATAAATGAATATTTACAACTAAATACTTGTTTATTTGATAAGTTTATGTTTAATGAGTTTACATTTTGTGATTATCAAAACATAGAGATATGAATAAGAATGAATAATGTTTTTATGCATTATTTATATCAACAAAAAACTCTCGAGTTAGAGGCTCGAGGAGTGGAGTAAGGCAAGGAAGAGAGTCCTTGTAGACCGAACCACTATAAACAATCGTGTTATGGTTTGATCGTTTCTTTCTTTACTTGCATGTTATTTATTGTTTATTATTTGCATTAGTTGAAATCACACTAAGTATTCAAATCAAATAAATTTTAAAAACGGTAAAACTATTCAACCCCCCTTCTAGTTTTCCACAATCTTGTTCAATCACAAACAACGAGAAACAGAATAGTTAAATAAAGAATGACTTAGATCCATATCTTTATTTAACGTAGTATTAGTAACAAAAGGATAATAATAATGATGAATCATTAAAAGGTTTTTCCAGGAGGACCTTACTCGAGTTGTACTAGAGGCATCGAAGTGTTGCTAGACGCTAATCGATGTGATCAAACAATTAAAATATGTCCAAGTGGGAGCTGTTAGTTTTATGGACATAATTTAGTAGTTGTGTGTTAGGATCGAACTCGAGATCACGGGATTGCACACTTTATGTATGAGAATTAAAGTTTAATAATTTAATATAAAATGTTATATTGAATTATTAATTACACAAAACAACTAACGACCGTTAGTATTTAACGTTAAATGACTAACGACCGTTAACTAATAAAAGGAAAGAATTATGTGTGAATATTTGGTATGTCAAGAAGGTTCCGGAATACCCCATAGGGGTGTTAGCCGATCGGTTATGGGAGGGGAAACCCAACCCATAACTTAACTTGAGCTCTAAGTTTCTATTCCTATATAAACAAACTTAGGGATAATTATTTGTCACTCTTGTACAAATAGTTTATCCCTAAACATGTTTTCTTCTTTTCCTTTTGTTTGGCCGATCGACAAACACCCTTTATAGGGTCGATTGGTTTGATTTTCCAAATCAAAACGTTTTGTGTTCTTAAACTAGCATTTAGTTTAATTTGTTAATAGTACGTGTGTACAAGAACGTGATTCAATCACACTATTGATTGAATTACAAAACGGTAAGGGGTAATTCTAATAATCCATATAAACCCTAATTAGGGTTCATTGATTGAAGAATTAAATAAAGTTGATTCCACGCATACTTTATGTTTTGGTTAATTTATTATATATGTTATATAATTCTATACGCTTCTGAAAGTGTACTTGATATTTATTCTTTAGAGTAAATTTCAAAAATCGTCCCTGTGGTTTAACGGGTTTAACGGATTTCGTCCCTCTAAAGAATTTTTCTCGGATCCTCTCCCCGTGGTTTTTAACCCGTAACGTGTTTGGTCCCTCTTGCTAACGCTTGTTTAGTTATCCTGTTAAGTGGTGTCACGTGACCATCACGTGATGGGTATTTATGTAATTACACGTTTTTCTTGACCAGTGTTTCATTTCATAAACACTAAAATTTAAACACACAAACACATCCTTAGTAATCATGGTGAGATGCAATCGATGTGGAGCACCAGCCATAATCAAAACATCATGGACTCCTTACAACCCTGGTAGAAGATTTTATTGTTGTGGGAAAAGTGTAAGTTTTTACATTACGTGTGAATTAAAAAAACCCCCAATTTTTTACCTAATTTGACCTAATTAATTTTTCTCAATAATAGGTGGCAAGCCATGGGATAATAGATTGGTATGATCCTCCTATGTGTCCTAGGGCTGTCCAAATCATTCAGGTTTATTAAATTCAATGAATAGGCTACAAGGAGAACTTGATGGAAAAACTGTTGAAGCTAAAAGACTGAAGAAGTGGTTGGTTATCAGTTGGGTGTTTTTCTTTCTTTATCAGTTGGTGTTGAAGATGTAGGTTATGCTTGTTAGAAGTTTGTATTTTGGTAATGGTTAGTTTCACAAGTTGTATTTTGGGTAATGGCTAGTTTAGCAAGTCAGTGAAGATGTATTTCAAGTTGTATTTTGGCTTTAATATGAATGAAAAATTGCAGTTTCAACTTGAGAAACAAATGTTACTAGATTAAACCATGCATACTTAGATGCATATTTGATTGCATAAGGAGCATACTTAGATGCAATATTTGATTACATAGTAGCTGTTAAAGTAGCATCAAAAGGTAGAGACATACATAGTAAACAAAAGACATTAGCAGTGTGTGATAATGAAATAAAACAAATAAAACAAGAAAAAACCACTCTCAAATTGTGATATATACACAACAAATAAAACAAGAAAACATTCACTTTCATAAAAGTCACAAATTCTTGAACATACGACCCATTGACTTTCAAAGTCTTAGCCAATTCACAAAATGACACCACAAACATAATACCAAAATACCATAAGTCTTAAGACACAGCATACCTAAGTGGTATTGCAGACACAACATAAAGACTAAACATCCAAAGTATTAAGACAGACATAACATTCACAAAATGGCACCATCTTTTGTTGACTGTGAACCCATGGCACCATAGTTTGTAGCAGGTGAAAAAACATTTTGAGAACCACCATCAACTTTCTGTGATCCTTGTTGTGAACCACCAACATTATTCTTAGATTTGCAGGTCCTTTTGTTGTGACCAACCTGCTTACACAATTTGCAAGTCACAGTCTTACCTACCCTTGTAAGCTTTCCACTTTTCTCCATTGCATCAGCAAGTTCAGCTGCACTCTTTCTCCTTTTTTTCCTTGGCCTTCCAATCTGTTTGTGATACACTGGTGGGACTATAACAGTTTCAGAATCTGATTTTGGCCAAGAATGAGGACCTTCCACATGATTAATTTTAAACCTATACATCTCTTTCCATGTTATCAACCAATGACAAGGATTACAATAAGCCTCAGGTATTTCTGTTTCTATCCCATTGCTAGCCATATCCCATATGGCTGCAACTGCATGTTTGCAGGGCATCCCACTAATTTCCCATTTTCTACAACTACAAACTCTGTCTTTCATATTAACTACATACTGTGATCCCCAGGGACAAGTAGCCTGATACCAGTCACCACCATTCCAAACAACCTATAACAAGTACAAGAATGTCAAGTTATCTTACCTTTTTAAACAATTGTTTAACTTTCTACTATGAATTTTGCAAAATATTGTATACTTACCTTTAACTGCCCAACATCTTTGACAATATTCTTGAACAATTTTGCAGCATGAGGTGTTAGAGGTCCATCACACTTGGAAATAACCTTCTGAACATTGACAATCCTTTTCATAAGGTATTCTCTTATGAATTCCAAACAAGTTATGATTGGTTTGTCTCTTCCATCAAGAAGCTGCCTGTTTAATACCTCACACATGTTGTTTAACAAGATGTCACATTTTGGCCTTCCTGTAATATCATAAGAAAAAATGTTATTATTCTGTCATATATATGTTAAGTCTTGCTAAAAAAAGTAAAATTTTACCAGAAAAGTGAGACCTAGACCAGTGTTGTGGTGGGATTTTCTTTAACCATTCATAAGCCTCTTTGCTATGACTTCTCATCTTTTCCATTTGTTTATCAAACAACTGAATGGTAGTAGCAGTTGCACATCTCCACAATAATTCCTTGTACATCTGTCCTCTCCAAGATAGTTTCATATTGTCATAAATGTGTTTAAGACAGTACCTATGTTCTGCACTTGGAAATGTCTCAGCAATTGCAGGTATCACACCCTGAAACATGTTGACAATTTGCAAATTTAAAAAAAAAAATAGAAATAACATTAACAAGATTAATAGAAAGCATACCTTCTGCCTATCTGATATAAATGTGAAATTAGAGTTTCTGAATAGCTCTAGATCATCCCCAAGACAATCAAGGAACCACTTCCAAGAATCTTTAGTTTCAGCCTCAACTATTGCATAAGCAACTAGGTATATTCCACTGTTTGGATCTACCCCAACTGCAGTCAAAATTTGACCAGGGAATTGACCAGACATGAAACACCCATCTAGACCCAACAAATCTCTCTTACCTGCCTTGAATCCATCCTTTAATGGACCTAAACATACATATATCCTCTTGAACTTTCTTTCATTCCTACCTATGTCCTCTGAATTCCTTTGCACCTCAATCTTAATAGTTGTATTTGGATTCCTTTCTTTTAATGCCATACAGTAATCTCTTAGCTGTGCAAATTGTTTAGTGTAATCACCAATCACCCTATCATTAGCCATTTTCTTAGCTCTAAAGGCCTTCTGTTTTGAAACTCCTACATCAAATTTTTTCTGCAACTGTTCTTTGAGTGCAGACAATGGAATTTTAGGGTTTGGTTTAATAGTTTCTTCTACATCCCTAGCAAGAAAAGTGGCTGTGCATCTTTTAATGACTCTGGATTGTAAAAAAGTGTAGGTATCATTGAATGTTTTAACAGCCCAAGTATCTTCATTTGGCAATTTGGAACATTGCAAAGCCCAAGGACACAAACTATTTTCTTCACTTGTTATTTTCTTTGACTTACCTTTGGACTCATTACCTCCTTTTGGGCCCTTAGAATAACTTGGCCCATTAACAGAACCTATTTCACCTGTTGCAAAGTTTGGAACTTGACCTCTACAAACAGCCCCACTCTCTTTTTGTCATTCTTTTTTAACCATAATTGTCTCCTTTGTTCCACTGCCACTCTGCTCACCATTTCTTTAATAAGTTGACTATTTGCAAATTCTTGTCCAACAAAAAAAATCTCCTTCCAGATTGGACCACCACTAGCCACTTTAGCATTTTGCTTTCTAGCCACCATCCTCAATGCTTTTTTACTAACACCAAATTCCCCATCTGATTCACTCAAACTATCAAAAGCTTCATGATCAACTTCATCAACTGTTTCATCATCAACAACAGTTTCCTTTTATGTAATGTCTGTGCATCCAATCCATTCTACATTACCATCTGTGTTTCTCTTAAATTCATCCATATCAACCTCCACATCATAAATCATGTGCTCTTCATCAACTATGAAGTCAGAGTCATCACTATCTGAACCTTCTTCACTATTGAATCCTCTTCACTATTTGAACCTTGTTCACTATCTGAAATGTCTGCACCATCTTCCTTAGCATTTTCACCACCCTTATCAACCTCTAGAACTATGCTATCATTCCTACTAGACTTATCATTCCTACTAGACTGCCCTAAGTCATTCTTACTAGCCTTCTTAGCATTCTTAGACAATCTAGGCAACTTCTTTAATGTATTCTTCAACCACTCATCCTCACTTACATCAAGTTCTACATCATTATCATCATCTCCTAAACTGTCATGATCTTTTGGTTCATTGGTCTGACCAATACCCAGTCCATCATCAACACTTTTGGGTTCCTTAGAAACAGAGTGGTCAACATACACTTCCATAACCTTGTACTTATCAACATAATTCAACATATCCAAAACATCTTTATCAATATCTAACTTTGTAAGGCCATTGTCCAAATCAGTGTTAGGTTTCTTATAATAATAGGCCATTGATGCATTTTCATAACCTAACTCTTTCATCATGGTACTAACTTCAACAACAGAAAATAAATCAGCATCAATATCATCGACCCAATTTACCTTCCCACCCTTGTACCTTATCTTAGGAGGACTTGTGAAGGCTCCTCCATGGTAAATCTTAAGACAAAAAACTGTAGGGAATTTACCTGTTAAAAAAAACCAAATAACAGTTACAACTACAATATTAATCATTAAAACCAAATGTTATTAATGGAGAAACACTTACGATAATTTACATAGGGGTTTGCTTTTTCTCCCTTTTTTCGAACCCTCCATTGACACAACATTCTTGATTTTGTTAATCTTTTTAGGGATTAACAGTTTGTAGGTTTAGGGTTTAATCAGTTGTGTTTTGTGGGTGGGTGAAATAATTTGGGGGTGAAATGGTGTTATCAATCCCTAAACCCGCTATCTATACTACACAAAAGAGCGCCAAACGTGTAATTACATAAATACCTATCACGTGATGGTCACATGACACCACTTAACGGGATAACTAAACGAGCGTTAGCCAGAGGGACCAAACACGTTACGGGTTAAAAACCACGGGGAGAGGATCCGAGAAAAATTCTTTCGAGGGACGAAATCCGTTAAACCCGTTAAACCACAGGGACGATTTTTGAAATTTACTCTATTATTTATTTAATTATAATTGTCATTCAACATTTTGATGTTATGTTACACGGTGATTAGCTCTAAGTAATGTAAACAGTAAAAAGGCCAACAACTTTGGACCAATGGACCAATGAAAGGAGGCCACGACTTCAAATGGGTAGTTTTAGGAACTAATCACATTGCCCCTCAAAGTATCATTCTACGTATATATATATATTATAATTTATTGCCCTAAATCTTAAAAGGGTCTTGTTCTTTCTCAATTTGTGATCAGAACAAGATTATTCTGATTCTTCCTCTAATATGCAATATATAAAGTCCAAAGAAAGTTCATATTCGTATTCATTCATATTCAAATCCATATTCATATTCATATTCGTATTCATAGCATTTAAAAGGCGTTTGAAATGAACAGTGGTACAAAGGTTTTTGATGCTTTGAAATCAAGGTATGCGATATTATATAAACCTCCTGCTGATGCTGGAAGACTAGATAATGACGGACACGGTCTTTGGGTTTTCGGTATTCGCGAGCTTGATGATGATCATGATCCACAACACTCTCTTCTACCCGATAGTAAGTCGTTAGTTCGTTACTGTAATGTAATTTTTATCCATCTGATAACTTCCTTATTTTGCTGTAGAATGTTTACTATTATTACTGAGTGTTTGGGATCATTGGTTGTTATATGTGACTCTTTGTGTTAGCAAATTATTTGTTGATCAGATTATTAGTTTCACATATTGATTTAAGGGGCTTATGAGCTTATTAGATTATATACACATAATATGCCCATATAAGTGTTTGGATAAGCCTATAAGCTTGAGTATATATAAGGGGGGTTTCAGAAGCCCATTTTTTGTGGTTTATTTGAGAGATGTGTTATAGTAAAAGACAATTTCACACTTACTGTAAACTCCAACTGGCATGTCCCTTTTGCCATTTCATCATCTTAAGTTAGTTCAGACACTTGAGTTTATCAATTTACTATGATACGCTAATATAAACACTCAACATTGGCTTATTAGCTTATTATTCATAAGCCATAGCATCTCCAATGCTTAAACTAGCAAAAGCTTTTTACTCTTTCCGTCCCAAAATAAATGTCCAGTTTGACTTTTCAAAGTTTGAAAAGTCAAACCGGTTCAACTTTAACCTTAAATATTTTGTGTGTGTTATATAATACTTGCTGAAAAATTATACCAACGAAAAATATAATTAAAACTCAATCCATTCATATATTTTGCATCAAGTATTATATAATATCCGCAAAAATAGATACGGTCAAAGTTGAACCAGTTTGACTCAGAAAAGTCAAACTAGACACTTATTTTGGGACGGAGGTAGTACTATTCTAGAAAGCTTTTGAAAAAGCTTTTTTGCATTGTAGCAAAAGGTTTTACAAAAGCTTTTTAAAGAAGACTTGGCTAACTCCAAGCTTTTGTAAAAAGATATTAGTCATTAATGAATTGTGCATTAAATGCAACTACATTGAAAGAGTTATACATTAAATGCATCAAGTCTTTAAAGACTTGATGCATTGTAGATGCTCTAAGCTACTTATGAAACATAAGCTTAATTCCAAAATATAAGCTTAGACAAACACTCCTGAATAGTTCTAAACTATTTATTATATTTCCACAATAGTTTGCTTATTGAATTTGAATTGGATTTGGGTGTTTGATATAGAAGGTGGATCACCAGCATTATATCTATACATAATTTAAATTAATTTACAGTGCTTAATATAAGACATATGTTTTTAAACTGTGACTAATGTATTCATAGGTTTTTGTTTGAATAGGTTTCTCTAAGCTGATGATTGATCTGAATACCATAGACCCACAGAAGATACAGGAAAAACTCATTTCTGCACTTTCAGCTTTAAGTTTCCATGTCCAACACGTGCTTGTTCAGTTCTGGTCACCTGCTACCGTCCGAAACCGCTGCGTGCTAACAACTTGGGACCAACCTTTTGCTCTTGGTGTTGTTGATGATGAAGGGCTTTATTCGTATAGGATGGATTCTGAGCTGCGTGCATTCGTTGTAGACAGAGAACACAGAGAAGAACTTGGTCCACCTGCTCGTGTTTATAGCCAAAAGTTGCCTGAATGGAATTTTGACATTCAAACCTTACCAACCAGACAATCTGTACAATACTTGGATGCTTCCTACAATATCCATGGATACATTTTGTTGCCTGTATTTGAACCTGACAGTGAACGCTGTGTAGGCGTACTTGAACTCGTAATATCATCATATTATGTCGACTTTGCTTTTGAGGTTGAGGAAGTCTCGAGAGCACTCAAGGTTGCTATCATATTCTTTTCTGGTTCATTCCATACCATGACTTCGTTCATCTTTTAACTGACTGTACTTGACAGGAAGAGAATCTGAAGTCTCCAAATGTGTCTGAAAATATGAAAGGCGAGCCATCTGACTCTGGTGCTGTGCGAACAAGCCATGATGTTGCTCCTTATTTGGAGAAAGTGATCAAAGATTGTGATATTAAGTCAGGGACAATACAAAAAAAGAGAAAAAGGAAGAGATCTGAAAGTTCGATTAGTTTAGAGGAAATCAAGAAACATTTTGGGAAGTCGATCAAAGATGCTGCAGCTATCCTTAATGGTTAGTTCATACGGAGTATCTTGTATCCGATGTCCATATTTGTGTGCTCTCTTATAAAGATTCGTATATTCACTTCATACATTCTGTTTATATGTAGTTAGCAGATCTACGTTGAAGCACATTTGCAGGAGCTTTGGTATACCAGAGTGGCCATTCAGACATGATAATGACGGGTCGGCCGGTTTTGTGGAAACCAGCGACCTTTATCGAGCAGCAGTGAAGGTGAATGTGCTTGAGGATAGCTTGTTGTTGAGGTCTAGAGGTAATTAATCTTGATCCCATTTACCTATAAGCAGGTCGATTTGGGTTATATGTTATCTCCAACCACCACCAAGGTGGCCTAGTGGTCACGCACCCTGATTTCTTCACAAGAGGTCTCGGGTTCAAATCTCACTAGGTACACATCTTGGAGGTGGCTAGGGAAAGGGTCGGAAATGGCCATGGGGACACTTCGGTTAGGCTGCGTACATCTGAGTCAAAGATTAAACCTCCCTAGGTAACATGAATAGGGAAAACCTCATCCATTTACCCATTTAATGGGTCAAACATTATCATAATTATCTACCACTATTTTGTTAAATAAACTTAAATGTTGTGAATGGAAGTTACCAATTAATTGAATTGATATCTTCTCACGGTTCCTTTTTAATAAAAAGTCATTTGATCTTTGATGTTCCCAAACTGCAGCAAACTAAAATGTAGGTTCACGGTTTCGCAAACGTTATTAGGTTGGGTGAGTCGTGAACACCAACAATTTCTCCATCTCCAGTCAGGTCTATATATATATGTGTGTGTGTGTGTGTGTGTGTGTGTGTGTACTTTCTATATAAGATTCTCATCTTCATTTTGTACATGGTACATATGCAGCTACTGTATCTAGGTTGAAGCAAATCCGTACTAGGCATAGTATACCAAATCTACCATATGGTAAGGGTCCTGATGAAAGATTGGGTACAACAAATATATCTACTCATGGTAAGCATTGTACCGCAGACGATAATTGGACGATTGAGGCAACATATAGAGAGAACACGATAGTTTTTCTATTCAGGCTTTCAGATGGATTGGAAAAATTGGAAAAGGCGGTTGCAACAAGGTTTCAGCTCAGGCTTAGAAGCTTCAAACTTAAATATGAAGACAAAGAGGGTGATATAATCTGGATTGCATGTGACACTGACTTGATGCAATTAGCGGGTCATTTCAGACAGTCAGATGATACTGTGATCAAACTCTTGGTTTTGCCCATTGTTCATCAAAGCCCTGGCGCTTAGCCCGTATATTGCATAGTTTCCGGGCTTATCTTTTTCTTATATTCAAATATTTTGTAATATTGTCAAAAAGGAGATTACTGTATGTCTAGTCAACTCATGCATTCTGAAAGTAATAGCGAACTGTAAGTTTTACAAGGGTATAAAAATCTGAACACAATGAATTAAGATCTTTGAATGATTTTCTATAAAGGTGGAGGTTCATTTGAAACATCAGATAAACCACATGTAATTTGTCTTAATATCATGATTAAAAGTTGTACAATTTAATTTTAATGTAATAGAATCATTAGGACCACTCATGGTTTCATCTCAAGGTCCTGGGTTGTTGAAGGACTACGATGAAAATTTGCTCCATAATGGTAACTTTTGCTTTCGTATATTGTGCTTTTGTTAAACAATCTTTAGATGAAATTCAGTTTTTATTTTATTTAAAGCTCGATCTAAGTTTTAGTTCCTCTTTTATTTTTCTTATAAATTGAATCTACTTTTTCAAATTTACATATATAAATAACATATGCATCCGAATACAAATAAATAACTTAGAGTGTGTTTAGTTGGTGAAAAATAATTTTTCTAGGAAATTTTTCATGTGAAAATAAAAATAAAATAAAATTGAGAATCCGTTTAATCACACTTTTTTTCAACAATTTTCAAAAAAAATGAAATTCTCATTTACTAAATTTTAACTAAAAAATTGAAAAGCTCATTCTACCATTCTTACCCTTTTCTTTCTCTTTTTTTCTCAACTCCAAAAAACAAATACACCATTCTACCCCTAATCTCTCGTGTCATCCTCCACCGCCGGCTATTGCGGCCACCGTCGCAATTTGAGGTAATCTTCTTATCATTTAAAAAAAAGGAAAATATAACTCTAACTAAACGGGATTTCAAAATTCTAAACTCTTCTTTAGAGAGGAAAAATCATTCACTTCTCAAAGAATTTAGAAACGAAAAAAGTGAAAAAAATTTCTACAACTAAACGGTACCTTACTTTTCTTTATTATATTTATATGAATAACTTTGTTGACGTAACATAATAAAAAGGTTTAACAAAATACTTTTAGCACATAAGTAAAAGTTTCATATCAATACATCAAAAGTAATTTATTCACTTCAATAACTAGAAGGAGTTGGTTATACATACCCTTAAATGGATATGGGCACCCCATTTATTTATTTCTTTATTTATATTTTTAATGTTATAATTTTGTTTTTATTATAAAACTACAAATTGAAAGTACGAAAAAAAAATATAAAATTTGATTAGTCAAAATTATTAACAGACGGAAAATACGAAACAAAAAAAGGTAAAAAAAAACTGTTTTCCGTGTCCACATAGTGGCTAAAAGTGGCTTAGGAGGGGAGGTGCCACTAACCTCTAGGGAGGTACCCTTAACAACACCCTAACAACAACAACAACAACAACAAGAACAAGAACAAACCCAATCCCGCCGGGGCAGGGTATAGGGGAGGTAGAATGTAGACAGATCATACACCTACCCCAAGGTAAACCCGGGAGTAAAGAGACTGCTTCCAAAGAGACCTCCGGCAAGTGCATGTGTGCGTGTGAGAGAGCAAAGGCAGGGGGCAACCGAGTCAGAGCACAACAGACAACAAGCAGGAAAAACAAGCAAACACATAAACATAGCAGAAACAAAACAAGGGACCCACGGGCAGAAACACAGGCAATAAAGCACAAAAGCAATGAGCAAAGCACCAAGAAAAGCAGACAAACCTAAGGGAGCACACAGAGTAAAGCAGGGCAACGCACGGGGCCTAAAGCTAAGGCAAAGCAACCAAACACAGGAGCAAGGCAACAAAGAGACGCCAAAAAAAAAAAAAAAAAAAAAAAAAAAAAAAAAAAAAAAAAAAAAAAAAAAAGAAGCCAAACTCCAAGACAACCTAGACCCACGCACACCTAGCTTGAGCTACCCGCATATCCTAATTCTATCTCTCCACTCCTTCCTATCTAAGATCGTGTCCTCGAAAAAGAGAAGCTCCTTCATTTCAAGCTTATGTCTATCCTCCATCTGGTTGGTCCCTCTTTCTCACACCATCCACTACCAGCGCTTCGACTTTTCTTACAAGCGCTGATTGTGGCCTCCTTCTGACATGACCGAACCACCTGGGCCTTCCTTCTCTCATCTTCGAAGTAATAGTCTTGACCTCAAGTTTAGCTCTGAAAACTCTGTTCGGGATCATGTCAAGCAGGGTCTTACCGCAATTCCACCTTAGCATTCTCAGTTCTGCCACCTCGACCCTGTTAGCATGGGCTTTGGAGATAGGCCAACACTCAGACTCGTACAACCTAACCGGTTTAATCGCCACCTTATAAAATTTACCCTTTAGCTTTAAGGGGACGTTCCTGTCACAAAGGACTCCCGACGCCGCCCTCCATCTCGCCCACCCAGCTCTAATCCGGTGGGTTACGTCCTCATCTATCCTCCCTGATTTGTGAATCATCAATCCCAAATATCTAAAGGACTCCTTAGGTAGTAGGATTCAGTCACCGATACGAATATCCATATCCTCGTGATGGCCTGACTCGATCCTCCCAAAATCACATCTCATGTATTCAGTCTTCTCTCTGCTCACTCGAAGGCCATTGTCTTCTAAAGCCTCCCTCCAGTGCTCAAGTCTGTTGTTTAACCCTTCCGCCGATTCTGCCACCAACACAATGTCGTCAGCGAAAATCATGCTCCACGGTATGCACTCTTGAATCTCTCGAGATAACTCATCTAGAATCAATGCGAAGAGGTAAGGGCTAATGGCAGATCCTTGGTGGAGTCCTACTACCACAGAGAAAAACTCTAAGTTCCCCACGGTGGATCGTACATGGGTCTTAGCCCCCTCATACATATCCTTAATGACTCTGACGTACCTTCTTGGGGTTCCTTTATCAATTAGAGTTCTCCAAATTAACTCTCGAGGAACACTATCATATGCCTTTTCGAGGTCAAGGAACGCCATATGCAGGTCCTTTTGTCTTTCTCTATACTTCTCCATGAGACTTCTGAAAAGGTGGATAGCCTCAATCGAAGACCTTCCTGGCATAAAACCAAATTGGTTCTCAGATACCCTCGTCTCCCTTCTCAACCTTCTCTCAATAACTCTCTCCCAAAGCTTCAAGGTGTGGCTAAGTAGCTTAATGCCCCTATAGTTGCTATACACTTGCACATCCCCCTTGTTCTTGTAGATGGGAATGACTTCACTGAGTCTCCATTCTTCTGGCATCTTATCACCGGAGAAGATCTTGTTGAAGAGGCAGGTCAACCATCCTACCCCCTCATCACCCATACACCTCCAGGCTTCTATGGGGATTTGGTCCGGCCCTACTGCTTTGTTTCTCCCCATCTTCTGTAGTGCCACCTTCACTTCTAGTTGGCTAATCCTCGAATAGTAGCACTCTGGTAGCTGGCTAGGGTTCTCTTCTTCTCCTCTTTCTTCCGTATAACCTCCGTTGAAAAGAGAGGTAAAATACTCTCCCTATCTTTTCCTAATATCCTATTCGTTCACAATGGTTCGTCCGCCTTCATCTTTGATATATTTTATGTTACCTAAATCCCTCCTTTTTCTCTCTCGGGCTTTAGCAATCCTGAATATATCGTTAGCTCCCTCCTTGGAGTCCAATTTCTTATACAAATCTTCATATGCTTTGTCCTTCGCCTGGGCTACTGCCTTTTTCGCTTCTCTTTTAGCTACTTTATACCACTCTTCTGCGGCGGTAATATCAGGTTGGTGTCCCTCTCGGCACGAAAGAAGCTCTCTGAACCTAGCTTGTTTCGCTGCAACTTTGGACTGCACTTCCTCGCAAAACCACCAAGATTCCCTGCTGCTGGGCGGCTTGGTTCTCGCTACCCCGCTAGCCACACCAAGGGAATCGTTTGCAGCGTCTTTAATGATGCCAGCAAGAGTGTTTAACATCTGGTCCACGTCTCTAGCAG
Organism: Artemisia tridentata subsp. tridentata; assembly: GCA_021014915.2. Lineage (NCBI taxonomy): Eukaryota > Viridiplantae > Streptophyta > Magnoliopsida > Asterales > Asteraceae > Artemisia > Artemisia tridentata. The sequence goes on from CP139501.1 coordinate 297,052,155, forward strand.
TCAAGTCCTCCGACCTAGTAGAAAGTCCCTCTGAGACTTTCCCTCTAAACGAGTATGCCGCCTCACTGTTCAATTTCTTCCATAGAATACCCGGCAACCCGTTCGATACTCTCCTAAGTCTTTGCCTCTCAAAAAGTGTATCCAGTGCTAACAATCTGTGTTGGGATGAGCATGCCTCGCCCGGAAAAACCCTGCAGTCTCTACATGCTCTTAGATCCTGTTGATGCAAATAATGTTCTAAAAACGTTATTTATATCTTTCGATTACTTCACGTTTTGAGGATGACAAAATGTGAAATCACGTTACGTTAAAATTAACGTAAACAAGTTTTTAATCGGAAGATCCCGTTTCTACGCAAACCACTCTAGAACAAATTTACAAACTTGACAAATGATCAAAGAAGTAAATTTTGGTTTTAAGACTTCACATTTTAATGTGACAAAACATTTTTTCAAAAATATACATGACAAATTATTTTTGAATATTTAAGAAATGTTTTAATGGAAAAATAAGTTTAAATTACATAACAGCTATTTCCCCCCCCAAAACCAGCTCCAAACTTCCCCAAATAAGTTTTCACCAGAAAAGACAAAAATTGGAGCGTCTTTGTCTGGGACGGCTCCACGGTTCCACTAAATTTAGTGGAGCCGTGGGTGATTTAGTGGAGCCGTCCCTCTGTAACGGCCAAATTTTTCTGCCTATAAATACCAGCCCTATTCACAGTTTTTGGGCATCCTTTTTCACACAGAACTTTCTGAGTTCAAAACCCTCTTCACACTTTCTTTCTTTGATCATTTAGATTAGTTTTTCTTTTGTTCAAGAGTGATCCTATCATCCCATCAAGTGATCCTCTTCATTCCTCTTCAATAGCAAGAGAAGAACACAAAGTATCCAAGAAGATACAAAGTGTTATCATTCCTATTCGAGTGCAAGAGAAGAGCTCAAAGTATCCAAGAAGATACAAGAGTTATAGTTGTTAGGTTTATTGTAACATTTGTTACATACTTGATTGTATCATAGCATACATCAAGATCATTTTTCTTTTGTAAGAATGTGAGTGAAGATCAATGTGATCTTATAAGAGATAGTGAACATCTCTTGAAGCCATTGGGCTTGTGTGATTGATCAAAGGATCTAGAGTAGATAGAATAGGTTGAGTGAAGTGAGAGTTGATCATTGTGATCGTGTTGAGATCTTGGTGATCTCTTGAAGCCATTGGGCTAGTGTGTGTGATCAAGTGGATCGTGGTAGATTGGTGCTAGCTAAGATTAGCACTCGACATCTAGCTTAGTGTCGGAAATAGGATAAGCGACGTGTACGGTTTTCTCCGCCTTAAGGGAGGTTGTTGACATAGTGCTTGAAACTCTCGAGTGTGGTACTCGGGGAGTGGAGTAGGGCGAAGAGGTGCTTCGTAGCCGAACCACTATAAATCCTTTTGTCCCGGTTTGATCTTTCCAACTTTTTTCTTTACTTACTTTACTTATTATTAGTTAGTTTAGTGTGTAGTTCATATTGGTGTTGATTGATTACACATAAGATTCGAATCAAGGTTTTTAATAAGTAAACTTTTAAGAAGATTTTAAAAGAGTTCAAAAACCGGTAAAACTATTCAATCCCCCCCTCTTCTTGTTTTCCACAATTGGTATCAGAAGCCAGGTCAGTCAAGATTTTAAAGTAAATTGTACTCCCTCCGTCCCACTATAAGTGTCCACAATGGTATCTTTGCTTGTCCCATATTAAGTGTCCAGAGAATATTTTCAACCAATGAGAAGAGACTTTAGTGGGTAATAGTGATATTTGATTGGTGGAGAGTGTAGTTGGCCCCACTTTCCTAAAACTTTGTGCAAATAGAAAGTGGACACTTATAGTGGGACGGAGGGAGTATTTTAAAACTTGAATCGATCAATGGATTCTGAAAAATATCTAGAAGGGCAATCTATGCAAAGACCACCACTTTTCGAAACCGATTGTTTTATTTATTGGAAAACAAGATTCGAAACGTATGTGAAATCAAAAGACATTGATCTTTGGCATGTTATTACCAAGGGTGACTTTCAACCAACTCAAATGAATCCGGAAACTAAAAAGGATGAAATAGTTTCTTATGATAAACAAAGTGATGAACTTAAAAGAAAATTAGCCAAAAATAATGAGGCTAAAATGATGATTTACAATGCTTTGCCTAAAAAGGAATTTGAAAGAATTTTCATGTGTAACACGGCAAAAGATATTTGGAAAACTTTGTTAGTCACTCACCAAGGTAATAACCAAGTCAAAGAGAACAAGATAGATATTCTTGTTCAAAAATATGAACAATTTTCCATTACGGAAGATGAGTTAATAGATAATGCTTTTGCTAGATTTAATACTATTATCACTAGTCTTAAAGCTCTTGATGAAGGTTACTCTAGCAAGAATTATGTTAGGAAGTTTCTTAGGGCTTTACATCTTAAATGGAGAGCAAAGGTCACCGCCATTGAAGAGTCAAAGGACTTGGCGACATTGTCACTCGATGAACTAATAGGAAACTTGAAAGTTCACGAGATGATAATCAAGAAAGACTCCGATATAGTTAGAGGCAAAAGTGAAAGAGTTAGATCTCTAGCATTAAAGGCCAAGAAGGAGTCTAGTGATGAGGAATGTTCGAGTTCCGATAGTGAAGATGAAGAATATGCATTAGCGGTTAGGGACTTTAAGAAGTTCTTTAGGAGAAGAGGTAGGTTCGTTAGGCAACCTCGTGATGAAAAGAAGACATCACAAAAGAACCGAGTTGAAAAGAATGGGACAAGTGATAGGAGATGCTTTAGATGCAGAGATCCTAATCATCTCATAGGAGAATGTCCCAAATTACCGAAATCTAACAACCAACGAGCTTTCATAGGAGGCTCCTGGAGTGATAGCGGTGAAGAAGAAGAGAAGAAGCCCAAGGACGAAACATGCCTAATGGCTCAAGCTTCTCATGATGTATGCTTGGGAATCGACTTGGAGCCTGACGAATGGGTCAAGGATAGTGGATGCACAAATCATATGACGGGTAATCGAAGTCTTTTCTCATCATACAAAGCATACAATGGAGGTAATGTCACTTTCGGTAGCAAACTTAAGGGCAACATTATTGGCAAAGGTACGATCACTCAAAACTCCCTCACTATTAAAAATGTAGAGCATGTAGACAACCTAGGATTTAACTTACTTAACATTAGTCAAATGGTAGATAATAAATGTAGAGTTATATTTTCCGAAGAGGGTAGTGAGATCATTAAGGATGGTAAAACCATAGGCAAAGGAGTTAGGAGAAATGGCTTATTTGTCATGAAAATAGGAAATAAGCCTCAGGATAGGATATGCTTAACAACCATAGATGACAATTCCATTCTATGGCATAGGAGGTTAGGTCACGCCAATATGCGATTGATACAATCATTGGCGTCTAAGGAACTAGTTAGAAACCTACCTAAGATTAAGTTTGATAAACATTTTTGTGACGCTTGTAAAGTTGGAAAACAAGCTCATTCTAGTCACAAAGCTAAGAATATGGTCTCGACCTCTAGGTGCCTAGAACTACTTCACATGGACTTATTTGGTCCATCCGCTGTACGAAGCTACGGAGGAAACTACTACACCTTAGTGATAGTTGATGACTACTCTAGGTACACTTGGACTAGATTTCTTAAGAATAAGACACAAGCCTTTGAAGAATTTGAGGTCTTTAGTAAGAAAGTTCAAAATCAACTAGGATGTACAATAGTTTCCATTAGGACGGATCATGGTCGGGAATTTGATAATGAAGTGCAATTTGGAGCATATTGTGATGCTAATGGTATTACACACAATTTCTCAGCTTCACGCACTCCACAATCAAATGGGGTAGTTGAGCGGAAAAATTGTACTCTACAAGAAATGAGTAGAACGATGTTGAATGAACAATCAATTCCGCAAAAGTTTTGGTGTAATGCGGTGGACACCTCAACTTATATTCTTAATAGGATTCTAATTAGACCTATCTTAGGAAAAACCTCATATGAAATCATGAAAGGTAGAAAACCTACTCTTGATTACTTTAGAGTGTTTGGAAGCAAGTGCTTCATACTTAACACTAAAGACTACCTCACCAAGTTTGACCCAAAGTCTTACGAAGGTGTTTTCCTAGGTTATTCCCAAAGTAGTAAAGCCTATGTAGTCCTAAACAAAGAAACCATGAAAGTCGAAGAATCACTCAACGTGACATTCGATGAAAGTCCTCCACCAACTAAGACATCACCCTTGGTGGATGATGACTTAGATGAGGATGAAGCCATTAAGGTCAATGGCAAGAAACCTTTAGAAGATGACATTGAGGATGAAATAGTTAAAGTTGACGAAGTTGTCAACATTAAGGAATCCAAGAACCATTGATGTGTCTTTTTGAGTATATATTTTTCCAAGGTAAAACTCAACGTATGCGTTTTCCCCAGGTCGTGTCCCAATGAAGGTCGAATATCGAGTTGTCGTTAATGTTGTCGAATTGTGTGGTGAATGTGTGTGAAAAAGAGTGATTGATTGGTGATTTTATACTACGAACAATAAAATAATAAAAGTAAACAACTAATTAAGCTAATGAAACAATTAAACTAAGCATACGAACTTAAAAACGAAAATTTGAATTTAAAAACGTTACGCGACGAATTATAAAACGTAAATAAAAGTGAATTTCTAAAATTTAAAACCTAAAAATATAAAAATAATTTTCCTATATTAAAATTGATAAAAGAAAATTTTTGGAAAAAGAAAAATATTTTTTTTTTAACTTTTTAATAATTTTTTATGAATTAAAAACTAATTTAAAACAATTTAAATGATTTAAAAATAGTAAAACAGCTAGGAAAAATCTGAAAATTTTTGAGTAATTCTAAAATTAAATTCTAAATCTAGGAAAAATAAATTCAAGAACTGAATTAACCCTAATAAGCAGAACAGCTGAAATAAGCAGTTTACAATAAGCCAAAATTAAGCTAAACTGAACCAAAAATTTCAAGAAGTTCAAAACCCAGCAAACACACTTTATTAAGCTCAAATCAACTTATGGAGACCAAAATAGCACTCAGAATTAGCAGAAAAGCACTTAAACAGTATTGATGGTGAGACAGAAAAGATGGTAAAACAACCCACTTCACACCCCAATTAAGCAATCCAATTAAGCAGTAAACTGAAACCTAATGGGGGCAAAATGAAGCTAGTACTACTGAATATCTAAAAATCACAAAAGCCCCAAATTCTACAATCCAATTAAACCCTAATTAAGGCCAAGAACAGTAGGTGTTTGGACACAAAATTGAAATGTGCAGACTGAGCAGTGTCAAGGGGGCTTATGCAGACCTGTTTTTAAGCTACTGAATAAGCTCAAAATATGGATCCCAGCTTATGAGCTTCAAGCTAGATATATCAACTAACTACAAACCAAAAATCAGATCCTCAACTTATTCCAATAAGCTATAATGTCACCTAGTTCAGTAGCAGAAATAAGTGTAGGTCTGCACTTGTTGTCCTGGTGCAGCAGCCAAGAGTTTTTGGCGAAAACTAGTGCAAACCTTGAACAATTCAAACCAACTTTTGCAATCTCAATTCAATTCTAAGAACCAACTCAGAAATGCTTAAAATGAGACCTTAAATAAGGTTAGCTTAACTGAGCTTAATGATGGCAGATTTGTGCTTTCAAGTCAAATAATGGACAACTCACTCTTAATAAGCTATAAACCTCAAACTTCTTACTGAATTAAACTTATATCACCTTATCTTGTTTAAATCAAGTCTGATCTATTTGCAAGTACACAGTAATTAGCTAGGCTAAAGCTATGCCAAACACTACTTATCTCAACTGATTTTGCAACTATGCTCTTAGACTAAACTGATCTAAACTAATTTATATTGAACTATGATATTATAAGCTACTATGAATATAAAAAGTAGAAAAACAGGAGTAATAAAGCTACAAAATAAACTGATCTCTATAAGGCCTAAAATAAGCTAGAAAAGAGAAGTAGGTACTCACTAATTTTACCTACTGATTCAGAATGAACTGGTTAACCTACTAAACCCAGGCTTATAATAAGCCAAATATTAACACCCCAGAACAGCTTTTCAACCACAACTTATCCACAGCTTAATCTTCCGCTTGTTCAGCAGTTGACTTGTTGACTTTTTTTGATTTTTGTGAAACAACACAGTATTGACCTCAAACAAAGCTTACATTAAGCTACAAAGCTTATGTAAGTTTTCAAATTCAGAAAATAGCTTATTTGAAGCTAGATTTTAAAACTATTTTTGTATAATTTTTTTTTATATTTTTTGGAATTATTTTTGGATTTTCAAAAGAGTTTAACAAAAATTTGAAATGGTAAATAGAAATAATACTAGAAATGATTTGAAATAAGCTGATAACAAATTCAATAAACTAAATTCAGATAAACAACTTAACTGAGACAGAATCAAAGTAAAATTAAAATAACAATTTCATTAATAAAATTTTAAAAGTTACAATAGAAATTTAAAACTACAAAACAGTAAATAAATTTTGACAGAGTAACATTACACTAAAACTGACTCCCTAACATGAAGATCGACCTCCTATTTATAGCCGAGTGAGGAGCATTCTAGACCTTCCTGACATGCTGGCAATCCGAGGGATTGTGTTTTCTCTGAGCTAATCCACACCGTACAATCCTCTCCTAATCATTGCAAATGATCTCAGCCCTTCGATCAAGCTTCTATGAGGTGTTCGGACCAATGGGAGAGTGCCACGTTATCCATCCGTGTGTTTCTTTGAGTCTGACACCCTTCTGACACCTCTGATTGTTCTAGAAGCCAAGCAATTGTACGAATATGCCCTTAATTGTGGTAATTGTACGGGGTAAGAGTTAGGGTTCTTGAGGTAAAATTGGGGAAGAACATGTGGGCGGGTAAATGTGTGGGTTTTTTTATTTTTCTTTGACTGTTATTAAATAAAGTTTGACTTCCGGGTTTAATTGTGGGTGGATCGGGTTTATTTAAGAAAGGTTGGGCCGGGTAAGAGAATGGGTTGTGGGTTAGATGGATTTGGGTTGTGGGTTATTTTAAGGTGGGTTTGTGAATGGATTGGACTTTTTAAATCCGGACACAAGGTGTAGCAAATTTAGGATTTGTGTATGAGTGAAATAATAAGGACCGTTTTTGTAACTTTTGATTTTTCAAGGACTGATCTTGCCATTCTTGTAAACTTAATCCAAGGGCTTTTCTTGTCATTTGATGAAACTTCAAGGTTGACTTCGACTTTTTGCATCCCGGCATCGGCTAAAAATAACACTTCCATATCTCGTGCCCGGTTTCCCGGTCTTTGCTTGATTTTTATCCTTTTCTTCGATATCCGTGCCTGCATATGTAAAAACACAAAAACACAATATATTTGGCATTTTGGTCTATTTGGGTCCGGTTTTGGTCAAGAAAAGGTATGTGTTTAAGCACATACCAACCATCCTATTGAAAATGTCATAGGAAACCTAAACCAAAGAACCCTTAAGTCACAAGCCCAAAACAAAAGTAATTTCTTTTGTTTTATATCAACCGTAGAACCTAAGAATGTAAGTGAAGCGATTAAGGATGAAAGTTGGGTGGTTGCCATGCAAGAAGAACTTAATCAATTCACCGCAAACCAAGTTTGGGATTTAGTACCTGCACCTAAGAATCAAACAATCATAGGAACTAAGTGGGTGTTTAGGAATAAGCTCGACGAAAATGGCGTCGTAACTAGGAATAAGGCAAGGTTAGTAGCACAAGGCTATAACCAACAAGAGGGAATAGACTATGATGAAACTTATGCACCCGTAGCTAGATTAGAGTCCATTAGGATACTCCTTGCCTATGCATGTGCCTTTGACTTTAAATTGTACCAAATGGATGTGAAAAGTGCATTCCTAAATGGTTATATCAATGAGGAGGTATACGTTGCACAACCTCCGGGATTTATTGATTTCGAGAAACCGAATCATGTTTATAAACTCAAGAAAGCTTTATATGGTCTCAAACAAGCTCCAAAAGCTTGGTACGACTGACTAAAAGCATTCTTGATAGAACATGAATATACCATGGGAGTGGTAGATAACACGCTTTTCACAAAGAAACGTAATTCACATCTCATCATTGTTCAAATATATGTTGACGACATCATATTTGGCTCAACTTGTCCAGAATTGTTCGATGATTTCTCTAAAATCATGCGCGACGAGTTTGAGATGAGCATGATGGGCGAATTAAATTTCTTCCTTGGTTTACAAATTAAACAAATGGAAGATGGTATCTTCTTTAACCAATCTAAGTATAGTAAGGAAATGCTTAAGAAGTTTAGTTTAGAAGAGTCAGCCCATGAAAACTCCCATGTCCACGGAAATAAAACTTATGAAAGATGAAGAATGTGAGTCCGTGGATAGTACTAAGTATAGAGGTATGATAGGAAGTTTACTATACCTCACGGCAAGTAGGCCCGATATCATGTTTAGTGTCTGCCTTTGTGCTTGCTTCCAAGAGGATCCCAAAACCTCTCACCTTGAAGCGGTTAAGCGTATCTTCCGATACATTAAAGGTACTATACACTTGGGATTATTTTATCCCAAGGGGACCGGTGTAGAAACTGTTGTCTATGCCGACTCTGATCATGTGGGAGATTATGTGGATCGAAAGAGTACGAGTGGCGTTTGTACCTTCATGGGTTGTTGTCTAACTTCTTGGTTCTCCAAGAAACAAACGGCTCTTGCTATCTCCATGACCGAAGTCGAGTACATAAGCGCCGGAAAGGCATGTCAACAAGCACTATGGATGAAACAAGCCCTTATAGATTATGACATCCATCTAGATGACGTTCCAATTATGTGCGATAATAAATGTGCTATTGACTTGAGCAAAAACCCCGTTCAACACTCCCGTACTAAACACATCGAAATTCGCCACCACTTCCTTCGCGATAATGTTCAGAAAGGAAATATTTCTATTGAGAAAGTTCCTTCTCAGGACAATATCGCAGACATCTTAACCAAACCTCTCAAACGAGAATCTTTTAACTACCTCCGTCTAGGTCTAGGAATGATGGAACATATTCCATAAATCTCATGAATCTTGAAGTCATCTCGTGTGTCTCGTTTCGTCTAGTTTAGGTTCCCCTCGTCAAAAGAATTTATTAGGTATAAATTCTTTCCTCGTGTCAAAAAGTCTCACTAAAACAGCGAGACTCATTCGTCAAAAATCAAAATGGGACAGAAAACCATCCCAGCAGATCACGGCTCCACTAAATGTGGCACGACACCGTTAAATTTAACGGTACCGTGGAACTGTGTATCTGGCACATTCCGTATTTCAGTCCCCCTTTTCCTATACTACTCATTTCAAAACCTATCTACTTCTGAAACTGCTGTCATAACCTTACCTCACAACCCAAAACTCAATCACACCCCTTCAAGATCATATTCAAGAAATTGTCTTTCAAGATTCTCAATCATTTCCACTTTTTCAACACTAATTGTAAGTTTTCTTACTCTAATTTTCTCTAATTTTAAGTCTAGGGTTTGTTCATTAATGAAAATTGAATTGGGATCTTTCAATTTTTACTAGGAAACTTTCAATTAGAAGTCATCAACACTAAAATATTTCAAAATCTTTGGTGCTAAAACATTGAAGTCACCAAACACCCAATTCCATGGTTTTCAAGAATCTCACGAAACTAGGATCATGAAACATTTTTCATGCATTGTTGATGCAAACTAAAAACGTTTTCTCATGCATACATGATCTCACGAATATTGATCGAATTACATAATCAATATGTATTTTTCGATATATTTGTTTGAGCAAAAGTAAAATCAGGAGTGTTTGGGTAATCTCATTATTTTCTTTTGTGTCGAGATTACTGCACCTCCACATAGTTTGAATATAGGCACACACTAGACATGTGTATGTAATGCAACTGTTCTTAGCTCTAATTTTTTCATAAAAAATTTCTTATAGGAAACAAAAATGTCTCATGAATATGATTTTGATCATCTTCTAACCGATACCTACACACCCGAAATTTCTCGTGAACCCACAACACCCGGTAACCACATTCGTGCCTATGTCAATCTTGAAACCCGTCGGTTTCATGAAGGTCGTGTCGTTGATCCATCCCTAATCTATCATCGGGACATCAACACTTCATTTAGAGCTATAGGATTCGATTGTTTACTCCACATCAACGAGCACATTTGTCCTCGTTTTATGTTGGAGTTCTTTCGAAAATTCGAACTCGTACGTAACGAGGATCAATCTTTGTCACTTTGGTTTTGGATCCAAAGTTTCAAATTTGTCTTAACCCTTGAGCAATTCGCTCAAATCCTTCGTATTCCCAATCATGGGCAATGTGCCTATACTGAAGATTGGTGTCTTGAGTCCCTCTTCAACTATCGTGAAGAGGATAGTCCATATTGCTCCTACATACCCTCTCCAACCGAACTTACCAAACTCATTCGTAATCACAAGTACTCCTCCTCTTACCCAAATCCAACAAAAATCCGTCTGGATGAGGTCCGTCATGAACCACTTTCTTGGGCAGTCATCCCTGCGAGAAAATGTTCTAAGTCTAACAGAAAATCGTTAGCAACTTCCAGCGTGTTGTGCTCATATGATTTACTGTCTCCTAACCCAACAACCATACAATCTCGCCTACTTATTCGCTAAGCGAATTGTACATCTCAAGGGAAACAAATATAAATTGATACCCTATGGGATGTTCCTAACCCGTCTCTATCACCACTTCATAACCTTTCACCCTTACCTTCATGGTCCTCAATACTCACTTTTCACACCCGTCATGAAACCCATAACTGAGTCATATGTCTCATCCATTCTCATTTCCGAATCCTCCACCCACTATGCACCCTTTGATGATCCTAATCATGAGAATGAGATGCTTGTTCAAGACGAGAATGTGACAAGAACGGGAGAATGCTCAAGCCATAAGTAGCTATGAAAGGATTTATATCTCTTATTAGGGCTTATTCTTAATAGATCATATTAGGAATTAATACTCTTAATTATCTTGCATGCTTAACATTAAATCCTTCACCTTGCATGAATATTCTATTTGGATGATAGTTTATCTTGTCCTTTATGCTTGCATGCTTATGCTTATCTTGGCAATCTACATGATAACCTTTATGTGCTAGATATAGCTTAATATGGGACATATTAGGCAAATAAGTCTTTAGTGACTTTAGGCACTATCATTTCCAGGAACTAGTTCCCCTAGAAAACATTCCACTAGCTGCCCAGAACTTGCCTGAACTGGAAAATTCGTGACTACAGTTTCACGGTACCGTTAAATTTAACGTTACCGTGTGATATTTAGTGGTACCGTGCACCTATTTCACGAATTTTCATTTGTTCCTCCTACAATCCCTGCAACCCTAACCTCAAACCTGCAAATCTTACAACATCACACACACCCTAAGATTCCCTTGCTACACCATAGGACACTCCCATCCACTTTAATTCAAATTTCATCCATCTTGCCTATATAAGGCTTCACCCTTGCAAGTTTATCTTGCACTTCATCTTCAACCTCTCATCACACACACACCATGTCCTCCACACAAGGATCCACCACTCACATCTCAAAGAAACCTAGAATAACCGTAAAACCACCAACAAGACCACTCTTTGTGGATACAAAAGATGATGAAGTAATGACACCACCTTCCCAAGCCACTCCCAAATCACCATCACCACCTAATGCACCCTACACAACATCTTCATCATCCTTCAACACCACATCATCAATGGAGTACACACTATCCCCCATAACTCCATTGGACTATAACATGCCAACTCCATCACAAACAAACTCACCACCACCTCCTTCCCCTATCATGGCACAACCCATCCAACCCCATCCCTTTGATCTACATAGTGCCAATTGCCTATGTTGCCTCCACAACCGTAACCTCATCTTCTCCTTGAGAGATGAAATTCACTTCATGTTCTCCTATGTGGAACACCTCTTAACACCACCACCACCCCAAATGATGACACCATCTCCACCACCTCCTAGCCAACAAAACTAGACATGTTCATGTTTAGTTTTTCACTAATAAATCATTAGGAATCCTCTTGGAAATAAAGCTTGCCTCTAGTCATTAGGGATTTATGCTTCTAATTGTCTCTTGTAGTCATACCTATGTATGACACATTTTTTTTTTTTTTTTTTTTTTTTTTTTTTTTTTTTTTAAATTATGAATGAATGGTCTCTTTTCTATGGTTATCTCATCATTTTGTGAGGCTTGGCTACTTGGTTATTTCCTTTAATGCTTAGATATTTGTCTTAAGTGCTACTTGTTAGATATTGTATATATGTCTTCTAACTTTGTTTTGTAGCACGAATCATTGCTCGATTCCTTGGTGTTCTCCAAATAAGGGGGAGTATACATTAAGGGGGAGCCTTACAACCTTTTTGCTCCGACAAAAAGGGGGAGAAATGGGAGTAAACTCATTAAAAACTTGTTAAATCTAATTTTAACTTAAAATGAGTTTATGTTTTGTCATCATCAAAAAGGGGGAGATTGTTGATGCAAATAATGTTCTAAAAACGTTATTTATATCTTTCGATTACTTCACGTTTTGAGGATGACAAAACGTGAAATCACGTTACGTTAAAATTAACGTAAACAAGTTTTTAATCGGAAGATCCCGTTTCTACGCAAACCACTCTAGAACAAATTTACAAACTTGACAAATGATCAAAGAAGTAAATTTTGGTTTTAAGACTTCACATTTTAATGTGACAAAACATTTTTTCAAAAATATACATGACAAATTATTTTTGAATATTTAAGAAATGTTTTAATGGAAAAATAAGTTTAAATTACATAACAGCTATTTTCCCCCCCAAAACCAGCTCCAAACTTCCCCAAATAAGTTTTCACCAGAAAAGACAAAAATTGGAGCGTCTTTGTCTGGGACGGCTCCACGGTTCCACTAAATTTAGTGGAGCCGTCCCTCTGTAACGGCCAAATTTTTTCTGCCTATAAATACCAGCCCTATTCACAGTTTTTGGGCATCCTTTTTCACACAGAACTTTCTGAGTTCAAAACCCTCTTCACACTTTCTTTCTTTGATCATTTAGATTAGTTTTTCTTTTGTTCAAGAGTGATCCTATCATCCCATCAAGTGATCCTCTTCATTCCTCTTCAATAGCAAGAGAAGAACACAAAGTATCCAAGAAGATACAAAGTGTTATCATTCCTCTTCAAGTGCAAGAGAAGAGCTCAAAGTATCCAAGAAGATACAAGAGTTATAGTTGTTAGGTTTATTGTAACATTTGTTACATACTTGATTGTATCATAGCATACATCAAGATCATTTTTCTTTTGTAAGAGTGTGAGTGAAGATCATTGTGATCTTATAAGAGATAGTGAACATCTCTTGAAGCCATTGGGCTTGTGTGATTGATCAAAGGATCTAGAGTAGATAGAATAGGTTGAGTGAAGTGAGAGTTGATCATTGTGATCGTGTTGAGATCTTGGTGATCTCTTGAAGCCATTGGGCTAGTGTGTGTGATCAAGTGGATCGTGGTAGATTGGTGCTAGCTAAGATTAGCACTCGACATCTAGCTTAGTGTCGGAAATAGGATAAGCGACGTGTACGGTTTTCTCCGCCTTAAGGGAGGTTGTTGACATAGTGCTTGAAACTCTCGAGTGTGGTACTCGGGGAGTGGAGTAGGGCGAAGAGGTGCTTCGTAGCCGAACCACAATAAATCCTTTTGTCCCGGTTTGATCTTTCCAACTTTTCTCTTTACTTACTTTACTTATTATTAGTTAGTTTAGTGTGTAGTTCATATTGGTGTTGATTGATTACACATAAGATTCGAATCAAGGTTTTTAATAAGTATACTTTTAAGAAGATTTTAAAAGAGTTCAAAAACCGGTAAAACTATTCAACCCCCCCTTCTAGTTTTCCACAGATCCCTTCTTCGCACAAGTAGAAAGTCAATCTGGGAGTTGTGGCCCCCACTCTGGAAGGTGATCAAGTGAACATCTCTCTTCTTGAAGAAAGAGTTCGCTACTACCAAGTCGTGTGCCGTAGCAAACTCTAAAATCGAGCGGCCTTCGTCATTCCTAACTCCATAGCCAAACCCTCCGTGGACCACCGCGTAACCATCCGTTCCCGCTCCTATATGGCCGTTCAAGTCACCCCCTATAATCAATCGTTGCTCCGACGGGCACTCCCTTACAAGCTCGTGTAGCGAGTCCCAGAAGCTCTTCTTCTCTGCTTCACTCCAGCCCACCTGTGGAGCGTATGCGCTGATCACGTTAACGGTCTTTCCATCAATAACCAAAGTAATCACCATGATCCTATCACTACGCTTGATCACTTGCAATACATTATCCTTGAGACCCGCCGTCACAATAATTCCAACTCCATTTCTCGTTGTCCTAGAGCCCGAGTACCAAAGCTTGTACCCGTTACCCTCCCTCGTGCTAGAACCCTTCCATTTAGTCTCTTGGAAGCACGCAATATCCACCTTATGTCTTCCCAACACATCAACCAGCTCAAAGAGCTTACCGGTCAAAGACCCAACATTCCAACTACCCACCCTAATCCTACGAGAGGCCGCTACCCTAGCATAACCCCTACCTACCATAGACCCGCCTACCCTGCCACCCCTGCCTACTCCGCCTACCCCGCCTACCCCACCCAAGCCGGGACGACATGACCTCAGGTGATCATCACTAACCAAGGCGTCTATCCTAACCCAAGCAAACTACAACCAAGAGAAAGGCACAAAAGCAAAGTGGGGAAAAGAAACCCGCACTATCAAAGTAAACGCAAAAGCAAGACCAATTATAAAGAAATAAAATCTATTCCCCGGCAGCGGCGCCACAAACTTGATGCGTGGTTTTGCGACCTTACAACAGGTTTTACCTCTCGAGGGATCTCAAGAGGCTTGCAATCCCCACCAGGCAGTGTACCTGACCGATGTAGTATAGTGTAGTGGCAAGTACCGGGGGATTGATCGTTCTCTAGGGGAATAGTGTCGTTAGGATTGAAAAACTACTCTAATAGGTCTAAGGGTGAGGGAAGATTCTTTTTGTATTTTTATATTTTTATGAAAGCAAGTAAAATCTCGGGTTTGAAGGAGTGGGCGGAATTAGTTGCTAGTCAACTAACCCAAATAACTACAAATGCAAATAAAATAAAATAACTGAAAATGAAAAGGTCGTGGAACTTATATGGAGAGAAATGTGTTTACTTAGATTTCCTTACTCCCTAACTATCTTTTACTGGTTGATTAGTGTGTATTAATTGCGTGGATGACGGGTGTATTCCTTAATACCAATCGTGGGGTGGCGTACGTACTTCCCCAACTCTACAAGCTCCTACTTCACTCCTATGTCGAGCCGGCTAAGAAGCTCCTAACATGGGATCACTAGAATTCGCTCATGCATTAAATACAACCATAAAAACCTTAGTACGCATTGGTTCATGTTTCTTAAGACGTTCAAGCAAATTACCGTATAGGAGGTTAGCCAGTTTTCTTAAGCCTAACATCGATAAACAATCATCCAATACAATTAATAACACACCAATAACCAATAATCAATAGTTAGGTTTCATTAGATCTAAGCAAACACAAGATAAATCTAGCCTAGCATGTTAATCAAAAGACAAGAGCAAGATATAATCAAACAACACATAGACATATTGATTGATTAAGTGATTACTTATCTTCAATTAAACATGGGAGATCCAAGGGTATAAAACCCTTAAAAATGGCAGAAAATTCGTCTTAGGGTTTCTCCTCACAAAGTTGCACACTATGAATAAAAATTGCAAAACTATATATAGAATTTAGGGGCTGAAGGCGTCACGTTGTAGGAGGTGACGCCGTCACCTCGCCGCGGCTAGGGTTCCCGGATGGTCTTCCTGACGCCGTCCCTCTTTAATCCTCCAAAATCCTTTCTGGCCTATCAAGGGTTGACGCCGTCAGAATAGTGCTTGACGCCGTCTCTCTATAACTTAAACCGTGACGACCTTGATCACCTTAAAGGGTGACGCCGTCAGATTTCCATTGCAAAACTCTCTGGCGCGTCACGTGTATTTTGTCATATCCACCTCTTTTGCCAAGACGTGACGCCGTCAGGAGCAATACTTGATGCCGTCAGGTGTACTTTTCCAGCAGCTTTGGAGACTTTGTCGTTTTCTTCACTTTTATGCTCCAAAAACGTCCAAAATGCTTCCTTTTCCAGATTTCTTCTCCAAAGTACCTAAAATGACAAAAGGAACGATTTAGGGCAATATTTGATCAAATAAATACGATTTAGGGCTTAAATGACCCCCTAAAAGCGGTACACTTTTCGCTTCATCAAATACCCTTACACTTGAGATTTGCTTGTCCTCAAGCAAATGCGCTTTTATTCTAATCAAAATACAAGTTAGGGGTCATTTAACGCTAATATAAAAGTAATTACAACAAATAGTCGTTCCACTTTAATCATAATAAGCACGGAGATTACAAACTAGCACCTCACAAGTAGTGTTTAGATACTCACATCTCTCAGGTGTCATAAAAGTATATCTCATAAATGAAAATGAATAATATCTCTCACTACCTGTCATAGCAAATAGATTACCATAGGCTTGGGAAAGGATCAAAAACCTCCTCCACTAGGCGTAAGCACCTAAGATAAACTATCAAAGAGGGCTTTTAAACGGGTTATAACGTTAGGTGTAGGGATATGATAAACACGGATTTGTTGGATAAGGGATATTTTACTGGTGGCGAGTTAAAGATCTTGGTTGATTACAAGTACAATATGGCGTTGCTAAGCCAAGACTAGACTCGACTTAAGCTAAAAACAAAATAACAAAAACATAAAATAAACATAAAATGAAACGGGATGGTAGTCCGTATGTTTTTTTTTTTTTTTTTTTTTTTTTTTCATACACTCTTGCCCTACCATCCAAAATAATACATCATAGGGGCGTTGCATTCCCCTTACACTTGAACTTTTACATAACTTTACAAATAACTATTCTAATGACTCGAATTAAGATAATCGAAACACTTGGAGTACTTTTTAAAATATTTAGCACATATGGGGGTAATAATGTTGTTCTTCCCCATTACTCCATTACACTAGTACTTTACCCATGAGTCCCAATCGTCCCAAAACAATATGTACAAGGATATGACTCGACTTAGCAACCATGTAATCAATTAGATAATTAACTTGGGGTTTAAACAAATGTTGTCACAATAATGCACTAAAAATGGGTGCATACAAGGTAGGCTAAGGCGATTTGGGTGTACATTTAAGTGGGGTGTAACAAATTCTTCCTTTAAGTAAAATGCTTAAAGTTAGAAACGAAAAGATAGGCTCTGAGGGGTGTACTAGGGGTATCGTGTACTAAAAATGAGTACAACGTAAAGGGTGTGGGAGAATTACTTGACCAATGTAGCCAATGTAATTATAACAAAAACACAGGTGTAAAACAATGGGTTAATCCTAATGCCTCTTATCATGTAGTAAATCTAACTACACGAATGTAGTCTCACTTGTGGCCTCGGAATGGTCCTAATGCAAGTTCTAGAATCTAAGTGCTACCGGTACACACATCATAGCATAAATGCATTTCCTACCAATTCTAGGGGCGAACCTCACATATTTGGGGGTGGAAGATTTTTTAGTGGTACGGTTTTTTTGTGCTAGTCATATAACTTCCTATCCATGAGACGCTCATTAGGATCAAAGTTTCACTCCTAAATGTTGAAAATTTTTTTAAATTTGGCACTAAAATTGCCCTAACAGGTATTTCTCTCAGTTTTATTACACATCTGCCATTAAACAAATGAAAAATCAAGTGCAATTGCATTCTCTAAAGTATCGTATTTTACCCCCCTTACACTTAAGATGAACATTGTCCCCAATGTTCAAATAACAAGATGTAAAAGTAAATAAGGTAAAAGAATGAAATCAAATACTCCCCTGATTCGCTCGGTGGATAAAGGGGTAACATGGTTAGATCTTCTTCCAAGAGAATGTAGAAGCTTCAAGACTAAAGCATCGCCAAAAGCTTGATTCCACATACATCTCCTTGTCCAAAATAACCTGTTAAACCTGAGAAAACAAACACGAAAACCTGCATAACATCGGCGGGATAAATCTATATAAGGATATAATGCTTGTGGAATGATTATTTTGCAGATTCCTGGAGTTTATAAGTTAGAGATTTAATAAAAACTTTTTATGAAAACAAAACTTTCAAAAATTTCAGAAAATTAAAACCTGACGCCGTCAGAAATGATCTGACAGAATTCTCATGTTAAGTTTCCGGAAAATTTCTGGAAAAACCTATACCTTACTTCCTGGAATTCCTGCAAAATATCATTATGACTCGATACAAGCATTTGACTCAAACAATTACTAATATGTATGTTAATTTATTATTGTTATGATTCATGTTCATTTGTTCTAATAAACCGATTTGGATTTCCCTTACACTTAACTTTTGCAAAATACCTTTATATGTAGTTAAGACGAAGTTAAAAACAAGATAAAGCATTTTCACAATTTAGTTTTGAACATGAATTAATAATAATAAAAATTAAACATACATACGGAAGCAAATAAAATCAAACAAACAAATAAATAAACACACAAAGCAAATAAAGCTTGGGTTGCCTCCCAAGAAGCACTTTTCTTTATTAACGAGTCTTGTAGCTAGACTCAAAGTCCTTCTACCCTATGTAAGTGAGTTCTTCATCGAGGACGTCTTTAGGGTTAAGCTTGGATTGAAGTTTCCTATTGGTCCGCTTAGTACAATATATCTTTTCAAACTTCTCTCCATCCGGGTCATACAATGTCATCTTAATATGCCATGACCCATCTCCATCTTTGGGTGGTTTGTCCCAATCCCACTTATGATCATCGTCCTCACAAGTCCACTTATTCATCCCTAGGTTAATTGGCAAAACTCCTAGGAAATCAATCATGTTCCTAAAAACTAGAGGGTCTTCAAATGGATCCAATTCGGTGTCCCTAGCCAAGAGTTGCTCTACCGTATGTGTTCGGTTCACAAAGTCCTCTTCTAGGTAAAATGGGCGTTGGGGTCCTATGAAGTCTTTATCGATCCAAGGTCCATATCTAGATGGTCTCCTATTTAATTCTAACCAATGGGGTGTTGGTTCATCACTAGTATCATAAGCATGTTTCTTCACATCATAGACTGACCAAGTATCACCTTCTCCTACCGCTATTTTAGATTCCTTACAATCAATCATAGCACTAGCGGTCGCCAAAAATCCTCTACCTATCAACAAGGGGCATGTAGGGTCGCTAACCATATCAAGGACGTGGAAATCGGCTAAAATGGTTAGTTTTCCTACGTGTACTAACACGTCCTTGACTACTCCAACCGGGTAAGCAACACTTCCATCTACTAAGCCTATTATTACCTCGGTTTCTTCAAGTTTCCCTGGTTTTAGAGAGGTGTAGAGAGGTAACGGAAGTAGGTTAAGGCTTGATCCAAGATCGGCTAATGTGTCATAAGCCTCCGAATTACCGATCTTGCAAGGTAGAACAAATAAGCCCGGATCATCTAACTTCTTAGGTAGCTTGTTTTGAACAAAGGCGGTCCCTTTTTCGCCTAACTTGAGCTTCTTCTCATCCAACACATCAATAACCGGACTTTCAAGGTGGAGCTCCTTGAATTCATCGTCAAGGTTTTGAGTGGGAGGTGTTTCAACTATGTTGTTGACCAATTTGGATATCATAACTTCTTGGTCATTTTGAACGACTTGGGTTTGTTTGAAACACGTGCTCATGGAATTGAGGACCGAATAAATATTTGTGTCAATCTTATTGGTCATCTCGCTTTGTTTTTGTTTGAAATCGGCTTCAAACTTGGCTAAACGAGCTTCTTGAGATGCCATAAATTGGGACATCAATCCTTCAAAGTTATTGGTACTACCATTGCTGGAAGGATTGTTGTTGAAAGTACGGTTCGAGTTGGAACCGCTTGATTGGAAACGATTAGGTGGGTTGGAAGAATTGGTTTGTTGTGCGTTTTGGTTTTGTTTCCACCTAAGGTTTGGGTGATTTTTCCATGAGGGGTTGTATGAATCACCGTAGGGGTTTGGCTCGGGTTTGAAAGTGTACCACTTGTCTCCCGCTCCGTCGGTACGCGAGGATGCGTAGTCCGCAAAAGCTTGTTCGGGGAGTTCCACGCAATCACGAGTGTCGTGGGGACCACTACATAGTTCACATGAAGAAGTGATTTTGTTCACTTGGCTTGAAGGTTTAGGAGCCTCGTAGGATTTCATAAGAAACTTGACTTGGTCTTCAAGTTCTATGATCCTACGGTCGGAAGTGCTTGAATTGTTCGAAGGCAAAGATATTGCCTTGACCGTTGTATTCAAATCACGGGGATCACTCTAACTTTCGTTGTCATAAAGAGCAAGATCTTCCAGGAGAGCCCATGATTATTCCGCACTTAGATCACGTAGCTTACCACCGGCCGATTGGTCAATGGTTTGCCTCGTGGAGAGATTGATATGGTCATAGAAGATTTGGACTTGGAGCCAAAGTTCTATGCCATGGTGAGGGACTTTTTGGAGTAAGTCCTTGAATCGAGTCCATGCCTCGTAGAGGGTTTCGCCTTGACGTTGTTGGAACATCAAGATATCATTCCTTAGCTTGGTAGTTCTTCCTGGTGGGAAAAACTGAGCGAGGAAACGAGTGGTGAGATCATCCCAAGAGGTGATGGATCCTGCGGGTAGACGCTCTAGCCATTGACTAGCTTGGTCCCGCAGAGAGAATTGAAAGAGACGTAGTCGGGTCGTCTCTCGAGTGGCAACATCAAGGTCTATGGAATCAATGATTTTGAAAAAGCCCTTGAGATGTTGATTAGGATCTTCGGAACGAAGTCCATGAAATGCGCATCCGCTTTGCACCAACCGGATGGTGTCGGATCGCAAGGGAGTGACATTGGCTCCTTGAGTGAGCTCAATGGTGTTTCGATAGCCATGGTGGCTAGGACGGGAGTAGTCTCCTAAGGTACGGGCTCTAGGAGGTGGGTGTTGTTGTGGTGGTGGGTTGTTGGGATCGAGGATATTACCACCTTCCATGATGTCGGATGGTAATGGTTACGAACAAAGAAACGAAGAAAAAAGATAGACTAAAGAAAAACCTAGAAAAATAAAATAAAAATCTCACTAGAAAGGAATCTAGTGAGTAGACCTAATAAAATAAAAATTCAACCTAAACAATAACTATTCCCCGGCAGCGGCGCCAAAAACTTGATGCGTGGTTTTGCGACCTTACAACAGGTTTTACCTCTCGAGGGATCTCAAGAGGCTTGCAATCCCCACCAGGCAGTGTACCTGACCGATGTAGTATAGTGTAGTGGCAAGTACCGGGGGATTGATCGTTCTCTAGGGGAATAGTGTCGTTAGGATTGAAAAACTACTCTAATAGGTCTAAGGGTGAGGGAAGATTCTTTTTGTATTTTTATGAAAGCAAGTAAAATCTCGGGTTTGAAGGAGTGGGCGGAATTAGTTGCTAGTCAACTAACCCAAATAACTACAAATGCAAATAAAATAAAATAACTGAAAATGAAAAGGTTGTGGAACTTATATGGAGAGAAATGTGTTTACTTAGATTTCCTTACTCCCTAACTATCTTTTACCGGTTGATTAGTGTGTATTAATTGCGTGGATGACGGGTGTATTCCTTAATACCAATCGTGGGGTGGCGTACGTACTTCCCCAACTCTACAAGCTCCTACTTCACTCCTATGTCGAGCCGGCTAAGAAGCTCCTAACATGGGATCACTAGAATTCGCTCATGCATTAAATACAACCATAAAAACCTTAGTACGCATTGGTTCATGTTTCTTAAGACATTCAAGCAAATTACCGTATAGGAGGTTAGCCAGTTTTCTTAAGCCTAACATCGATAAACAATCATCCAATACAATTAATAACACACCAATAACCAATAATCAATAGTTAGGTTTCATTAGATCTAAGCAAACACAAGATAAATCTAGCCTAGCATGTTAATCAAAAGACAAGAACAAGATATAATCAAACAACACATAGACATATTGATTGATTAAGTGATTACTTATCTTCAATTAAACATGGGAGATCCAAGGGTATAAAACCCTTAAAAATGGCAGAAAATTCGTCTTAGGGTTTCTCCTCACAAAGTTGCACACTATGAATAAAAATTGCAAAACTATATATAGAATTTAGGGGCTGACGGCGTCACGTTGTAGGAGGTGACGCCGTCACCTCGCCGCGGCTAGGGTTCCCGGATGGTCTTCCTGACGCCGTCCCTCTTTAATCCTCCAAAATCCGCTCTGGCCTATCAAGGGTTGACGCCGTCAGAATAGTGCTTGACGCCGTCTCTCTTTAACTTAAACCGTGACGACCTTGATCACCTTAAAGGGTGACGCCGTCAGATTTCCATTGCAAAACTCTCTGGCGCGTCACGTGTATTTTGTCATATCCACCTCTTTTTCCAAGACGTGACGCCGTCAGGAGCAATACTTGACGCCGTCACGTGTACTTTTCCAGCAGCTTTGGAGACTTTGTCGTTTTCTTCACTTTTATGCTCCAAAAACGTCTAAAATGCTTCCTTTTCCAGATTTCTTCTCCAAAGTACCTAAAATGACAAAAGAAACGATTTAGGGCAATATTTGATCAAATAAATACGATTTAGGGCTTAAATGACCCCCTAAAAGCGGTACACTTTTCGCTTCATCAGTAATTAAATAGAATAGTCAATGGGCTTTTAGTTTAATCTAATAGGTTAGAAGTTAGCCCATAAAAAGCCCATGACTCCATTTGTATGGAACTATAAATAGCACACTCTCCTCACTTGTAAGTGTGTGCTTGTATGTGTAGTATGTGTTTATGAATAAAACTTTCTCACTCTAGATTCTCTCTCTAGAAACTAACACCATATTATACATCTTGTTCCACCATTAGTGATTGAAGTGTGTGTGATAAGGATTGAACTAAGCATTTACAAGTGGTATCAATAGCCAAACAAAGATTTAGAAGTGATTTTTAGGTCACATTACTGTTCATCAGATGCATATCTTCAAGTTTCTCTTGGATCCTCTGAGTTTGGTGGTTCTTCGAGTTCCTTAAAAGTTTCCGAGTTTGGAAACTTGGTGGTTCTTCAAGTTTCTTAAAAGTTTCCGAGTTTGGAAACTTGGTGGTTCTTCAAGTTTCTTAAACATTTCCGAGTTTGGAAACTTGGTGGTTCTTCGAGTTTCTTATAAGTTTCCGAGTTTGGAAACTTGGTAGTTCTTCGAGTTTGTTAAAAGTTTCCAAGTTTGGAAACTTGGTAGTTCTCCGAGATTCTACAATCCTCCGAGTTTCTTAAACTTTCCGAGATTGGAAATGTTTTGTTCTCCGAGTTTGTTTAACTTTGCAATCCTCCGAGTTTCTTAGAAAAAAATCCTCCGAGTTTCAAAGTATTTCTCCGAGTTTCTTGAGATTAAGAAATCCTTCGAGTTTCTTAACATCCTTCGACTTTCTTGAATCCTTCGAGTTTGTTGGATTCAAGTTGGTGGCTCCGAGTTTGTTGGACTTCTACTTTGTACAAAAGTTTCCGAGTTTGGATACTTTTTGTAGAATCCTTCGACTTTCTAAATTTGCTCCGAGTTTGTGAGTTTATTTGGATCCTCCGAGTTTCTCTAATTCTTCAAGTTTGTGGATTATATCTTGGGTTCTCCGAGTTTCTCAAATTCTTCAAGTTTGTGGATTATATCTTGGGTTCTTCGAGTTTCTCTTAAACTTAGGGTTTTGCTAAGACTCTTTGAATTTGGATTTTCGTTAAGACTTCGAATTTGGATTTGGATTTCGGCTTTGGATTTTTATCAAGAACATCGACTTAGGAACCAAGCAGGAATATTTTACAGACTCTCCGAGTTTTTTGGCTGGAAAATTTGAGTAAAATTTAATTTTTAGGAGAGACTAAATGTTCAATTTTTACGCAAAATTCTAATTTTTGTATAACTGTGAAAATTTTGGCCCAAAATTCAAATTTTTAGGTCAAAATTCAAATTTTTTGGTGAATTTTGGCGTCAAAATCTTTAAACCTCAAATTTTTCTGGTAACCTTAGAATTGCATTTTATGGTGTATTTCAAATTCTGGTAGAGAAATTTTGCAAATTCTATTTTTGGAGGGAAATCAGAAATCACCATTAAGAAATCCTTCGACTTAGAAAACTCGGGAAAGGACTTAACTTCAATCGAACACAACTCTTGAACCTTAACCAACATCAATCACAACTCCTATTTCTTTGCAACGATCCTACATCAACTTTATCATACACAACTTCATCAATGGCAACTCAGCAAGACAATATCACAACTGCTTTGGCAAATGGTTTTACTTTCTTCTCCAAGGCATTAAACATCAAACCACATAACAACAACCAATGGATTTCATCGTACACTGACAATACGAAGTTATATATGGGTCAAGAAGGACAAATGGTTGAAGTTATTGAGAATCAGCAAGGAAATGCTATGGGTATACAGATAGGGAATCAGATGCAATATGCAGGGCAGTATGTTGGAAACCAAATGGATCAGTTTGTGAATCAGAACGGGGTTAATCAAAATGAGAATTACTGTCTTACGACTACGATTTAGAAACCTACATCTGAAATTCGCAGTAGTGATATTGGTAGAGATTGCAATGTCAATGCAATGACGAAGCTACAAAAGCTCCAGCACATGTTGATGCTAGCCAAAAAGGAAGAGTTGGGAACACCGTTGACTGCTGAGGAATATGACTTCATGGTTACAACAAGAGTTAATGACAATGCAGCAGATCTCATTGGAAACTTCCACTTTATGGCTAATCAGCAAGAAACAACATCATGCAGTGATTCTGACATTCCTCCTACATATGACACAGAACCACTCCATGAGGTACAAAATCCGTTTGCTCATGACAACCCACATTCTGTGCCTCTCGAACCTAATTATGATACATATGTGGGGGAGCAAGTTAATAGCAATGTTAACTCTGAAACTCCAGATATGAATCCTAATGAAGCTCAAGTTGCACAAAATGGTGCTAATGATGAGGAAACCCGTGCTTTATTTGAATCATTACTGAATAATTGTAGCATTGAGATTGAAAAAGTGAAAAAGGTCAATAGCGAACTTAAGATCGCGAATGTGAAATTGACCGCTGAGCTTGAGAGGTATAAGGAAACTGAAAAAGCTTGAGAAAATAAGATCATTAAATGCGGATGTTTCAGATTTACAAAACCAACTTTCTAAACAAAAATCAACTTGTTCTGATCTTGAAAAAGAAAAGAAAGAGTTGAAAGCAAGTTTTTCAAAACGTGAAAATGATCTTCTTGATGAAATCATTGAGAAACAAGAAACAATCAAAAAGTTGGAAGATTTGCTTGTAAAAACGGGTCACTCTGCTCAAACAATTCATATGCTTATTAAAGATCCAAACCCGCTTTTGCACACAATGAAGAAAATGGCTATCGGTTGTGAAAACCCTTATACACTCAAGAAAGCTCAGAAAGAACAGAATGTGTTGTATAATGGTAATTTGATATATGCTAAACATGATCCTCCCGAAGTTCGGGATTCTGATGAAACGATTGAGCTTGCCGAAGAGAGTAGAATCAAAATGAGACAAATGAACCCAGAAATCAAACCAATTGATTATAATAAGCTTAACATACTTTCTAGTGTAAATTTTGTTAAACAACAACAACCAACAAAGGTTTTCAAAAGACCAGTTGTTTCAACAAAACCAAAAGTTGTTTCCAAAAATCTTTCAAATCTGGTACAAATGTCCTCTAGCAACCCTTTTAACACAAGTGAAGCTAGACGATATTTGGATGATCTCAAAGATAGAGTAAAAACACTTCAAAGTATTGTTGACTCAAAAACGAATCTTAGCATCAGCAACTGGCATTCAAGTTTTCATAATGAAATGAAAAAGGTGTTTCAAACAGAAATTACTACTCCACTCTGTAACATTAGTGCGAGGGTAATTCATGTTGAAAATGCAATTTTGAAAGAAACAGCCGACTTTGTCAAGGACCACAAATCTCTGGTAAAGGAAGCAAATGAAAACATTGAACGCATCAAAGTTTTGGAAAACCACAATGATACTCTCTTCGAAGCAGTTTTGTCGACAGAAATTATGTCCATAATTTACCAAACATATTCTGTGGAAGACGATGAAAGACTGAGAGCTGAGACTTCTGCAATTGTTTCAAAATATGAAAATGCTCTTGCAAAACTTGAGAAAGAAAATGTAACATATTTTAAACAACTTGATCGGAAAAAAGAAGAATGCAAGTATGACACATTGTCATATGAGCGTGCTTACAAAAACATGAAAGAGCAAAATGATCTTTTGAAGTCTCAGCTGGATAGTCAAAAAGGTAAGGGTGAGGAAACTAAGTTTGCAAAACCATCAACATCGGACAAACCGGTTGCAAACCAAAAATGTCAATTTCCAAAAGTGTTCCAAAAGTTGATGTGATAATTGATTTGAAAAAACCAGTCACTTCAACACCCTTGCCAAAGGAAAGTGTAAAAGGAAAAGAAAAAGCGGTTGTCGAAACTTCAAATATGATAGCCCCTGGTCTTTATAGGATTAGTCCCACTACTGCATCTGCCTCTACATCTCAAACATATAGGGCGATAGACAAGAGTGAAAAAGATAATCCAAAATAGTCTAGGAATGCTACAACAAACTCAAAGGACAACAAGATAAATCCTAACGTGTGTGCCTTACCTTCTACAGGATAAGAAAGTACCTCTAGGAATAGCTCACCGAATGTGACCACAAAAATTGTTAAAGAATCTGTTTGTTCAAACGACATGGTCCATAATCACAATCAAGAAGGAGCTAGGAAAAAGGCACAGATTCGAAAAGATGGAATTTTAGGAACAACATCTAGGGTGATGAATTCTACAACATTACAAGGCACTGCTAGTAGTAGTAAACCATTACCTAGGAACACTCTACAAAAGACTAGGGATTGGCTTGCATCTAAGAGTAGTTGCTTAAATGAAAATGCTATGCACGTAGAATGCAACACTAAGAATTCAAATTCCTCTTCGAACAAGAAAGGAAAATCACGTGCTAAGGCACAATCCACTAAGACACCAAATAGAAACAAACCCGTTGATAAGAAGCAAGAGGCTAAGAAACCTACTAGGTGGATCTCTACAGGATGTAGTTTTTCTCAAAATGAGACTTCCGCTGCATCTGACAAGAAAACAACTCCTTGATCTTGCCTTAGGTAGATTCCCACGGGAAAAGTTTTTAAAACAGTTGGTCTTAGATGGATTCCCACAGGGAAGATTTTTGATAGTTGCACCAAGACAAATAATAGTGACAATCACCAACAAGAAGTAGAAACTATTACAACCATTGATAGTCAACACCCTCAGAGTGATGATTCATGTACTTCTAACACTGTTATTTGTGAAAAATCTTTGTCTTTGGTTGATTCAACTATCTCAGAACCCAGTTCATCAGAGGGTTCTAATTCTGTAAATTCTTCACACTCATTCTCTCTATCTTCTATTTTTGATTTTCCATTTCTTTTATAAAAACAAAAACAAAATATAAAAATAGAAAAAATTTCAAAAATTCAAAAACAATATAAAATATAAAAACAAAAAAATATTATTCTCTGACATGTCTCTCGTATAATCGATATTCTGTACGTATCTAGAAATGTCATTCAACAATGATACGGACATGTACAGATGCTTGAGCGAGAGTTCATTTAAATGTTTTCAAAATATGTCGTTTCTTAAAAATTTCTTTACAATGGCTTCGGAACAACTCAGTTCAGGACCCGTGCTTCAAAGAAAGGAAAGTGCTTAATCAAAACAAAGGTTTTAAATTTTTTTCGAGCACTTATCCTAAAAATCTCTACGGCTTTCGTATATTTTAGTACGAAACCCGGGCTACATTGATGACTTCTGATTATTTCAGATCAGGACTCGTAATGTTATTGGAAAAAATAAAAAATCCTTGAGCACATGATCAAGATTTTTCAAAATCTTTCTCAAAATTATGTGCTCACGATAACTCCCTCTAACCCTTAAAATTAATTTTAAACTCAAAAGTTTAAAAATATGCTTTATTTAAGGGGGAGTATAAAAATAAAAATAAAAAAATGTTCCAATTTCATGCTCAAATCCATCTATCTCTCCAAAAAGCTTTCATTTAATCAGTTGATATAAAAAATATCACGACATGCTATTTTTGAGGGGGAGAAGACGTGATTAAAATGTGATAAAAAATGTTTAAAGACCGTGGATTGAATCTCAAAAGAGCTCGACTCAAGATTTTACCCTCGAATTGACGGAAAATTAAATGGCAGCAATCGAAAAGACTTGTCCGGGACGGGTAATAATTTCAAGCTAGTCCAACTAGTGATGTAAACGTGTCTCGCAAAGGACTTGTCTGAGTAGAATGTACCAATTAGAGAGATCATCTTTGAATATGACCGGGACGGGTAATAATTTCAAGCTAGTTCAACTAGTGATGTAAACGTGTCTCGCGATGGTCATGGTCATTGAAAGTCAATCATTTCAAATGTGCGAACTCTACCCAACATGTGCAAATTTATCTTAAAAATGCATGAGCACATGTGAAGGGGGAGTATTTCTGAAAATGCAAAACTCTCAAAGTGTTAACCAAAATGTGTCTTATTCATAAACACTTTGAGAGATTTTCACAAAAGGTTTTATGGCAAGTGATCAACAAATCTAGGATAATCATGGAGTAATAAGGTGATTATGGTTAGGTTATGTCCTATGATCTGCCAGAGCCGGAGGGATCTACCCAAGGACAATTCCAATAGATTAGAATTAGAAGTCCTTAGGAAATATTGAAAAATAAAAGGAGTAAAAGAGAAAGGGAAAGAAGGGGTTGAAGAATTAAAAAGAAAAGTTTATGAAAGGGTGAAAAGAAATAGCCCTCCATGAAAACTTAGGGCAGAAACCGGGTCAATACATTTGCTATCGGTACTCACTAAGGTGATACTGATATTGAAGACAAG
The DNA here is from genome assembly GCA_021014915.2 of Artemisia tridentata subsp. tridentata. Lineage (NCBI taxonomy): Eukaryota > Viridiplantae > Streptophyta > Magnoliopsida > Asterales > Asteraceae > Artemisia > Artemisia tridentata. The sequence continues at coordinate 297,081,279 of CP139501.1, forward strand.
ACGTCATGGACCCAGTGACGCGCTGCACAAACCCCTCCTAGCCATTCAAGTATCTCTTAAAAGATATTTGTTTCATTTCTCACGGAGAACACTACATAATCTATCGGCCTCTCATTCCGAGATGTGCTGATATTGAAAAGGTGTCACTCTGTTTCATGCCTCCGACGACTAAAACCAAAACGCACACTATCGAGTCTAGAGCCATGAGATTCACTAAAATATCTCTTTGGAACACTTCCAATAAAATACCCTTGTGTTCACCAATAAGGACACAAGGTGTACAAGAGTCTTAATAAGATCCAAGGATCTTGCCATTTATATCATGATGGTTACTATGTTTCAAAACGGTCTACATTCGTGGAGTGATACTTCGGTATACTTCAGCGGCTCACCTGGATTGTGGGTATACTTCGGTATATCTGTTGCAAGCCTTCTTGAGGGCATCCAATTCAGGAACAGCCTTTGTAAGGATTAGAGAGCGTTTTCACACTATGCTGTTAATTCTCTCAAAGTCTGAGCCTGTAAGTGCTGGAAATCCCGCCAAGGAGATTCCTTTCACGAATTGAGTCCTTATGACGTGGGTCTCTACTTGTATTTATCCAGAGTAGTGATAACTGTCCCTAACGGGATTATGACGGCTGATTTGCCCGACCAAGGTGAATGAAATCAAGACATTCATCAGTAAAACAATCGTAGTGGTCAATTCTCTAAGAAAAGTCCACCGTGATCGATTGGTGAGTTCATTTAACACGTAGCAGTAACTGAAGAAAGTCCCCTGGAGAAAGACCGAACACCATCATCTGATATATCAAACATCTTCACCTCCGCATGCTCATACTTATGAAGATCATCCTCAACAAAGCTCAAGTGAAAAAGTTCAAGACAAAAGGATCAAGTTAAAGACAAAGTATTACGACAAAGTCAAGAAGCTAATCAAGATGTCAAGAACAAGTTCATGTATCAAATGAGGAAGACATAAGTATGAAGTTCAAGATGTATGAGTAGGTTGGAGGACACGACGCAGTAATCACATGAAGATGTTGATCAAGGCAAGAACGACCAAAAGACGATACTTTGAAGATCACATAGCATGTAGGAACGAAGAAGCAAGACTATTCTACAACGACACACAAAGCTCACGACAATGAAGACGAAAGACATAATCATAAGGAGCATCATTTTAATGATCATCCCTTAGGGGGAGATTGTTAGCTTTTATAAAAGTGATGATCATTTACGTTTTATACTTTTGTAATGTGTCGTTATGTAATTAAATAGAATAGTTAATGGGCTTTTAGTTTAATCTAATAGGTTAGAAGTCAGCCCATAAAAAGCCCATGACTCCATTTGTATGGAACTATAAATAGCACACTCTCCTCACTTGTAAGGGTGTGCTTGTATGTGTAGTATGTGTTTTTGAATAAAACTTTCTCACTCTAGATTCTCTCTCTAGAAACTAACACCATATTATACATCTTGTTCCACCATTAGTGATTGAAGTGTGTGTGATAAGGATTGAACTAAGCATTTACAAAGGTCTAAGCAAACTACAAGAAATAAAGAAAACGGGGATACAGATAAAAAGACCACTAAGAGAAAAAAAGGAAAACAGTAAATAAACTAAGAATTTAAAGAAAGACAAACTCAGATGCCGGAAAAAACAAAAATTCCGGCGGTCAACGGTGGCAGTTGCGGCGGCCGGCTGCGGCGGGGTGGACGGGGCTACCTGGATCAGGCTCGGAACAGTGAGGGGAACCTCCACTCGCTGAAGATGGAGGTCCAAATAGTCGGGAGGTCGCCGGAAAAGCAAAAAGACACCAAAAAAGACTGTTAGTCTACGCCGGCGCGTGGTGGCGCGTTGCGGCTCCGTAGGGTGCCGGGTTTAGTGGGATTTGGTCGGGATGGAGTGGGGTAACTGGTGGTGGTGTTTGATTTGTTGGAAGAGAGAGGATTGTGGTGTTAGATTTTTAAAGAGAGAGAGAGGAGAGAGGCCTTTTTCTATAATAACACCCTAAATAAAAATGTAAATTCTATAACAACACCCAAACATAATAAAAATGTTTAACAAAATACTTTTAGCACATAAGTAAAAGTTTCATATCAATATATCAAATGTAATTTATTCACGTCGATAACTAGAAAGAGTTGGTTATACATACCCTTAAATGGATATGGGCACCCCATTTATTTATTATTTTATTTATATTTTTAATGTTATAATTTTGTTTTTATTATAAAACTACAAACTGAAAGTACGGAATAAAAAATATAAAATTTGATTAGTCAAAATTATTAACAGATAGAAAATACGAAACAAAAAAAAAAGGTAAAAAACTATTTTTCGCGTCCACATACACTCTGTTCCCGAGTATAAAACGGAAATAAGAGTAATGAAGAGAAGAAACAAGAGAGAAAAGAAGAGGAGAGGCAAAAAAAAAATGATTTTTAATTTTGTATTCCCTAGTTGGAGAGAAAAAAAATGGCATGTAAAAAAAATTGTCTTTAAAACCTCCTTCTCTCCAAGTCATCCCAATTTGAGAAGAAGATTAGGAGAGAAGTTTTGTCATAATTTCCTCTCCTCTTCTCTCCAAAATAAAACTCCAGAACGTGATTTCTTTTCAGTTTCCTATCCACTTCTCTTCTCTTCTCTTCTCTCTAAATAAGAACTCGGGAGGTACCCTTAACCTCTAGGGAGGTACCCTTAACAACACCCTAACTAAAAATGTAAATTCTTCATATGATTATATTTGACCCCAAAAAGAAAATGATGTTCGTTTATCGTCTTTACCTTTTTTTATATTATTGCTAAAAATCAAAATAAACGAAATTTTTATCATACATGCGACACTCTGAATTTAACAGGGCACTACAAATGTTGCATGTCCATTGTATATATATGTGTGAAATTCCTTTTTTTATTGTGTATTATTTTTGTGTTTTACTAATTAGTGTTCATCGGAACGTGTTAATTTATAGTTAATACATTCAAACTTTTCTTTTATAAAAAAAGTATTTAACAAACACAGATTAAATATATTATATACTATAATTAAATGAGATTTTCAATTTTAATACACTCAACACTTGCTAAGCGAGCACCCTTTAGCGAATTCTTACTTGTTTTTTCGAATTTTATACAGAAAACAAATACAACAATTGAATTGTGTTATCATCACGATATTTTGCGTTATCATCACGCCATATATTAAAGTAATTGAATTGTGGGTCCATGTAATATAGTGGATATTACCTTCACATGGGTTCGTTGAAATTGTGTACAAGCTATATGCCATTTAACCCACTATCTGAACCCTCAGATTGTGGACCGAGTCTTTGGTCTGGCTGTATACCATTAGATTGTGTAAGATCTTGTGGCCAAAAGTACATGTAGTCATCAATGGATCTCTACACGATAATCACGGAGCAAACCGGCCAATTTGATTGTGTAGGACCGTATGTACGGTACTAATTGAACCTATGAATAGATTATCTGAACCTGGATGGATAATTGTATATGATTCTTCTCTTTTTATATCTACAAATATGATTGCGAACTTTTTGCCCTTATAATTTGTAGTATCATGATAATATATATATTCAAGTCATGTTATATGTTCATATTAATACATTGGTTCTATTGATTAATGATATACTGTACTTGATTACAGTATAATTTTGTTTGTCTTCTTTTCTGAAATATAATTTAACCGACACAAAATATAGACCCACGAAATCAAAGATACTTACCTTTTTTGCAATTAATTGATAATTTTAATTAGTTTTATAAAATTAAATTTCGATTAGGTATAATAAGTTAAATAATTTAAACTACTATTTAGAGTATTTGACGAGATTTTTTTTAATAAAATTAAAAATAAAGACGACGAAAATGAGATGGAGAAATAAAGGCTTACGGTTGATTCACTTTTTTTATTTCGAGGATGTGTAGAAGTTGGGTGGTAGATGACTTGGGGAGCAAAGAGATATGGAGGTGGTTCGTGGTTGGGGGAAAATGGAGGATGGAATGGGCAGAAGTGAGGTCCAAAAAGATTGACAGGGGTCTAAGCTAGGGTTCATAGCTCTAAAAGACGGTTCACAGCAGGCTTCATATAAAGGGGTTCAAGCCATGTATATATTCGGAACAAAGGGTTTAAGCTATATAAAGGTTGTAAATAAGATCAAAATCGTAGTACTGTGATACGATATGATTTTCACCTAATTTATTACATTTGTACACTACACTTATTGCGGGTATAATTAGTGAAGAAATTAGTAGAGCAGCACTAGTTGTCATCAATTGTAGTTCGCATACGCCGTTTGTTTCATAAGAAAGTTTAGTAACATGGATATATAACTATAAGTATAAAGAGTAAAATGACATATACATATTAAAACTAAAACTAAATAAATAAATAATAAAGTTCTTTTTTATTTTTTATAAAATTGTCAGTATTTTCACATGCTTGGCATTACTAAAATATCATGATATGCAAGTCGTAAATTATCGACAACGCGATTCATTGAAACATCTTAGTTGCATACTTTTTTCGTCAACCATTCACAATTTTATCAAGTTGTCGTGATCCTTATTTGTTAATGCTACTTATAAATTCTTGTGCACTCATAATTTCTTTCTGCTTTTCAGTTATTAGAGGGATGTTTTATAATTTGACTAATGGTTTAAAGACACACATATGCTAGTCACTGAATATCTCGACGGCTCTAATTGCCATTGAACACTTCTTTGATAAGGGCTAAGAAAAAAAAAAAAAAAAGGTTGCATGCCACTTGACAAACAAACATTCTAATTTAACCGCTAAACCTTTCTATATACTTTGTGCGATACATAGCTTGTGTTTGGTAGGATATTGTCCAAATGTAAATAAACATCATACTTTCATTAACATAAATACACAATAATATAGATACGAACAATTGTTGCAACGTAGACTATCAAATTTTACCGAAACTAACATTAACAATTCTAGTTTGATTAAAATGTGGAATGGTGATATTTTGTGTTATCACGTGGGTCCGTGCAATGTAGCTTTCACATTAACTCGTTGAAAATCGAGTTTAGTTTATACACTTTAACCCTCTATTTGCACCCTCAAATTGTCGACCGAGTCATAGCCTGGCTATATAAAAAGTGACAGACCACACATATTTCAATCATATCTTTAATCAATTTAGAATAATCTGAACCTGAACCAAAGGAAGAAGAGTTCGTTGAAGATCTATGGCTTGTTCTACTATGAGTGCAGGCTGGACTGATCAAACCAGATCAGTTCACTGGAATTTGAAGGTTTCACCTGGTGAACTTGTCCCTCCTCCATCATCAAAAAATCACTGTAAGTTCAGCTGTTCAACCTTTTTTTTAAGCAAACAGCTGTTCAACTAAACATATACATATCTTAATTATTACTAGTACTAAACTATATATGAATCTTGTAGCTAAATACAAGTAAGTTATCATTTTCCTTTCTTAAATTATATGTACTAGAAGAAAATGATTATTAGCTACTTTTAAGGAAGAAATATAGTTGTGTCTTTTCGAATAGTATTATTTATCTACTATTTTATTAATTTTTTATTTATTTATAGCATATTATTGCCATCTCTTTCTTTAGTTCTTGAAGATGCAATCTTCAATCTATATGTTTAGTTTCATCTTCAGCTTTTCCGATCACTTTCTGGTCGGACGGTGGAGCAAACTCCACCGTCTTAGAACAAAGATACGAGTTGACTAACTAGTGTTTTGTGGTCTAAGAAGATCAAGAAGCCTTCTTTTATTGGGTATTAGTTTTGCAAGATTTATGTCAAATTCATTGCAGCCAGAAATATGTTGATCACTAACCCATTGCTAATATGTTATGTGATATTTACTTGTTTCAGCTCGATTTGATCAAGAGAAAATGGGGACTTGATTAGTCAACATTTTATTAGTCAACTAATGTCTTGAAAAACTCACATGTTCATAGTGTTAAGTATTTTGATTTACATATGTATATTTTCCATTGTAGTTCTGTTTACAAAGTTAGAAATAATTAAGGTTTGCTATTGTTGTAATGAATTATTTGTACAATTGTATCATATCTTATATGATTATTGAAATCAACAGTACATGTTTTTCTTAGTATGATGGTTTATGGTGCCCCCAGCCCCTTGAAATAAATTTCTTAGAACAGACACTAGTTATAACTTGTTAATATAAATTATGTTCCACAAGATTTTATCCATAGGTAAACACTGTACTCCGTATTAAACTAGAGTGTTCTAATTCTCATAATGATGTTTTGTGTTCATGAAGGCTCCTCTCAAATGAACCATCTATTTTCCATTGCTGTTAACAATTTGGTTTTATCTTAGCTTTTTGTTTTCTCCTTCTAAAACTATATATATTTAACCTTTCAGATATCTTTGTTCCTACAAATGAGAAAGTGAAGCAAAAGATCATTTCTATAGCTAGAAATTTATCACTTCCAGTCCAGAATGTTCTTTTACAATGTTGGGCCCCTAAGAAAATCGGAAACTCGATTGTCCTTACTACAATATGTCAGCCTTTTGGTCTTTCCGGGGTCAACGAAGAACTTGAGGTATATCGCAAAGGTTGTTTAGACCACAAACTCTATGTACATCCTGAGCAAGGAAAAGCTGTTGGGCTTGCTGGCCGCGTATTCTTGAACTGTATTCATGAACAGACTCAAGATATGCATAAATATCCTAAAGATCAGCGTCCTCCATGTGAAGATGCTATTTTTTCTAGGATATGGGGATCCATCGCTGTACCTGTGATATTAAATGGTCAATGTGTTCTTGTTCTTGAGTTTGTCCTGGATACACCAACGGATTCTTATGACAACATTATTGCTGAAGTTTGCAGACTACTTGAGGTTTGCCCTGCCCCTATCTGCATATATTCGTAAATACAAAATTTTCGTTCATTCCATATCCAGCTGATCATGCTCATGCATTATGTTAGATTTTTATTAGAACGTGTAGTTAGTTTTAGAAAAATTTATAACATGCAGTCAATATGTTGTGAATAGTTGTTGCAATATTACTAATACTATAGGTTCACTGTGGTTTGAACTTTTGAGTTGAGATTAAAAAGTTATTGAGTCAGACAGACTACACCTTTGAGTTTGAGTTGTTACAAATGGTATAAGAGCATAGCTTCCCCTTTAGGCCAGGTTGGATGAGGGCCTCGTGCATCTCATAGGTATTAAATTCTAAGTGTGTAGACATGACAAGGATGTCAATTGTCTATTTGGAGAGAGGTGCACTTTATTTTAGTTTGTAACATGTTAAAAAGTACTATTTCCAATCCCATATGATAACAATCCTTACATACTATGATCCTGCTTCATTATAATTACTGATGTTACAAATCTTTTGCAGAACGCCGGTTTGCAATCTTCAATACCAACTGATTGCTCAAGAAGGATTTGTATAAATACTAATATTAATAGTCGAAAAAGGATGCGCAGAACACGGTCACTTCCTCACACTTATTACTTTCGTCTTGTTCCATATTTCGGACTCAGTAGTTCCTATGCTGCTGAGAAGCTTGGAAGTAAGCTTCTTCTACCTACCCTAAATATATATACGCTGATCATTTTGTTTAAGTATTAGAACTTGTGAAATTTATTTTAGCCATGTTTCTGCATTCGCAGTCAAAAAAGGTACCTTCAGGAATGTCTGTAGGAACGTAGGGATTCCCGAGTGGCCAGGGTTACCAAGTAAGAATACCCGAGCTTCTTCTGCCCCTGAAACTCGAGTCAGTCAAACATTATCTGATACTAGTTCTTCTGGAACTCTGATTGATGATGCAATCTCCAGCAGGTAGCTCATCACTGCAAATAGTTCACATTCATTTGATTATGGGACATTGGACTCATTCACAATGTAACAATCTCAATCTTACTTTGTAGGGATGAAGCGATTTCTGAGTTGTCAAGGGAAGAAACTCCGATGGCTACTGTAGCATTTGCCTCAGAAAATCAAGTCAACCAAATAGTACCCGTGACTAGTCTGAACACTACTGATTTCAACTCTTGCTGGTAGGTCTTTATAACAATTTCACATTCACTTCATTATTCAACATTGTATTTTGTCATAATGTATCTTTGATCTTCCACAGGGATGGAGGGGTTTATGATGGCGCATTTGAACTAATTATGCCTGCCAACGCACCTGCCTTAGAAACTCAAATCAATCACATAGCATCTGATATGATCAGTTATACTGAAGCTTTGCTCGATCCACAACATGGTGGAATAGAACGTCAAGGTAATGAACTTATGTCCATAGACGATCTCGATCATCAAAGATTCATGGACAGCCTTAATTATATATATGAAGATGCACCAATGATGATATGGACATCATGAATTAGTCAAAGAGATGCAGCATGAGCTACATTTTGAGTTTAAGCTCAAATGAGCTCTCCTACACAAAATGATATAAGTATTGTAACTTCATATAAGCTACTAAATAAAGGGTGAGTGCCACCTATCAGCGTCCCCAAACTCGTCTGACTCCCACAGCCAGCATGAGGAGGTAATTTGCAGTTTTCTGTGAGCAAATTTTGTATGTTGTATCATGTATATCAAGGTTCCTTGAATAGTCACGAGATGTTCCCATACGTACTATGAAGTAACTCTCAGATTTTATAGCCGAACACAAAACATTTCTCTTGAACTATGAATCATGAACCTTGAGGGTGGAATTTGTATGCAATTACTCTTTGCAACACAATGTGTTATCTTATTGTAGGTGCATTTGTAATATGTATATAAGATATTACCATAACCTTGAGCTGCTTATTGTCAACTATACCGTAGTTATGTGTTGTTTGGGAATTACATTTGCCGCTACTTATAGGATGTTGGCTAAAATCATTTGCTTCATACGTTGAATGGAATAAATTGAGTAGTTTCGATTACAGAGAAGAAAAAAAGGTTGATTTAACTTCGTGTAGGTTGATAAGGACAAAGTATGCGTTTTTTGGGACATAATTTGTACAATCAAGATAACATATGACTGATATTGGGACACGTCCCAAATCAGATACCAAGCAAAATCCTATTCCATCCGATATCAGCAAGACTAAGAGTATCTCTGACAGTTACTAACTCTGACCAAACTAACATACTAAACAGACATCTGCAAGCTTCATCCAAAACAAACAACTCAGTTAAGTATTCACCCTCTTTTGCACCAAGACCATAAGCTCATAACTACACTTCCATCTTACCTTCTCACCATGATCATTCAACCCGCATCCACAATGATCAAGGTGATAAAAGCAAGTGGCATCATTATGCAGCTTATAGCCACCCATACCCTCCAAATCAAGGGCTATACCAAATGTCCTACATTTCCATCTCTTAAAAATGGCTTCAAACATCTGGGAACACACACCTTGAAGGAGAACCAACCAGACCTCTTGTGGGAATGTAATGAAAGGACCATGAAGTTTCATCTTTCACAACTCTCAATTCCATTCAACTTACACTCCCCTCCTAGATCAGCTACCCTTCATAATAGGGAACCTACTTTATGATTGCTTAAACTGTCTTAAAACAAGTGGAAGTCAACTGTAAGAATCAATTCTACTCGAGACCAATCAATGTTACAGTAAACCACCACTGTTTGGATAAAAGATGAAAAAATTGTTTAACAAACCTTTATAGTTGCACGTATCATGAAAATCACCCCTGCATTTAATCATGGAACTGTAATTCCAGTAGACTTCCAAGATCCAATTAAACAAAATGTAGCAGCAATTTGGTAATTGACAATATTCAAAACTGCAGGCAGGATACTACTTTATGGTGAAAATAGAAACCAATTACCTAAGAAGACTAACAGCACAGTACTGTTACGTCACCAATCTGTCATTAGGCTAATAACTGGTCTTAGCCACCAAAGTATGCGTATGTTCTATGTCACTCTAGTTAGTTTCAGAGGAGAACCAAGTGAAAAATTGTATACAAAGTAGAGGTGGCAATCGATTTGAGTTAGTTTCAATTGGCAGGGTGGTATACCCTTAACCAAAACATGACTTGTTTATTATGGAATAGCCCGGTCTAGTAAAGTGTTGGGCTTTTGAGGACAAAAAATGTAGCTTTCCAAAAATGGTTCAAACAAAAGTCGCTTAAAACGTGGGAGTGATATGTGACTGAAATTAAGCGACTTTTTAAATTATTATAATCATTAAAGAAGTTTTAAATTAATTAACTGTGGGTAAAACTGTAATTCTAAAAAAACTATAAGACTAATGCTAATGGGCGGTGGTGGGCAACCATAACCGAGTAAAGCAACGCCCCCCCCCCCCCCCAGCAAGGCCTTAAGTGACGCGTTGGATTGCAAATTTTGCAAAAAAGTTGTTGCCTCACCAACCGAAAGAATTGCAACGATTCTCCTATATTTTTTGAACGTTGGAGTAAATGGGAGTAAATGTTTGTGAACGTTGGGAGTTTTTGACCGTTTGAAAAAAAAATTAAAAAAAGTTTAAAAAATTAAAATCTTCTTTTTAACTCTATAAAAACCCACTTTTACATTCTTTCATACTTCTCTTCTTCATTTAACTATTCTTTTACCTCTATTGCTATTAAAAAAAAAAAAAAATCTTTTACCAACTCAAAAAAATGTATTCCAAATAAATTTTCTTTGATAATGAATTAGATGATGAGATAAATAGTTTAACTTTCGCGTTTTTACAAGACGCCGCTTCGCTTATTCATCATTTATCCACTCCTAAAATCCCAAAAACTCCACGAGCTCCGATAGATAGAGATCGTTATGGTGCTCACGATCGATCGGAAGAAAGTATGTTAGATCTTATTCAAGAAATACAAGACGAGCAAACTCACCTTTATCTTAAAGCCGATTTAGTGGAACACGTTTGGCGACGCACAAATCAACAAACGGTTTAAATTTTATCGTAATGAATTTTAATTTATCTTAATTATTTATTGTAATGTTTATTTAATTATTGGATGAAATTTTATTAAAAAAAAAAAAAAAAAAAAAAAAAAAAAAAAAAAAAAAAAATTGGTCACTTTTGTGGTCACCACTAGCTAATTGTGGTTGGTGTCGAGTTGTGGAGAAAGAAAGTTGAGTTGGCGCTCACATGACGGAGTTGCTTTTGTGGAAATGTGGTCACCACTAGCATTAGTCTAATAATGATTTTTTTTTCTAACTGTGTTTTTTGTCCGTGAAAACAAGTATTTTAAGACGGATGGAGTAATTTTTTATAAACATCACTCGAGCTAGCAGGACACATGCGAACCTTGACCCGCCTATGTTTGTGGCGACCAGCTCTCTGCCTATGAGCTAGTAGTGAAACATGTGGACCTTGACCGTTTACTCTAAAGTTTAAACATCACATGAATTAGCAGGATTATCTTTTTTGCCAATTTCAATATAACATGTGTAAATATATTTATAAGTTGTTTTGCGTCGAGTTTATAATTGCTTAAACTTTTAAAATAAGTTAGTTTTTTAATTAAATTTTGTTTGAGCAATAAGCAAGGCTATTTGTTCAAAAAAAAAAAATAAGCAAGGTTATAAATAGCGTGAGACGTGACGTACCGGCATGGACAAGTCTCACGTCTTATGAGCCATGGTTAAGCCATAGCGTTTTTTAATGTGTGACTTAAAACGGCACAAAATATAAAAATATATTCATAGATTTAATTTATATATTTAAATCATATTTCATATATATCGACTTTACAAAAAGTGTTATATGTTGATCCCAGTTGAGCACTAGGTCGATTTCCCTTAGCTTGTAAAGGTTAAGTTAATATTGAATAAATCCAATATAACTTACGTAGAAATTTTCTTTGATTTATATTAAAGTTTATGCGGAATTTAAACTTTAATCTTAAGAAGAATTAAACAAACAATCTCAAACAAATTACTTCAATATTATTAATAATACGAATACTCTTAAGTATTAGGGTTTACAACCTTGAAGTTTTCTAAAGAATCGTATCTATCTCTATACCCTAGGTCCTCCTTTTATAGACTAAGGAGTCCTAGTCGGCTTACAATTGCTTGCTATACAAGATAAATCTTAAAAGAATCTTTTCTATAATTATCTAACCGACTATACATGTTTATCTCATAAGCAGTACTAACTACTAACTATACACTCTAGCAGTCTTAACTCTAACTCTAGCAGCATAAACTCTCCAGCAGTTGTAAGTTTGTACTAGCAGTACTAACTTTTCTTCTAGCAAGTGTTTTTCTTCAAGTTCATCAACAGTGAAAGCAGTTGTAATGTTGAACTAGCAGTAGTAACATGTTGTCTAGCAGTAGTAACCACTTGTATATTTTCTTGAATACCTTCAGCAACACTTAGCAGTAGTAAGATACACAAGCAGTTGTAACAATTTGTACTAGCAGCAACAATGTCTTAGAGCAATTTCCATTAGCAGTATTAATCAAACAAGCAGCAGCATCTCTAAAACCCAACAATCCTCCCCTAAACTTGATATTTTCTCCCAAAATCATCAAGTTTCTCTTTAAGCTTGAACAAACACTGAGAGGATGATCCCAAACAATTAATTTTGTGGCATGTTCTTGGGTCCTAGATCATTTTCCATCTTCTTGAGCAACTGATAAGCCATCTCATCATAAGGATACTGAAGCTGAAGTCTTTTCTTCCCAAACAACATCTGATGTAAAATGTCTTTGTGAAACTTTAAAGGATAATCCTTTTCTACAAGCATGTAGATCATCAGCCCATGTGCAGTCAAAACATGAACTCCACAACCCTGATAAAGCTTCCATTCTATAACTATGTTGTGCCTTAGTTTTCTCCATGCTTCATCCTCATGATGTGGTTCAAACATCACCTTCAAGTAATCCCAGATGACTTTATCATTGATTTGTTCTGGTGTGTTTTATAACCAAATCTTTCTTTGTATAGCCTTCATAGAGACACCATATCTTTTCTGTCAAAATGATGAATCATTTGTAGAAAGCTTACAAACCTTAAAGATGAACCATCATGCCTCTTAATATCTCAATAAGTTGTTTTCCCATGAAATCCAGACTTGAAAGCAACAATGGGTTGTTTAACACTTAAAGGCTCTGCATCCATGGCTTTTCCTTCAGGTTGTCCTACAGATACAACTGCAAGTTCTGTGTGAGCTTGCATTTGTTCTACATCTTCATCAGCTTGCTCAGTCTGCTCTTGCTCTCTGCTCTGCTCTTGCTCTGCTTTATGTTCAGACTTCTTCCTTTTACTACTTTTACTTTCCAACTTTTCACCTACTCTTTTTGAACTTGATTTCTTTTCTTTCTTTTCTTCAAAGCCCTTCACCACTTCAGTGTTCACAAAGCTTTCAATTTTTCTTTTGGCAATTGTATATAATTCTTCAATTCTGTTATCATTCAACTGTTTCAAATCCTTTAGTTTCCAATTGTCCATGTTCTTCAAATATGCACACATGAAAGCTCTTCTTTGTGCTTGAGTGGGTGGCTTGTTCTTCTTAGCTGCTAATCTATGTGCTGCATAGAACTTCTTTCTTGCATCAATGAGTTCTTTCAGCATCGTGGCTCTTTCATCTATTGAATACTGATCTTGCTCTTCTTGTTGGAGTTTCTGAGCAAGCTCCCAATCAGCATCAACTTGAGCCATTTCCTCATCCCATGCAGCAATTAACTCTGCATTCTTGGCATCTTTCTCTGCAGCTATCCTTCTTTGTTCCAAAATCTTTTCATTCTCTGCCTCAAACTCTTGTTGGAGTTTTTCTACAACTTCAGCATCTAATTGCAATTGTTTTTCCTTTGATAGAGGTTTCTCCACAGGCTCTTCAATAAGAATTCCTTTCCCTTTGCCTTGGACCTGTGGAGTTGATTGTGTAGCTTTTGGCTTTGAAGATGGCTCTTGTATTACAACACCTTTGGTTACTGGCTTGGATGTCTTCAGTTCAGCAAGTACACTAGCAGCAGTTGTAACCTCTGATGTAGCAGCACTAACTTTTGTACTAGCAGCTGAAAAGTTATAGAAGTAAACCAAACTTTTTATTACTATTGATATGTTTTAAGACATACGTAGCCATAATTATGAAGCTAAACCACCAATCCTATCTAACTTAAACATATTATATAAACATGTATCTGAATATATTAGCACGTGACTATAAAGTTCCAATAGATAGCTTGGTGTTTATCGACCTATAAAGTTCCAATAGATACCTTGTTGACAGAAAAAAAATGAATTAACGTACAGTGGCTATCACCATGAGTAGATACATCACTGATGGTCTCTCCTTTCTCGCCCTCTAATAAGTCTTATGACATATCAGCAACCGCTTTTATGCGAACCATTTCACGCACACATGCGAATTTTGGACGCTCTGTGAGCTTCATCATTCTCAAGCTGATACACAGAAAAAACAACATTAAAAAAAAAATACCGGTATGAACGATTCTTCAGCCTAATTTCAAATAGACCATGACCAACACTTGGAAAAGTCCCATACGCCCATGACCCTTTTGCACAGGTAATTTCATTCCAAACAGACCACTTAACAGAGTGTTCAAAATCAAATTGCGAGAACAACATATTCCACCCTCAAAATCAAGTAGGTTTTTTTTTTTTTTTTTTTTTTTTTTTTTTTTTTTTTTTTTCTAACGTAGGGGATGTTTGGGATTGCTTATTTTTTCAGCTTATCTGGGTATTTTCATTTTTCAAGCAGAAGCAGTTTTGTGATTACTTTTTTTTAACTTAGGGGGTGTTTGGGATTGCTCATTTTTTTCTGCTTATCTGATTGTTTTCAAGCATAATTAGTTTTGTGGTTATTTGGGATGACTTTTCTACACACATATTAAAATAACAATATAAACAATGAATTCGATTTTGAAAAGTTTCAGCAAATGATTATCTTTCGAGTATTATTGCATTTTTTTACATAATAACATATCCAAACAGTATTCCCATAGCTACTTATTCTAAAGCTAAAAAAAAAAAAAAAAAAAGCAATCCCAAACACCCCTATATGTAAAATCTTGATCTGGTGAATCCACCCAAAGATTCATCCTGAAGAACAATATCACAAGATTAAACAAAATATATATTAGCTTTCATATAAAATATAAAAGTTGTTATCCAAAACCGACGATCGAAAGAGATCCCAACCTTGCCAGCGGGAGATGCCAGAAATTTCAGTCTTTCAGATTTTGTGGGATCAAAAGCATGAGCAGCCAAACCAAGCAAAGCAACCTGAAAGACACGATGATATATTAATAATCAATCTTTTTTATTTTCACTTCAGATGGGAAATTTAAAAACATGCCTTTTTAGGAACTCAAAACATCAGCATAACTGAGCATACTAAGTTTCTAGTCTCAATACTTCTTGCAACAAAACCCAATCCCAGAGTTCAAAGTGATCCCACTTCTTTATATTTAGTAGGACTCATCTGGTCAAATTTAGCAAAAACAGAGTTTAAAATAACCGTATCAGCTCCAGTCAAATTCAGTCCCTGGCCCCCAGCCCTTGTAGACAGGAAGCATGCATTTATGGAAGTATCGTTATTAAATGTGTCCACAATTGTTTGCATTTCTGTTACCTGAGTACTGGTAGTAAAGTAAAAATATTATCAGCAAAAACAAATTAATTCACAAGTAAGCGGGTTCAAATTGACACATTTGACTTAATAAACATAAGTGACATGAATTGGAATTACCATGCCATGAGCAATGGAAATTGCAATATCAAATTGACAGCCTAATATTTTCGAAAGTGCAATAACTGACAGACATAAATATCCTATAATAATCACATTATAAAAGAATCATACGAATGGAATCGATTAGAATAGGAGGTTGCTAATTGCAAAACCCAAGTCGAGCTAAATCTTTCTAGTACATCTTTTTAGGTTCTTGGAGATCAAAAGCTTCAAATATAGCTATTTGCTTAATAGACCAAAGTAAGAACACCTCTTGACATATAGTATCAATACAATACAAAATCATACAGGTGCAACATGAACAACTCAGGTGCCTTAGCAAGTGTTTGTGTTAGCTTATTTATCGGGATTATAAACTTTTGTAAATTTGGAGAATTTTATATGTCCACTTTTTTCATCTTATGAGCTTATTAAGTTGACCTTATGGCTTACTTAAAATCATAAGCCGAAATATAGATACAAAACAATACTATTACAGAACTGATATAACTTTATAAATAAAAGCCTTTACGACAGTTTTGAGGCAATTCAACACATTTCGTTATGTTGAACCTGTTTGGCCGATTTCTATTATAGTAAAACCCTTTAGTTTAGCTTGTTTGATCCATTAAAGATACAGTGTAACCCAAATTGGCCCATTTAAATGTAAACGGGTCAAAACTGTCACTTCTAGAAAATAACCTCATAATACTTGATCAAAGTTAAGTTGAGTACCTGCCATCAAGACGTCTGTATGTGAACCCGATTACATCTAGGGCCCACTCTAAGATGTCGAGCATAGAAGTCCATTGGCTAAAAATAAGAACTCTATGGCCACCATGTATAAGTGTAGGAAGAAGTCCAGCCGAGACTGCAAGTTAGGTCTATAAACTTAAGTGAAATCAAAGAGGCAAAGAGTAAACTTGCACAGCATATCTCATTACATACCCGGAACTTTGCAGATATCATAACATGGTCATCTGATAACTTTGCTGAAGTACTATTACCATAATAAAGTTAAAGCTGCAACAAAAAATAAATGAAAGAGAAATTAGTCTACCATAGGAAAATCCAATTTAGAAATAACTTTAGGGGTATTTTGATGTTGGGAACTGAAATCATGTGATATTCAGTAATTAGTTTCAGATGATCAGTTGTAACAAAACAGGTTCTAGTAGATGGTGTTTAGATGTGTTTTCTGCTTGACATTGTGATATTCAACAAATAATTATCTTTCGAGTATTATTGCATTTTTTTACATAATAACAAATCCAAACACCATTTCCATAACTACTAATAAGCAATCCCAAATAACCCTATATGTAAAATCTTGATCGGCCGAATCCACCCAAATACCTGTCTAACTTCCAGTCTTCCATGTTAGCAACTCTTCTCTATCTAGCAACCACCCATTGAGCATATTCATCCTAAAGAACAATATCACAAGACTACACAAAATAAATATTAACTTACATATAAAATATAAAAGTTGTTATCCAAAACTGACAATCGAAAGAGATCCCAACCTTGCCAGCGGGAGATGCCAGAAATTTTTGTCGTTCAGCTTTTGTGGGATCAGAAGCATGAGCAGCCAAACTAAGTGAAGCAACCTGAAAGACATGAAGAAATAATAATAATCAATCTTGTTGAGTTTCACTTCAGATGGGAAATTTAAAAAACATACCTTATTGAGAGGTTTATTGATTTTGGAGAAGAAATAGAATAAAATAGATGATTTAGAAAGAGACATGGACACATGTAAAAAAGTTATAGCACGTGGGTAACCGTCCTATTTTCATCAGCATCAGCACTATAACCCAAATACCATCAGCATCAGCACTATTGACCATTTTCATCAGCATCAGCACTATAAAACCCAAATACCATCAGCATCAGCACTATTAACCATTTTCATCAGCATCAGCGCTATTAACCATTTTCATCAGCATCAGCACTATAAAACCCAGATACCATCAGCATCAACACTACTAACCATCAGCATCAGCACTATTAACCATCAACAACAAACATCAACACTACTAACTGCCCGTGTAAATTGCTTTTATCACACTTTTTTGGTTCTGAAAATAATTTAATAAAGGAGTTACTCTAGTTAGCATGAAAATAATTCAACAGCCACAAAATGGCTAACTGGGATGACATATTTAATTGAAAGAAAACAGAAAAGCAAATTTGATCAAGGAATTAAACATTACCTGTGATATCATTGCATAAAATGAGTACGTGTGATTTACAACTTCCCTCTCTAGCGTGATAATTAAACCTCCATGTTCTGCAAAAACACATAAAACAATTAATGTCAATTAACAAATCCATAAAACAAATATACTACTACATGTTATGAATATGACAAAGACCCATCATAGTGTTTAAAAGCAGAAAGTTGAAGAATTTAGTTTTTTACCTTCGCAAAAATCTGTCATAATAAAAACATGAAAAAGACCAAGAAAAATCAACTTCCTCGATTCCCAAAACTACCATACCGCCTCCTAAACCACTAAACCTGAAAACCGCTCAGATCCACATATCCAAAAAAAGGTCACCAAAACCACCAACCAATCAGAACCAAATATCTAAACTAAACTGGTGGCGGCGGTAACGGTTTCAGAATATGGTGGTGGCGGCGACTAAGGATTGTGGTGGTGGCGGTTGATGGTTGTTAAAGTGAAGAAAAAAAATCTTGGCAAACCAGAAATTAGTGCAGGTATAAAAAATTGATTGTTATCAATCATAGAATGATTTTGAAAGAGTTACTATGTTTGTGTGTGTTTTTCTTTGTGATAGGGGTTATGGAGAGATGATGGATAGAGATGGTGAATAGGAGATAGATGATATAGATTTAAAATGGGCAAATGGCACAAAAAGACATCAAAGTTAGGGTCCTTTTCCAATCAAGGTATCCAACTTTTTTTCTTACATAAAAAGGTTCCCAACTTTTTTTTTGGCGAATTTGGGTTTTTTCTTAACACCTGTTAACTACTAACCCCAAGTTTTTGTTAAATAAAATTTGATGCATTTGTAAATTTTGAAGGACCAAAAATGAACAATTTTAATTTCTTTTATATAACCACTGATACTTCATTTTTCCCCAGATTTCCCCCCAAATTGGTTTCCACACATAAACCCTAAAAAAGGTTAAGAGTGTGATTTACAAAATTGAACCCTTTTTTTGTGTTCTTAAAGGTAATTAATACTTATTGTTTTTTTTTTAATTATGTTAATAACGGCTAAGTTAAGAACACGTTGACCTTTTTTGTTAATTTTTTTTGTTTAGCAGGATGGCTTCTTCATCCAAAGGAGGTACATTAGCCTTGGATCTTTATTATAACGGGTATTTCAGTATGAAACCTTTAACCTATCATAATGCTGATATGCTCTCAACCACTCTTGATGTGACCCCTTTAACCTATAGTGAGTTGAAATTTTTTGTTCAAAACAACATAGGTTCAGTAGTGTGTGGCTTGTATTACTTTAGTAATGGGTTAAAATGTATTAAGTTTGATGATGATCTTAGGTTGTTTGTCGAAAAGTGGCATAGTATAGATGAAGGTATCATAGCATTATATGTCAGAAATGAAAAATAACAAAAATGTAACTAGGCCTCCTAGAACAAAACTGTGGTGAAATGGGTCATAACAAAAAAGGGTGTACTAAACCAATGGAAACAGGTGAACCATCAACACAAACACCTGCTCCACAAGGTGAACCATCAACACAAATACCTATTCCACAAACACCTAATCCACAAGGGCAACCATCAACACAGACACCTAATCCACCCAAAAAAGAAGGGCAGACCTAGGGTTAATGACCCAGTCAATTCTAGAACCCCAAGTTGTAGTAGAAAGAAAAAAGTTGTGACTGCTAGAGGTGGTATATGGATGGGAGGAACAAGTGCAAGGGGTAGCAGTGGAAGGGGAAGTTCTAGTGGATCAAATAGTGGAAGGGGTAGGGGAAGTGGAAGTGGTACTGGATCAAACAGGGGAAGAGGAAGTGGTAGTGGATCAAACAGGGGAAGGGGAAGAGGAAGTGCTAGTGGATCAAACAGGGGAAGAGAAAGTGCTAGTGTTTCAAACAGGGTAAGTTTAATGTTAACTTGAGCAAGCAAATACATCAGATATGATTGTTGATGCAGTTAAACAAAGTGATGCCATTAAAGACACAGCTGCACATGCCAATGAGGAAACAACTGCACAAGTCAATGAGGATACAACTGCTCCAGTCAATGAGGAAACAACAGCACAAGTCAATGAGGATACAACTGCTCCAGTCAATGAGGAAACAACAGCACAAGTCAATGAGGATACAAATGCAAATGATGTTCCTGCAAATGAGGATGAAGCAAGTCTAAAAAGGAGGTATGATGACTTCTGGCAAGCTCAATATAATGCAGGATACAGACCCCCTAGAAGGACTTCTCAAAGATTATTAATGAAAAATTATAATAGGAAGATCATCCAGGATTATGAAGGTCAAGGACTCACACCAGATGATGCATTTGATGTAGAATAAGTAGTCAAAAGTTTGTAATGTCAGTTTTATTTGTAACAACTTATTACCTAAGTACTTGTAAGAACATATTAAATATCAATCTATCAAATATTACTGACATTGTGCAGTTAAATGTTAAACCTGGTTTCTTGTTTTTGCTCATTTTCTCACTTGTTTGTTTTCTTCAAAATGTGAGTTGCTAATGAAGCCTATATTATGCCTTTATATAATGTGTGGACTCATGTGGCAGTCAATACACATGTTACTGCCTATAATAGTGTAAATCTGCAAATGTGTTTACTTTGGCAGTCACTGCCTATTTTCATGACTGCAAAAGTTGTTTAAACATGTCATGACTGCAACCTATCAATGTGTTTGCTTTTTACAGATATCAGCAAACTAAACACCTTTTCAAGTATACACATGTTACTGCACTTCAAATTAAAACATAAAACACACATTATATTCATTGATCAAAGTTAAACAAATACATTATAGTTCATCAAAAGGAAACCTTTTCAATACATTCATTGATCAAACTAAACTAAAAAGCTTTCATAATTAGAATGAAAAGCAACCCTAACAGTACAAAGATAACCCTAGATTGCATATTCATTGTAGTCTTCAACACTGCCACTTCTTCTTCCAATCTCTTTTTTGTCAGCTCAAATTCCACAGCATCCTTCTTCATTTTTTTTCCACTTCTGCCAATTTACCTTTGTAATGCTCAGCTGGTAAATCTGGATCCCACCAGTGAAAGAATTCACAATGCTTTCTTGCCTATTTAACGAAAATAAAGTTAAAACATGTTTTTCACAAACCATTTAAACCAACAAATGTGTTTACCTTATAGTTAGGACATCCCAAAAACCTCCTGCCTGGGTTCTTTTCAGTCCAAGAAATCCACTTACCACTTTCATCACCACATTCACACAAGACACAAACACGATTCATCAAATTATCTTTTTCCCAACCTGCATTTCTTCGATTCCAGTACGCCCAGTTTGAAGTGTTTGATGAATTACATGAGTTTGTCATGTTTTAATTTTGGGGAAGAAATTATTTTGCCCTAATTTTGAATTTGGGGATGAACGTTTAAAGGTGTATATAAAAGTTTTAAAGTTTCAAAAATGACCCTTCAGTTTTTATAAAAGATTTATAAAAGTTTTAAAAAAAATTTAGTTTGTAGTTAACGGGTGTTAAGAAAAAACCCAAATCCGCCAAAAAAAAAAAGTTGGGAACCTTTTTATGCAAGAAAAAAAGTTGGATACCTTATTTGGAAATGGACCCTAACTTTGATGTCTTTTTGTGCCATTTGCCCATTTGTTTCTGATAGTTTGTGATTAATCGGATATAATCACATGTGGGAGTTAAAATCTGTGCAACGAAATATTCGTGTGTTACGCACCTTACAATAAAGTAGCACATGTTTTATTTTTAGTAGAAGGGGGACGGTTGACAGCAGTTACTTTTTAATCTTGTGGTTGATATTCATTGATGCAAGATCTACGACTAATATCTAAAGTTGAATTAAAGTGGTCACGATTAAAAGTAGCAAGATCATATCTGACGGCTTAGAAGGCTGCCAAGCGTCCCCTTAAAATTAGGACCAACCGGCAACAATAATAAGAGTAATTTGTCTTAATATCATGATTAAAAGTTGTACAATTTAATTCTAATGTAATAGAATCATTAGGACCACTCATTGTTTCATCTCAAGGTCCCGGGTTGTTGAAGGACTACGATGAAAATTTGCTCCATAATGGTAACTTTTGCTTTCGTATATTGTGCTTTTGTTAAACAATCTTTAGATGAAATTCAGTTTTTATTTTATTTAAAGCTCGATCTAAGTTTTCAAAATTCTCAACTCTTCTATAGAGAAGAAAAATCATTCCCTTCTCAAGGAATTTAGAAACGGAAAAAGTGAAAAAAATTTCTACAACTGAACGGCACCTTACTTTTCTTTACTATATTTATATGAATAAATTTGTTGACGTAACATAATAAAAAGGTTTAACAAAATACTTTTAGCACATAAGTAAAAGTTTCATATCAATCCATCAAAAGTAATTTATTCACGTCGATAACTGGAAGGAGTTGGTTATACATACCCTTAAATAGATATGGGCACCCCATTTATTTATTTTTTTTATTTATATTTTTAATGTTATAATTTTATTTTTATTATAAAACTATAAACTAAAAGTACGGAACAAAAAATATAAAATTTGATTAGTCAAAATTATTATCAGACAGAAAATACGAAACAAAAAAAGGTAAAAAACTGTTTTTCGTGTCCACATAGTGGCTAAAAGTGGATTAGGAGGGGAGGTGCCACTAACCTCTAGGGAGGTACCCTTAACAACACCCTAACTAAAAATATAAATTCTTTCATATGCATATATTTGACCCCAAAAAGAAAATGATGTTCGTTTATCGTCTTTTACTTTTTTTATATTATTGCTAAAAATCAAAATAAACGAAAATTTTATCATACATGCGACACTCTGAATTTAACGGGGCACTACAAATGTTGCATGTCCATTGTATATATATCTGTGAAATTCCTTTTTGTATTGTGTTTTACTAATTAGTGTTCATCGGAACGTGTTAATTTATAGTTAACACATTCAAACTTTTCTTCTATAAAAAAAGTATTTAACAAACACAGATTAAATATATTATATACTATAATTAAATGAGATTTTTAATTTTAATACACTCAACACGTGCTAAGCGAGCACCCTTTAGCGAATTCTTTACTTTTTTTTCGAATTTTATACAGAAAACAAATACAACAATGATATTTTGCGTTATCATCACGCCATATATTAAAGTAATTGAATTGTGGGTCCATGTAATATAGTGGATATTACCTTCACTATCTGAACCCTCAGGTTGTGGACCGAGTCTTTGGTCTGGCTGTATACCATTAGATTGTGTAAGATCTTGTGGCCAAAAGGAGCAAACCGGCCAATTTGATTGTGTAGGACCGTATGCACGGTACTAATTGAACCCATGAATAGATTATCTGAACCTGGACCTAGATGGATAATTGTATATGATTCTTCTCTTTTTATATCTACAAATATGATTGCGAACTTTTTGCCCTTATAATTTGTAGTATCATGATAATATATATATTCAAGTCATGTTATATGTTCATATTAATACATTGGTTCTATTGATTAATGATATACTGTACTTGATTACAGTATAATTTTGATTGTCTTCTTTTCCGAAATATAATTTAACCGACACAAAATATAGACCCACGAAATCAAAGATACTTACCTTTTTTGCAATTAATTGATAATTTTGTTTAGTTTTATAAAATTAAATTTTGATTAGGTATAATAAGTTAAATAATTTTAACTACTATTTTGAGTATTTGACGAGTTTTTTTTAAATAAAATTAAAAATAACAACGACGAAAATGAGATGGAGAAATAAAGGCTTACGGTTGATTCACTTTTTTTATTTTGAGCAAAGAGATATGGAGGTGGTTCGTGGTTGGGGGAAAATGGAGGATGGAATGGGCAGAAGTGAGGTCCAAAAAGATTGACAGGGGTCTAAGCTAGGGTTCATAGCTCTAAAAGACGGTTCACAGCAGGCTTCATATAAAGGGGTTCAAGCCATGTATATATTCGGAACAAAGGGTTTAAGCTATATAAAGGTTGTAAATAAGATCAAAATCGTAGTATTGTGATACGATATGATTTTCACCTAATTTATTGCATTTGTACACTACACTTATTGCGGGTATAATTAGTGAAGAAATTAGTAGAGCAGCACTAGTTGTCATCAATTGTAGTTCGCATACGCCGTTTGTTTCATAAGAAAGTTTAGTAACATGGATATATAACTATAAGTATAAAGAGTAAAATGACATATACATATTAAAACTAACACTAAATAAATAAATAATAAAGTTCTTTTTTATTTTTTATAAAATTGTCAGTATTTTCACATGCTTGGCATTACTAAAATACCATGATATGCAAGTCGTAAATTATCGACAACGCGATTCATTGAAACATCTTAGTTGCATACTTTTTTCGTCAACCATTCACAATTTTATCAAGTTGTCGTGATCCTTATTTGTTAATGCTACTTATAAATTCTTGTGCACTCATAATTTCTTTCTGCTTTTCAGTTATTAGAGGGATGTTTTATAATTTGACTAATGGTTTAAAGACACACATATGCTAGTCACTGAATATCTCGACGGCTCTAATAGCCATTGAACCCTTCTTTGATAAGGGCTAAAAAAAAAAAAAAAAAAAAAAAAAGTTTGCATGCCACTTGACAAACAAACATTCTAATTTAACCGCTAAACTTTCTATATACTTTGTGCGATACATAGCTTGTGTTTGGTAGGATATTGTCCAAATTTAAACAAACATCATACTTTCATTAACATAAATAATACACAATAATATAGATACGAACAATTGTTGCAACGTAGTATATGCGGAACCAGAAGCCGAATCAGGGGAGCAAATAAAATTGTTAGGGTAGTGAAAATTTGTGTTTCAGGGGGTAGCAAATCGCCAAAAAACTGGCCAAAATGAGTCAAAAATAACCCATAATTGCACTAGACCGAGGTAAAAAGTTCAGGTACCGACCGTTTACCCCTGGCTTAATGTAGTTCCGCCAGTGCAACGTAGACTATCAAATTTTACCGAAACAAACATTAACAATTATAGTTTGATTAAAATGTGGAATAGTGATATTTTGTGTTATCACGTGGGTCCGTGCAATGTAGCTTTCACATTACCTAGTTGAAAATCGAGTTTAGTTTATACACTTTAACCCTCTATTTGCACCCTCAAATTGTCGACCGAGTCATAGCCTGGCTATATAAGAAGTGACAGACCACACATATTTCAATCATATCTTTAATCAATTTAGAATAATCTGAACCTGAACCAAAGGAAGAAGAGTTCGTTGAAGATCTATGGCTTGTTCTACTATGAGTGCAGGCTGGACTGATCAAACCAGATCAGTTCACTGGAATTTGAAGGTTTCACCTGGTGAACTTGTCCCTCCTCCATCATCAAAAAATCACTGTAAGTTCAGCTGTTCAACTTTTTTTTTTTTTTTTTAGCAAACAGCTGTTCAACTAAACATATACATATCTTATTATTAATACTAAACTATATGTGAATCTCTTAGCTAAATATCGTACTATTAAAAATGATTATTAGCTACTTTTTAAGGAAGAAATTATATTGTGTCTTTCGAATAGATTATTTATCTACTATTTTTATTAAATTTTTTTTTATAGCTATTTTGCCATCTCTTTCTTTAGTTCTTGAAGATGCAATCTTCAATCTATATGTTTAGTTTCATCTTCAGCTTTTCCGATCACTTTCTGGTCGGACGGTGGAGCAAACTCCACCGTCTTAGACCAAAGATACGAGTTGACTAACTAGTGTTTTTGTGGTCTAAGAAGATCAAGAAGCCTTCTTTTATTGGGTATTAGTTTTGTAAGATTTATGTCAAATTCATTGCAGCCAGAAATATTGTTAAATCACTAATCCCATTGCTAATAATTTTTGTATTATGTGATATTTACTTGTTTCAGCTCGATTTGATCAAGAGAAAATGGGGACTTGATTAGTCAACTTTTTATGAAAACATTTTATTAGTCAACTAATGTCTCATCCAGCTTATGCTTCTTGAAAAACTCACAAGTTCATAGTGTTAAGTATTTTGATTTACATATGTATATTTTCCATTGTAGTTCTGTTTACAAAGTTAGAAATAATTAAGGTTTGCTATTGTTGTAATGAATTATTTGTACAATTGTATCATATCTTATATGATTATTGAAATCAACAGTACATGTTTTTCTTAGTATGATGGTTTATGGTGTCCCCCAGCCCCTTGAAATAAATTTCTTAGAACAGACACTAGTTATAACTTGTTAATATAAATTATGTTCCACAAGATTTTATCCATAGGTAAACACTGTACTCCGTATTAAACTAGAGTGTTCTAATTCTCATAATGATGTTTTGTGTTCATGAAGGCTCCTCTCAAATGAACCATCTTTTTTCCATTGCTGTTAACAATTTGGTTTTATCTTAGCTTTTTGTTTTCTCCTTCTAAAACTATATATATTTAACCTTTCAGATATCTTTGTTCCTACAAATGAGAAAGTGAAGCAAAAGATCATTTCTATAGCTAGAAATTTATCACTTCCAGTCCAGAATGTTCTTTTACAATGTTGGGCCCCTAAGAAAATCGGAAACTCGATTGTCCTTACTACAATATGTCAGCCTTTTGGTCTTTCCGGGGTCAACGAAGAACTTGAGGTATATCGCAAAGTTGTTTAGACCACAAACTCTATGTACATCCTGAGCAAGGAAAAGCTGTTGGGCTTGCTGGCCGCGTATTCTTGAACTGTATTCATGAACAGACTCAAGATATGCATAAATATCCTAAAGATCAGCGTCCTCCATGTGAAGATGCTATTTTTTCTAGGATATGGGGATCCATCGCTGTACCTGTGATATTAAATGGTCAATGTGTTCTTGTTCTTGAGTTTGTCCTGGATACACCAACGGATTCTTATGACAACATTATTGCTGAAGTTTGCAGACTACTTGAGGTTTGCCCTGCCCCTATCTGCATA
This sequence comes from Artemisia tridentata subsp. tridentata, assembly GCA_021014915.2. NCBI lineage: Eukaryota > Viridiplantae > Streptophyta > Magnoliopsida > Asterales > Asteraceae > Artemisia > Artemisia tridentata. The sequence continues at coordinate 297,108,129 of CP139501.1, forward strand.
TATTCGTAAATACAAAATTTTCGTTCACTCCATATCCAGCTGATCATGCTCATGCATTATGTTAGATTTTTATTAGAACGTGTAGTTAGTTTTAGAAAAATTTATAACATGCAGTCAATATGTTGTGAATAGTTGTTGCAATATTACTAATACTATAGGTTCACTGTGGTTTGAACTTTTGAGTTGAGATTAAAAAGTTATTGAGTCAGACAGACTACACCTTTGAGTTTGAGTTGTTACAAATGGTATAAGAGCAGGTTGGATGAGGGCCTCGTGCATCTCATAGGTATTAAATTCTAAGTGTGTAGACATGACAAGGATGTCAATTGTCTATTTGGAGAGAGGTGCACTTTATTTTAGTTTGTAACATGTTAAAAAGTACTATTTCCAATCCCATGTGATAACAATCCTTACATACTATGATCCTGCTGCATTATAATTACTGATGTTACAAATCTTTTGCAGAACGCCGGTTTGCAATCTTCAATACCAACTGATTGCTCAAGAAGGATTTGTATAAATACTAATATTAATAGTCGAAAAAGGATGCGCAGAACACGGTCACTTCCTCACACTTATTACTTTCGTCTTGTTCCATATTTCGGACTCAGTAGTTCCTATGCTGCTGAGAAGCTTGGAAGTAAGCTTCTTCTACCTACCCTAAATATATATACGCTGATCATTTTGTTTTAAGTATTAGAACTTGTGAAATTTATTTTAGCCATGTTTCTGCATTCGCAGTCAAAAAAGGTACCTTCAGGAATGTCTGTAGGAACGTAGGGATTCCCGAGTGGCCAGGGTTACCAAGTAAGAATACCCGAGCTTCTTCTGCCCCTGAAACTCGAGTCAGTCAAACATTATCTGATACTAGTTCTTCTGGAACTCTGATTGATGATGCAATCTCCAGCAGGTAGCTCATCACTGCAAATAGTTCACATTCATTTGATTATGGGACATTGGACTCATTCACAATGTAACAATCTCAATCTTACTTTGTAGGGATGAAGCGATTTCTGAGTTGTTAAGGGAAGAAACTCCGATGACTACCGTAGCATTTGCCTCAGAAAATCAAGTCAACCAAATAGTACCCGTGACTAGTCTGAACACTACTGATTTCAACTCTTGCTGGTAGGTCTTTATAACGATCACATTCACTTCATTATTCACATTGGATTTTGTCATAATGTATCTTTGATCTTCCACAGGGATGGAGGGGTTTATGATGGCGCATTTGAACTAATTATGCCTGCCAACACACCTGCCTTAGAAACTCAAATCAATCACATAGCATCTGATATGATCAGTTATACTGAAGCTTTGCTCGATCCACAACATGGTGGAATAGAACGTCAAGGTAATGAACTTATGTCCATAGACGATCTCGATCATCAAAGATTCATGGACAGCCTTAATTATATATATGAAGATGCACCAATGATGATATGGACATCATGAATTAGTCAAAGAGATGCAGCATGAGCTACATTTTGAGTTTAAGCTCAAATGAGCTCTCCTACACAAAATGATATAAGTATTGTAACTTCATATAAGCTACTAAATAAAGGGTGAGTGCCACCTATCAGCGTCCCCAAACTCGTCTGACTCCCACAGCCAGCATGAGGAGGTAATTTGCAGTTTTCTGTGAGCAAATTTTGTATGTTGTATCATGTATATCAAGGTTCCTTGAATAGTCACGAGATGTTCCCATACGTACTATGAAGTAACTCTCAGATTTTATAGCCGAACACAAAACATTTCTCTTGAACTATGAATCATGAACCTTGAGGGTGGAATTTGTATGCAATTACTCTTTGCAACACAATGTGTTATCTTATTGTAGGTGCATTTGTAATATGTATATAAGATATTACCATAACCTTGAGCTGCTTATTGTCAACTATACCGTAGTTATGTGTTGTTTGGGAATTACATTTGCCGCTACTTATAGGATGTTGGCTAAAATCATTTGCTTCATACGTTGAATGGAATAAATTGAGTAGTTTCGATTACAGAGAAGAAAAAAAGGTTGATTTAACTTCGTGTAGGTTGATAAGGACAAAGTATGCGTTTTTTGGGACATAATTTGTACAATCAAGATAACATATGACTGATATTGGGACACGTCCCAAATCAGATACCAAGCAAAATCCTATTCCATCCGATATCAGCAAGACTAAGAGTATCTCTGACAGTTACTAACTCTGACCAAACTAACATACTAAACAGACATCTGCAAGCTTCATCCAAAACAAACAACTCAGTTAAGTATTCACCCTCTTTTGCACCAAGACCATAAGCTCATAACTACACTTCCATCTTACCTTCTCACCATGATCATTCAACCCGCATCCACAATGATCAAGGTGATAAAAGCAAGTGGCATCATTATGCAGCTTATAGCCACCCATACCCCTCCAAATCAAGGGCTATCCAAATGTCCTACATTTCCATCTCTTAAAAATGGCTTCAAACATCTGGGAACACACACCTTGAAGGAGGACCAACCAGACCTCTTGTGGGAATGTAATGAAAGGACAATAAAGTTTCATCTTTCACAACTCTCAATTCCATTCAACTTACACTCCCCTCCTAGATCAGCTACCCTTCATAATAGGGAACCTACTTTATGATTGCTTAAACTGTCTTAAAACAAGTGGAAGTCAACTGTAAGAATCAATTCTACTCGAGACCAATCAATGTTACAGTAAACCACCACTGTTTGGATAAAAGATGAAAAAATTGGTTAACAAACCTTTATAGTTGCCCGTATCATGAAAATCATCCCTGCATTTAATCATGGAACTGTAATTCCAGTAGACTTCCAAGATCCAATTAAACAAAATGTAGCAGCAATTTGGTAATTGACAATATTCAAAACTGCAGGCAGGATACTAATTTATGGTGAAAATAGAAACCAATACCTAAGAAGACTAACAGCACAGTACTGTTACATCACCAATCTGTCATTAGGCTAATAACTGGTCTTAGCCACCAAAGTATGCGTATGTTCTATGTCACTCTAGTTAGTTTCAGAGGAGAACCAAGTGAAAAATTGTATACAAAGTAGAGGTGGCAATCGATTTGAGTTCGTTTCAATTGGCAGGGTGATATACCTTTAACCAAATCATGACTTGTTTATTATTCGTGTCAAAACCTCAACTCTAACCAGGACATAAATAACACGTGTTTTAATGTTTTAAGTATTTCATGATTCGGCAATTTAGAAGGTAAAAAATAGGGTCAAAAATGGCAAAAACATCAAGAAAATCATGATTCGGCAATTTTGAAGGTAAAAAATATGACTAAAACGTCATCTTTAATGTGCGATATCTCACTCATATCATATCGGATTTGAGTGATTCAAACTTTTGGGTTAAGAGTGAATCAAAGTCTACAACTTTCATGTTTTAAGTATTTCATGATTCGCAATTTTGAAGGTAAAAAATAGGGTCAAAAATGGCAAAAACATCAAGAAAATCAAGACCCATTGAATATGTAAAAAAAAAATCGAAATAATTAACAAGATTTATACCAAATTAAAGAGAATTGAATTTTAAAAATCGTGGTGAAATCGGTTTTTTCTAAAAGTTAGTCGTTTGTGAGTTATATGCCTTTTAGTTCGAGGGTGAAAAAGAAAAAACGAGTTAAAGGACAATAACACCATTTGACCGAAAATAATATAATAAATAAATAAAAATAATACAAAAAAAAAAAGGTTTTGACTAGATCTCATCAAAAAATACTTTTTAATTTCTGTTTATTTCTAAATGATCCCAAACCTTAAATAACATGCATAATACGCCCACACATAAAATTGAAAAGAAGTGTTTACTTTTAACGAAACGAAAGTTTTCGGTATTTTTCACATGTTTTTCGCTTTCTTTTATTATATTTTCATATTCCATCAAAGTTACAATATGGTCTTAAAATGTACGAACATATTATTGGATTAGTTAAGTTATTGGGCTCAGCCCAATTTAAAGTTCGTGATATCTAAATATAGTCCAGCCGGCAAAAACCTTAAAAACTGTCCTGCCGCCGGTTTTGTCCTTGTTTTTCCGGCCACCGCATAGCCTCGCCGGCGCCACTTATTACTTCCGGTACAGTCTCCGTTAACTTTTCCATCATTTATGTTTTTTATTGCTACTATGTATATGCAGTTGTTACAAGTACAACTAGGGGTGTTATCCGGTCGGGTTATCGGGTTATAAGCAAACTAATAACTCAAGAAGTATCAATTATCAAAACTTCATTAGAAAAACAAGTATATGAATCACAAGTCGATAAATCTAAATGCTTTGAGAGGGCTTGTCATTCAGAAGTGTTTAGTACATCTGAAACTGAAAGATCTTTGTATGCATAACTAGTTTGTGAAATTTATTCTTTAAATGTTTCTTTAAGTGTGGTGTGTGTTTAATACTTGTCCCATGGCCTATGTTTGACATTTCTCATTAACAACATACTCGTGTAGTCGTGTTCTATACCCTTATCGGGTTCGGATGGAAACTCACCCGATAAGCTTTTTCAACCCGATTACAACTGCATAAAAATGTAAACTAGGTTTACTAGGTTTTTATCAACAAAAATGTAAACCAGGTTTTTTTATTTGAAACCACAGTTGGAATGTTTGGCTTATTATTGTGGATGGGTAGTAGCCTTTAGAATATGAAATGTGGTGAGTGGTGACGTAGCGTTAATATATCATGTTATACATCATGATGTTGCAATTGTAATCAGTATTAAGGAAAATACGAAGTTAAAATCAAACAGCTTATGTGAGAGAGTATGGTAAGTAGCACCAAGTAGTCGAAGTTTTAACGGCATGTAATATGTTAATATTGAACATGGGAAGTACTCGTGTTACCTTTGGAACGTTTGAAACTTTTTTTCTATTGTGTTATAAACAGTGCTTGATTTAGCTAAGAGTGGATTTGAATTATATGTCAATTTGAATCAGCTTGTGATAATTACTAATGGGGATGTTTCTATCAAGAAGTTGCAGCCTATGAGTTTTGAGATTGCGTTGGTTCAATGTTTGGCTTTATGATGCAAGTTACTAGATTTAGTTTCTATTTTCCATAAAGAGATTAGAGCAGAAAAACTTGACTTGAGTTGAATTCGTGTTTCATTAAAATATGTTTAACACAGCCTTATATCATAGAAAAAGTTTGTTTGAGAATGTCATAACATAAGCAATTGATTTATATCATTCTTACTAAGCGGGTTATAACCACTGAAAGATGCTGTGTCTCTTCGCTTACTTTCTAATCTTATCTGCAATAAAACTCAGGTACTGATTTCTAGCAATGAAGATCTTACAAGAAAACGCGGGCCAACTTACAAATTTTGAAGTGCTTGACTTTTTGAAGTCTAGAGGAGCTGCAAAAGACCCGACAAAGGTTCTTGCTCCGATAGCACCTTCAGAGTTTAAGGTTTACGACTATCTTGTACAGAGTGTTGCCAAAAGTCAAACAAGAGAGAGCATTGCTAAGTTCGTGGCTGAATGTAAACCATACAAGCTCACAAAATCAGAGGTTGCAAATATCATCAATATTAGGCCGTCATCTGTAGTGGAAATTGACCCGCTGATAGAGAATCTTGATTCACGTTTAGGAGAAAGTGTTGAAGATTTGGTACAACTGGTTGTAGATGTGTTTCCCCCTTCTCCAGATGAAAAAAAAGCTGAAGGTACTCCGGAACTAGATGAAAATAAAGCTGAAGATACTGCAGATGAACGTAAAGCTGAAGATACTGCAGATGGAAGTAAAGCCGGAGATATTCCAGATGAAAGTAATTCTGATGATGAATGAAAGCGAGGAGCTAACTGACGTAATGTGGTAATGTTCTATAATTACTTTGTATGTGGTCTCTTAGGTATTGCTATGACTAGATAAATAGGTGAGTAAATTTTGCAGTTTGGTTGTGTAAAAGACTTTAGACTAGTAACATGCAACACAACAGTTTCTTGTATGGCATCAGCCTTGGTATCTATATATGCTGTATAGACAGTTTCTATAGAAAGGTCTTGACACATGCTTATGGTTTTACATTTTAAATAGACAAATATAAAACAGTAAAACGCCTAACTACAATCGATGTTAATACACACATTTGCTCATAATCAGCTTGAATATAACCTCATATATGATGTAATTACGTTGTATATAGTGCGTAATATTTGACAAAGAGGACTGACAAATGTGATGTGGATGAATTGGTTCAGACTCTTTGTTCCAAGAAAGATGTCAAGTCTATAACTCCATCTTTCTTTCTTTTTTAGAATGTTTATTGGTATGTGATGTTTGGCAGTACTTACAAACTTCTAATTTAAAATATCTGATAATTGTTTTAGCTTTTTTAAACGTTGCCTTATTGCTTTGTAAACATTATTTTTATGGATCTTTAGTTAAATCAACGGTACCCAATCCCGTCTTCCACGGGGTATGGAGAAGGTGAAATGTAGACAGTCTTACCCCTACCCGAAGGTAGAGAGGTTGCTTTCAGAGGACCTTCGGCCATTTTGCAGGTAGTGATGATCGAACTCTCGTCTCTGTCTCCAAAAGAGAAGGGTTTTTCCAACTAATCCAACCTTGCTGCTTTAGTTAGATCATGAGTACTATATTACACTTTAGTGTAACAGCTTTGCTACTCTAACTTTAGTTAATAAGTGATCTTTTTATTTTCGCTGTGAATTTACTTTTTTATTTCCTTTGTTTCATTCATGCAACTTTATTTAAATAATAATTTGTGTGACTAATGACCATAAATCAAAACAGGCGTGCAACAAACTATCATTAAAGAATATTAGGTAATCATTTGGGCATATGGCCAATTTATCATTGTCACCGGTTTGCTATTGATCGAGTTAACGATAAATACTTTTTTTTCTTTTTTTTTCCCTTTTCTTCTGGAAGGCAATAACCATATACTCATTCTTGGAGTTCCATTTCTTCACTTGGCCGAAAGACAATTCCATGAATGATTGAGATTCTCTCAAGTTAGTATAAACATGACCGGTCATGTTCCTTCGCATAGATAAGAAAATCCGGGTTTCGCAGTAAACCTCACAGTTTTGTTTATGAGGAAACATGACGGGTCATGTTCATACAAAATTGAGAGAATTTCAATCCTTTTATGAAACTCTTTTAGCATATCTTGAAACAATTACAACAAATTCACATGAACAAAAATCGACGTGAAGTGCTAAACACAAAGCAGTTTATCTGTGTGTGTGTGTGGGGTTTTTTTTCCTTCTCCTAGCTGGCTATTACACATGCAATTGAATCAAAATGAAGCGAAAATTTCATTATTTTTTTTTCAAAATCTAAAAACTAGATCTACAGTTGTCGCATTTCGAAACAATTTTGTTTTACATTTTTTTTCGATCAAGTGTGTATTTCGGGTTTTGTTGAAGGAATATACGAGGAAAGAGGGATTAAATCCTTACGACAAAATATAAAAGCCAAAGTCGGGAATCAATCAACATCGTCATTAAGAAATTTTCAAAGTCTCGCGATATTGAAGGTAAGATACTCAAAAGTACCTTTAATAGGTCAATAATTCCATTCATACCAATCTTACTGATGGGGACAAGTTTCAAGATCTCAAGACATAGAAGTTGTGGTCTCTACGGTGCAGAGGTATTTCCCTCCTTACGCTGTATAACTCTCGAATAGAATTTTATTTGTGGTTTTACGTCTCTACGCCGTAAAGACAAACATCTTTCTACGTTGTAAAGACATCGATTCCAAAATCTTCTTTAATTTACTTAATTCTTTTTTTACTATAATTAGGTTATTTTCTTTATAAGTTTCATTTCTCTATAAATATAGGGTTCATTATTATTATAATTCAGTTTTTTTATTATTAATAAACTTGTGTTTTAGAGTTTTATCTCTTCTTGGGTTTTATTCTCTTGAGGTGCGTCTCGTTTATCTATCCTTGGATTAAGGTTAACCAAATTCACTTTCGCGCCCAATCCCACTAAAATACACGCTTGAATCAAGCCAATTACTTAGGTCCATCAATAAACACCTGATAGCGGCCTGATTTAAATCCCAAGCATGCAGGGCCTGAAGAAACTCATCAGGCTATATTGAGCGCATAGTACCGATGTTCACCAACTGTCACTAACAGTTAAGATATATCATCTGACATTGCGCAGTGGGGACGCACGACAAGCACCACTTTGTGCGAGCCAAGGAGGGCAGTCTACCTGCCCCCCCCCCCCCCCCCCCCCCCCTTCCTTGTCTGCTTCTCGGATGATCAACATCTGACTCCCTGATAGACACAACTCAACAAGTTTCACACACTTTGGGCAAATACTGCTTCACATCAGTCAAGTATAGTCTTTGTTTAAGTGTTACTCGGGCTTCTTGATCTTCATCATTCTCATCGGGCCCTTACCGTTCTACACAGGAAACCAAACAACAAAACCGTTCTCTTATCATCTTTTAAACCAATTTACATACCATACGTAAACATGGTTCCCTCACCGGAACCCTTCACATGTGATCATTAACTGATAATCATCAATATTAGTACATGTAATAAACTCGAAGATTAAAATTTCATTAAGCAAATGAAGCAAACCTCATTATTATCTTATTTGTTTCCTCCTAATTTACAATAAAGCCAATTGCATGAGTTTGATTCAAGCGTCAATTTGAACATGTTTAATAAACCATAAAATCTACATGTTTTATTTGAACATAAACTCCAATGGTTTTACTTCCTACTTTGCATAGTTACGTCAATTCTCAAAAGCATTTGGAAAATAAAACATATTTGAATATGTCAACCACTAACCAGAGGAGACAAAACCACATATAATAAACTTTGATAATCTAATATCACCCATGTAAATTGCATAACACGAGTAATTAATATTTGAGTGTCTTTAGATAATTCAGCTTATGAAACGAAACATTTTTATATTTCTTCCACAATTCAAAATGTTTTCAAAACAGTACGCCTCTTTATTTCAGTCACTAATAGCAAAATAATATGTCTTCAGATTGTTATAGCAAGTGTGTAATGCAACTAGAGACAAACAAACAATATGACGATAATAACAAGTAAATATATAGTGTAGAAAAACGAAATTGTAAATCTTTTGATTGTTTAGACTCAGAGAACACAGATAAGGAAAATTTGAGGCCTGTGATATTCATAGTTTCCTTAAGACAGATTCGTCCTCTTTACGGTGCTTGAGAAATCATGAACCTCTATCTCTCATGATACAACAACAATTGATAAACCCGTTAGCACAAACGAGTTATCAAGGCAAACCAATATGTGTCTTCCCTCTATTATGAACCGATACAAAATGAATCAAGATGGAGGTCAACAACAAAAGGAGAGGATTGAGTTATGTGTTTCATTATGTCAAAGGATGAAAAGACTCTCTCAATATATAGGGATAAGAGGTGAAGTAAAAACAGATGGATTAATTAACACTATTTGGCTACCCACAACAGTGATCCTCAGCGACCCTCAATTTTTCTGTCACATTAATTTTCTCTCTCCTGCGACCTAGAGACGACCTTTTAGGCACAGTAAGGCGACCGACATCTTCTCTTTTTTTTTCCTTTTTTTTCTCTTTTTTTTACAACTTTTTTAACAACAAAATTAAAATTCATTAAAAAAAAAAAAAAAAAAAAAAATTATGTAATAATTCAAATAAAATTAAAATGTTACAATAATCTAAGTTATGGTACTTCTTGATTTCTTTCTTCATCTTCATTAGTTTCTCTTGTTATTTTAGGGGCAAAGTCTCGTCGATTCGTGAATTACAGAAGAGGATGTCTTTGTCTCGTTTCTTTCTTAGGGCTAATTCAAGTGCTTGACGTTGTAGTGCAAGTTCCTCTCTTTTCAACTCTGTTTCTTCCCAACCACTGGTACAGATATTACCTTTCGTCACACCCAAAATGCGTGACTATATGCATATAGTCACACACGTTTTTTTGGGTGTGTGTGACAAAAAGTCGCGCCACCGTAGGTATCATATGGTCACATTGTTTAGTTTGTGGCCGTTTTCATTGAAAAAGAGTGACCAAAACCCAAATATGTGTGACTAATTAGGCACAAGTTTTGTTGGATTCATCAGTATGTGTGACTATTTCCCATCCTATGGCCACATGAAAATATAATAAATGTGAGTTTGTGATGATTTAGTCACACAGCGTGTGTTGTTTTTTTCTCGTTAGTCACATACAATTTAAAAAACAGTGGCCAAAAGTGTTAATAAGTGTGACCATATGCTGTTTAAAGTGAAGAAATGTGTATTTTGTGTGACTATTGATCATCCAATGGTCACATGAATTCTTAGTCTGTGTGGCCTTTTGTAATATTTAGTCACACAAAGCATGTTTGTTTTGGGTATTTAGTCACATACAATTAAGCATAAAGTGGTCAAAAGTGTTAATAAGTGTGACCATATGCTGTTTAAAGTGAAGAAATGTGTATTTTGTGTGACTATTGATCATCCAATGCTCACATGAATTCTTAGTTTGTGTGGCCTTTTGTAATATTTAGTCACACAAAGCATGTTTGTTTTGGGTATTTAGTCACATACAATTAAGCATAAAGTGGCCAAAAGTGTTAATAAGTGTGACCATATGCTGTTTTAAGTGAAAAAAATGTGTATTTTGTGTGACTATTGATCATCCAATGGTCACATGAATTCTTAGTTTGTGTGGCTTTTGTAATATTTAGTCACACAAAGCATGTTTGTTTTGGGTATTTAGTCACATACAATTAAGCATAAAGTGGCCAAAAGTGTTAATAAGTGTGACCATATGCTGTTTAAGTGAAGAAATGTGTATTTTGTGTGACTATTGATCATCCAATGGTCACATGAATTTTTAGTTTGTGTGGCCTTTTGTAATATTTAGTCACACAAAGCATGTTTGTTTTGGGTATTTAGTCACATACAATTAAGCATAAAGTGGCCAAAAGTGTTAATAAGTGTGACCATATGCTGTTTTAAGTGAAGAAATGTGTATTTTGTGTGACTATTGATCATCCAATGGTCACATGAATTTTTAGTTTGTGTGGCATTTTGTAATATTCAGTCACACAAAGCATGTTTGTTTTGGGTATTTAGTCACATACACTTAAGCATAAAGTGGCCAAAAGTGTTAATAAGTGTGACCATATGCTGTTTAAAGTGAAGAAATTTGTATTTTGTGTGACTATTGATCATCCAATGGCCACTTGAGTTTTATGTTTGTGTGGCCTTTTGTAATATTTAGTCACACATCGAATTAAACAAAGAGTGACCAATAATGTTGATAAGTGTGACCATAATACGTGACTGCATCTTTTTGTCACAGGGTTATTACTGGTATTTTTAAGTTAGTACTGTTGGAGCAGAGTTGCTACTGCTAGTACTATGCTAGTGCTGCTGGAATGAGTATATTATATATATATAACAGAATCATAAACAAAAAGAAATTTGAAATTGAATAAAACTCGAATGTATATAACTGAACAGAATATACAATTGTAATGTCGTACATAATCAAATTCTCAAGTACCATAATTTAAAGACTTTTGACTCTTCGCCGGCCTATCTTGCTTTAGGGCTTCAATAGAGACATTACTTTTGCGCTTCGATGGTGCTGTTGGTCCACAGTTGTTGTCACTTTTCTTTTGCATTGTAGTTGGAAGTGTAACCTGTAGTAACAAAAGACACTTGTATCAAACATTGAATTATATATCAAGAATTATATATATGTACGTTGAAAAAACACATGTATGTACCCAAAGCAACGATATTTGATTTCTTTAAGTGCCACAGTTTGCAGTTAAATGGCTTAAAAAAAGAATTTTTGCATGTACATATCATAAATTATTTAAACAAAAGAATAACAAGAAACATGTTGAAATACATACTGTTGGCAGTGCTTGTGTTGGAGACACATTTTGTTCTGATTGGGAATCTGGAGGCCCGTTTTGTCGTGACTTAGGCTTTTTCTTAGGTCCGACAGTTTTAGCAGGTTCCCATATGTATATATAAAACACGTTACATTATATAAACAAAAGAATAACAAGAAACATGTTGAAATACATACTGTTGGTACTCCTTGTGTTGGAGACACATTTCCTTGTGATTGGGAATCTGTAGACCCTTGTTGGCTTGCATTTGAGGCTACTGGCAATTGAGATGACAAATTTAACTGCACCCCTTGTTGACTCAACTGTGCCATCAGTTGAGTAAGTATTCTTTTTGTTTCTGTAATCTCATTGGACAATTTCTTGATCTGGTCATCAGATTCTTTCTGCAAAAAAAAATATAGGAAATGTTGGGATTAAAAGTCTTCTTGATGCTGTTAGAGTAACTGATGCTCTTATTTGTGTCAATGCTGCTCAGATGGAGTTAGTGATGCTCATGAACTTCAATTACAAATATGGCTAGTGTTTACCACTGCTAGTACACAATTTACTACTGCTAGTACACATTTAATCCTGCTAGTATATAAGCATAATAATAGAATTTGCAGTCAAACTTACAAGTGTATCTCCCACTGATGTGATCTCATCATCTGGAAATTCGCCATCGTTGTTTACCCTTCCTTTCAACCACATTATACCACGCGGGGGTTCTTCATCTGCTTCAATCTCTTTATTTTCGATCTAATAAACATCAAATGCATACACATGTAAAGTTAAAACAAGATAAACGAAAATATGAAGGTGCATACACATGTGATCTTACCATTTTCTCTTTCAAATAAACATATCCACCTCATCCCATTTTATGCTGATAAATATTTTTGGAACGCGACATTTTAGCTTTATCAGCTATCTTCTAAAAACACAAAATCATAAGGCGTTTACATGTGGTAATGCTGCAAACTGAAAATTATGAAATGACATATATACTTAAATAAAGATGGCTAATTAAAACCTTGTATTCATCGGTGGTCGTGTTGTTTACAAACTCAACCCAGTCTTCTGATTTCACAAATCGACTATACTTGGCCGGGACTTCATTCAGTTTGGAAGGTGTATTTAGGTGGGGCAAAATGTATTCTTCTCTGAGCTTCGTTCTGAAAGTCCTTAGCAGTTTACCAAGACGAGTCATTACCAATTTTCTGAATGTCACGTCAACATCAAAATATCGCTGCAAAGATTAACACAATGTTGTTAATTAGTTGCACATAATGTAACTGCATAGATAAAATTATGTAGTACTAGGTTAAAAAATACAGTAGTATATATGTACAGTGATGTCAGTCCATAGTTTATCTCTTTCTTCTTTATTCACATTCCTCCAGGAAAGATTCTTCAAACCTATGTGCTCACGAACCAGATCTCCTAAAAAACTCGTAAACAGTGCTATGTGTAACCCTGATACCCTATTCAATGCATCGAAAGTTACCTTGAGCTTTATTCCACCAGGGTTGCCATATTTCATGCGAAACTTAAATAGCCTGGTCATGCCTCTCTTAGCTAGTATTCGATCTGATTGGTTGGTTCCAGGCGCATCTAGATCTTCCTCATCAGAATACTTTTCGGATTCATAGTCTATGTTGTTATCATCATGTTCATTATCAGCAGGAAGCAAAAGATGATTATCAACAATGGGTTGAATTCCCATGGCTCTTGAGTAACAATGGGTACAAGAAAATGATTCTGGCTTTGAGAGTAATGGTGATATAAGAATTGATTATTGTGTTTTCTTTGCAGTTTTTTTTTTTTTTTTTTTTTTTTTTAGGAGAGAAAAGAGGGTATAGGAAGAAGATGAATCGTACCTTATTCTTGGTACCCGCTTCTAATTAGGTGATTTCAAAATTTTGGCTCCAAATTCTAATTTCAAAATAACAATTGAATTATTTTAAAATTTTGCCTTTAATTTGAACCTGTTTAGTAAAGCATAAGCTTGAAAAAATCAAAATTTTGGCTCCAAATGTTATATATCATTATCTTAATCACAAATCATGAACCAAGATCTAGAGCAAAGATCATGAACACAAACTGCATATCAAATCAAGAACTCAAATTTACACAATTACACCAAGATCATGAACACAACTTGACACCATTTAACACAAACTGCTACTATTAAATCATAAACCAACATGAAATGAAGAACACAAAGTGCTACCATTAAATAAATATGTGCAATCATCAAATCAACAACAGAAACTGCTACCATAAAATCTAACTGTGCAATCATCACATCAAGAACACAAATTGCTACCATTTACCAAACCAAAATACTATCATTACAGTTATAAAATAGATACAGTTAAACTACACTAGTTACCAGTTACTGCACCATTAATAATTACATTTATCCAAATTAAATATCAGAACTGCTACTACGTACCATATTAAAGTAATTATCCTCTAGTTCATAATAGTCAAGATGATCACCACCTTTACATAATTCTCAACACATTTAATGTACGAGAAGTCTTCTTCACGGCCGTCGGTTGATACAACATCTTCTTACTCGTAACTGCTACTACGTACCATATTAAACTAATTATCCTCTAGTTCATAATAGTCGAGATGATCACCACCTTTACATAATTCTCAACACAACATTTAATGTACGAGAAGTCTTCTTCACGGCCATCGGTTGATACAACGTACATCTTCTTACTCATAACTGCTACTACGTACCATATTAAACTAATTATCCTCTAGTTCATAATAGTCGAGATGATCACACCTTTACATAATTCTCAACACATTTAATGTACGAGAAGTCTTCTTCACGGCCATCGGTTGGTACATCTTCTTAATTACACGGCAGTCCCAAGACAATATCCTGAGTAAATTTATTTTTATGTGCCTTTTCAACTGGTATTTGAGAGGATTGAGTTTTGGGAGTAGCTTCAGAGGATTCATCTTTGTCATTTACCTACAAGTTGAACGAGTATATATAATGGATTAAGTCTTGAGAATGTGATCAAGGTAGCGAAACAACACTTATTAAATGGACCATTATTACCCCTTTTGTGTCAGCATCACCCGATTCTTCATCGCTAGAGAAATAGAAAGGGCTCTGTCTCTTCCAATCTGTGTTTTCCCATACCTCCTAATAGTTCAACATACCATATGTGTTTCAAAAAATTTAATTAATGGTATAATTAAGGTATACAACTTTAGCCACAAACACATAACAACTTTAGTATACCTTGTTGGAAATGATTTTGAATTTGGACCTAGTGCCGGAGGTCTCTTTGGAAGCAGCCTCTCTACTCCCGGGTTTACCTTGGGGTAGGGGTAGGGTCTGTCTACAGCCTACCTCCCCCATACCCTGCCCCGGCGGGATTGGGTTTGTTGTTGTTGTTGTTGTTTGGATTTTTGCCTTGAATAAATTTGAATAAATTAAAAATTCACACAGCTTTACATTCAACAATAAATTCACACCTTTTGTGTCAGCATCACCAGATTCTTCATCGCTAGAGAAATAGAAAGGGCTCTTTCTCTTCCAATCTGTGTTTTCCCATACCTCCTAATAGTTCAACATACCATTTGTTTCAAAAAATTTAATTAATGGTATAATTAAGGTATACAACTTTAGCCACAAACACATAACAACTTTAGTATATACCTTGTTGGAAATGATTTTGAATTTGGACCTAGGGATTTTTGCCTTTGAACCTGTTAAAGCATAAACTTGAATAAATTAAAACTTCACACAGCTTTACATTCAACAATAAATTCACACAGCTTTACATTAGAATCGGTAACAACAACCCCAAACATCACCATTTATAGATCAAAACCCTGTTACTAATTATTGTACAATGAATCATCAACTGATATGTGAAAACATTAAAAAACATACCTTTGTTGTCATTTGGATTCATTGTTTGCGTGTTTTTGTTTGCCACGTCTGTTTTTCAAACTATTACCATTAGCTAAATTAAAAGACAAAGATGAAATGAAAGGTGGCCTAGGATCCTACTGTTACCCGTGGGAATCCGCCGTGGGAGTAAGAAGAATGTGTGTTTTGATTAGGGTTTACTGACTTTTTTGTCTGTTTACAATTGATCGGTAAAGGGATTAATTGCCCCTTTACTATTGATCAAGTGGTGGTTTGGTTTAATTGCCCCAGGATCCTACTGTTACCCTTGGGAATCCGCCGTGGGAGTAAGAAGAATGTGTGTTTTGATTAGGGTTTATTGACTTTTTTGTCTGTTTACAATTGATCGGTAAAGGGATTAATTGCCCCTTTACTATTGATCAAGTGGTGGTTTGGTTTAATTAAGTGTAGTAAGATGTGTAGAAAAAAAAAAGAATAATAGTTTAAAAAAAATAATAAAAAAAAAATCTAATGGTGTTGACGTGGCGGTGAAAACCAACTATAGCCGACGGTTCGGGTTCGTGGCGGGTTTTAGTGTACCCGTACCCGAACCCGTTTATAATATACCCGTACCCGCCCCATATCCCACCGGATACCCGATTAATATTATCAATCGGTTTTTCGGGTTTCCCCGCGGGTATCGAGGTTATCCGTAATTAAAAGTTAAAGAAAATGAATATCATATCAAATGATTTAACGCAACATATCGCAACGCAACGTACTCGGCACGATATTCACCAAAAAAATCAAATGCGCAAGAGGTTTCAAAAGTTAATCATTCTCATTTCAAAAAATAATCTCGTTTTAGCCTTTTAAAAGGGTTTGGTATCCTCATTCGTATAACGGTAGAGAACACGGACTCATTAGTACTCACTCCAAAAAAATGAATAACCGAATTAATAGTCGAGAAGAGTATTGACAATAACTCGAGTCGAGACAAGATGACGAAAACAAGTCAAAGAGATAACTAACAACAAACATATCAAATAAGATGAGTCGATTGGTAATCGTCTGTATTTTCCCATAATCCCGTTTATTAGTACAAGGTATACTCGTTTTATGATTTAAAACAAGTTTGGACTTACGACAAAATTAATCTTTGAAAATAACAAAATTTCGCCAAGACCCTTTCATTTATCGAACGTTTCCAATTCAAAAGACTTTATTGGAAATCAATTTCCCGAGTAATTTATAATATAACGAGTATTTATATAAACCCTAAACCCTAAACGCTAAACGCTAAACCAATCCGTAACTCAAACAATAACCAAACGAATAGTCCAATAAATCCAAATATGTTAGTGTACGGGTAGCATGTCTCGAATAGTCCAATATCCCTCGTGTGTTCCGTTTTTATCCCAAATGTCACACGAAAGGTTTTCAAAATCGAGATCCTACTTAAGATCCTATGGTAAAGATCGGGATCTTTACCATAGGATCTTAAGTAGGATCTCGATTTTGAAAACCTTTCGTGTGACATTTGGGATAAAAACGGAACATACGAGGGATATTGGACTATTCGAGACATGCTACCCGTACACTAACATATTTGGATTTATTGGAATATTCGTTTGGTTATTGTTTGAGTTACGGATTGGTTTAGCGTTTAGGGTTTAGAGTTTAGGGTTTAGGGTTTATATAAATACTCGTTATATTATAAATTACTCGGGAAATTGATTTTCAATAAAGTCTTTTGAATTGGAAACGTTCGATAAATGAAAGGGTCTTGGCGAAATTTTGTTATTTCCAAAGATTAATTTTGTCGTAAGTCCAAACTTGTTTTAAATCATAAAACGAGTATACCTTGTACTAATAAATGGGATTATGGGAAAATACAGACGATTACCAATCGACTCATCTTATTTGATATGTTTGTTGTTAGTTATCTCTTTGACTTGTTTTCGTCATCTCGTCTCGACTCGAGTTATTGTCAATACTCTTCTCGACTATTAATTCGGTTATTCGTTTTTTTGGAGTGAGTACTCGTGAGTCCGTGTTCTCTACCGTTACACGAATGAGGATACCAAACCCTTTTAAAAGGCTAAAACAAGATTATTTTTTGAAATAAGAATGATTAACTTTTGAAACCTCTTGCGCATTTGATTTTTTTGGTGAATATCGTGCCGAGTACGTTGCGTTAAATCGTTTGATACGATATTCATTTTCTTTAACTTTTAATTACGGATAACCTCGATACCCGCGGGGAAACCCAAAAAACCGATGGATAATATTAATCGGGTATCCGGTGGGATATGGGGAGGGTACGGGTATATTATAAACGGGTTCGGGTACGGGTACACTAAAACCCGTCACGAACCCGAACCGTTGCCATCCCTAGTTACCGGCTATAGTTGGTTTTCACCGCCACGTCAACACCATTAGATTTTTTTTTTTTTTTTTTTTATTTTTTTTTAACTATTATTCTTTTTTATTCCTACACATCTTGCCACTCTTAATTAAACCAAACCACCACTTGATCAATAGTTGGAAATATTGAGTTTGGAAGTTTATTATTCACAAAGCATGATATACAACTAGTTGTTGCATCAACTCATTGTACATGGAAAAGTCAATACTTGGTAAAAGGAAATCGTAAAACTTCAATTGACACTTTACTTTTGGCGCGCGCCGTCGATCCCTTTTCCCGCCTAAAGTCTTGGGAACCATTCATCTACCTCTCCAGCCTATTTATACCTATCGATTGTATACCAAAGAACACACACAAACACATATATCCCTTTCAATTCAAAGAAAACTTCAACAATGGCAGCAAATAATGTTAACTTTCAAAATGATGCTGAAGAGTACGAGTGGGTGTTAAACAACAATTTGCTGTTTGACGCAGTGTTTAATGCTTTCGGGTATGAACCCATTGCAGAATATGGGTCGTATAGGAAGGTAGATACGTGGATGAGGGGTCAAATTTTGAACTGGCTGCATGCGCAAGACTTTTACTGGGATGAGGTTTAGGGATTGCGTGACTACGGGGAGGAGGAGGAAGAAGATGAAGAGGAAGAGGAGGAGGAAGGTGAAGAGGAGGAGGTGGTGCAGCAAAATGAAGAGGATCAGCAGCAAATTATGGTGGAGCAGCAAAATGGGTTTGTGCTGCAAAACCAGGGGGAGCAACAAGATGGGTTTCAGGACCCTTATAATCTAGAAAAGAGGGTTAGCGATCTAGAAATTGTGTTTAAACGACTCAAGGAAAGCCAGAAATTGATGGGAAGCAGGGAAGAGAGCTCTGGTTCTAACAAGTTGGGGTGAAATGGAGTGAAGCAGTTTAGGATGATGGTTTTTTTTTGTTTTTAGTATGTTTAGTATTTAGGTTAAATAATTAGATGTATATACTATATATGGTTGTAGCCTTAAAAAAATATCAATGAAATATTTGATGTTTAATTAATTGTCTGAGAATGGAGTGGATGCACAAAGTTATTACTGCTAGGCAAACTTTTGTTCTGCTAGCGTAAAACGTTGTACTGCTGGGTAGCCGTTTCTGGGTTTTAACCGTGGTTTATTTCTAACCGTTGGGGTAACTATTGTCAATTACTTCGCTTTATTTACACTATGTTCTCAAGTTTTTTTTTAGATGAAAGGGAATGAAATGGAGTGAAACTAAAATTATGTGTGTTCTTGAGTTTTTTTTTGAAGGATGGAAAGAAAGTGGAGAGGGATGAAAGTAAATGGTTTTCTTTGTCCCAACTTTCATCCCATATATGGGATGAAAGTGAAGTAAAGTGAATAAAGAAAAAAATCAAATGAGTTAATGTCAAAAACAACATTTGTCTTTAGTGTGTATTTATTATGGAGCAAGGTTATAATAGTAATTCCACAAATATAAAAAGTATAAAGTGGGACCACCTACTTTCATTTACTTTACTTTACTAGTATAAACTAAAGAACATGCAAATATCTATAAACTTTACTTCCACTCTTCCCTATTTCTTTACATTACATTACTTTACTTTACTTACCTCTTAAAAAAAACTCTAGAACAGAGTGTAGGGTTTCATAAATTGGATAACTCTCTTTCTTTATACAATTTATACCATTTCTTCAAACTTGAGAAACAATTAATTGAAGTCGGTCAAATCATAACCCAGCACTCTAATCAAGCATTTACTCAATTTTCATGGCAAATTTAGAGTTTTGTGATACGCATAACCAGGTTGCATTCTTGGAGAAACCAGAAGGGAGTCAACGCTTCCACCAGATAATAGATTTTCTAAACACTACCCACATCAGGTATGCTCTTACAGTCGATCCTACTATCTATGTCTCTCAAATCAAACAGTTTTGGCGGTCTGTTACTACCAATACATTTGAGAATGGAGACAAAGAGTTAATTGCAACAGTTGATGGCAGAATAATAACTATTACTGAGGCATCTGTTAAGAGGCATCTCCATTTAGCAGATGAAAATGGTATTAGTTCTTTGCCTAATACTGAAATTTTTCATCACCTTTCCAGAATGGGGTATGATACATCTTCTCAAATTCTGACTTTTCAAAAAGGATGTTTTGCCCCACAATGGAGATTCTTCATACAAACCATCCTTCATTGTTTAAGTCCAAAGAAAATCGCATGGGAGCAATTCAGTAGCAATATTGCAACTGCTCTCATTTATTTAGCAACAAACAGGACTTTTAACTTTTCAAAATTAATTTTTGATGGTATGGTGAAAAATGTGGATAACAAATACAAGTTTTTAATGTATCCAAGGTTTATACAAACGGTTTTGAATATACGGAAAAGTTTGCTTCTATCTCATAAAATTGTTTATCCAACTCCTTACCTTACTCAAAAACTGTTCAGTAACATGAGCATGGCTTCTAGGGGGTTTAATGGGATAGTAGTTCCACTTTTTGAAACAATGTTGGTTCAAAATCAAAACATTCAGGGTGAAGGATCAACAAGCCCAGTTGAGTCCCATCACACACCCACAGGTTCATCTGGTTCTCAATCAGCCTCACAACCAAATATGGGGGAAATGCCCCATGATTCACCTCGATCGGGAGGTAACACACCTGGAAGTGATGAGGGCAGAGTGTCACTAATGGAATTGATGGATATTTGTACCAAATTGACTCAAAGGGTGACTGGGTTGGAGAAAGAACTCAAGGAGACAAAGCAAGAACTCAAGGAGACAAAGCAAGCACTCAAGGAGACAAAGCAGTTGTATAGTACTGCTTACAAGAAGGTCATTGAAAAAGTGAAGAAATTGCAGTCTAAAGTCAAGTCACTTAAAGCAAAGAGAAAGGAAAATATTGTGGAGTCTACAAGCTCAGATGATGATGACATGGATGTTTCTTCCAAACAGGGGAGGAAGACAGCTGATATTGATCAAGACCCCAATATTTCTTTGGTTGAACAGAATGTTGAGTTTCAGGGGAGGCAAGATATGGGTGAAGAAGATTTGGATGCTGAAAATATTGGTACTTCTCATCAACAAGATATGGATGTGTATGATAGAAGGCAAAGGGCAGATAAAGCAAAGGGCATTATGATTGAAGAAGAGCCACCAAAGAAGGACAAGAAGAGTGTTCTTGCTCAGATTAGTTTTGATGCGGAGGTAGCTAATAAAGCACAGGAAGATGAAACATCAGAAATTGTTGATATTGCATATTTCCTTGATCAAACAAGACTTGCAAATCAAGCAACTGAAGCAATGTTTGATCACGCTCAAGAAGTTCAGTATATGATTGATGCTGATGAAGTTTTAAAGGAAAAGTTAGGTAAAGTCAGAGGAGATGAAGTGTTGTCCATTGATGAGAAGTCAAGACAACTTGTGGAACTAATAAATTCCAGAAGAAAGTCTGCAGCGGAACAAAAAGCCAAAGAAAAGAGGAGTAAACCACCTAGTAAAGCTCAGCAAAGACACACCATGTGTGTTTACATGATGAACATGGCTGGATACAAAAGGAAGCAGTTCCAAGGTAGAAGTTTTGCGGAGATCAAGAGTGAGTTTGAAAGGGTTTACACAAGAGTGAACACATTTACTCCCATGGGAACAGAAAAACCATGTAGAACTACAAGAAGATATGGTATAATATTGGAGTCTGAATCTTCAAAGAAACAGAAGATTGGTGAAGAAGAAGTACCTACAGCAGATGAAGAAGAAACAGCAGAGGAATTAACTGACGAAAGACTCAAGCAGCATATGATTGTTATAATCCCAGAAGCATTGGATGTTCATCATCCTATTCAAGCTAAACTTCCAATTATTGATTTGGAGATACACAAAGATACATTTGGGAAAGCTTGGAAGATAATCAGGCTAGGAGGACACTCAGAAATTTATAAGTATTTTGAAGATATGCTGAAGATTTTTTATGGAGAAGACTTGGACAATCTATGGCGTCTGGTTAAAGAAATGTTCAGATCTACATATCGTATACAAGACAAAGAGAAGGAGCTATGGGTGGAATTAAAGAGGTTGTATGAACCTGATCCAAAAGATATCTTATGGAATTTTCGAGCTCATGAGTTGAGTACAAAATGGAGACTGTATGATACATGTGGTGTTCACCATGTATCTACAAAGAATGGAGTGGATGTCTACATGCTGATAGAAAAAGATTATCCAATATGGGCAGCTAGCTTATTTGTTATGTTAGATGCTAAGCTGACAGTTACTGATGAAGAGTCAGTAATGGCAAGAGAGTTACTAAGAAAGATCTTTAGACAAGCAAAAAGGAAATAATGTTATTACTGCTTGTGTCTCTATTAGTGTTACTAGGTTTAACGTTGTACTAACAGGTTTAACTTTGTATAGAAGATATTTGGATTTTGTAACAATTTTCTTTAATAAAACAGATAGTCTATAAGAGGAATACAAAAGGTATAATCGAAAAAGACCCAAGGGCGGAGATGGTTGAGTTGTTGGTGTTGTGAAGGGGAGGTCACAGGTTCGATACCCGTGGCTTCCTTTTTGGTATTTCCCTCCCCAAAATTTTTAAAAAGCCCCTATTTTTTTTCAGCAAATTTCAAAATTAAAGCCCCCCATATTTTTTTTAAAAAACCCACCCATATATATTTTTTTCAGCAAATTTCAAAATTAAAGCCCCCCATATTTTTTTCAGTAAATTTCAAATTTCGCACATTTCTCACCAATCACAGCCACCAGTCACCATCTACCGTTCACTAGTAACCAATCACAGCCACCACTCACCATCCACCACTCGCCGGTCCGGCCATCAACAACGGAGGGAGGTTCATTTAGATCTAAATTAGGTAATTTTTTTAATTAGGAAATCATTTTTTTTATGCAATGGTGAAATTATATTATTCTCGAAATTGTTTTTTACAATTATAAAGATAGCAAATTCTGCCCACTACAATACCCACTATCCATTGTAATTATACACAAATGATTTGATGCTTATATTGGTTTAATTTGTGACTTGTAGGATATATAGTTTTTTAAAGTTGTATTTTGGGTTTAACATGAATGAAAAATAGCATCTTCAACTTGAAAAACCAACTGTTATTACATAACAAAATTCTGCATACATAGATGCATTGTTGATTGCATAGTTGATTACATACAAGGAGAAAACATAGTACTTATTACAGTAGCATCATAACATCAAGACTAGTAAAGCTCAGCTAATTGTCCTTTTCCCTTTACCCTTAGTGAGTTCAATTGGGCCTTTTCCCTTTCTCTTCTTTGCTTGGATTTCTTCCCAAGTTGCCTGATTTGGTAGGCCTAGAACTTGTTCCCTTTTTCCTGGGATTAACAGAGTGTGAACTGGAGGAGGGTTTTTGGACATTGTGGCTTTTTTTTTAGACAGCTTCATCTTCAGATGTTGAATGATAGTTAGAAACCAAGCTATCATTAAAAAAGCTACTGTTAAAGGAGCTAAAATTGTCAGAGCTTGAGTCAACAACCTTTCCCTTAGGTGGTATTCTCTTATGAAAGCTACCTGTAGGAGGGTAAGGGAAATTCCAATCAGGTTTAGGAGACATTAGTCCTGATGAATCAGAGGATATTTCAATAACATTTGGCTTGGAAGTCATTGTGGATGAGGTTTAGTGTTTGACAGGTTTTTGATGGTGTAATGTTGTGTTTTATGTAATGGCCATTTAAAGTAAAGAGGATCACATAGTTCAATGTATAAGTAAATGCCATTAAAGGCTTGGTTGGTATGTGCAGGTAACTTCCTGCATTTAGGTGTAATAAACAAAGTTTGACTTTCTTAAGTATATGCATTTTTGGAACTAGGCAGTACTAAACACTTGACATTGTAACTTTACAAATCAAAAGGCTGTTAGAAAATAATATTGACATTAACATAGCTGCATTAATATTTAACATCATATCATACATCTATCATTACCATTCGATGACACCACAAAACACAACAACATCAGAAAAACTACCAACAACATCAACCATGACACCACAAAACACAAAAGACATAAACATAGTCAACTAACATATCAACCACATCAGTAGTTCATTGATCCAAGCTTCGTGATAAAGTTGCACAAATCACCTAGACGCTTATGCTTTTGGGCAATATCAACAAGCAACCTATCAGATGCCATCATGTCCTCCTCTTGCATCCTCCTTAAATCAGCAATGCTTTCAAGAGCAGAATCAAAACCATATAAAAGCTCTAACTCCTTGATCATCTTATCCCTATTGTTTATCAGCATTCTTTTCTCAGAAACCTTGTGCCTCAAATCATGAACTTCCTTGGAAGTAGCTTCAACCTGTCGCTCATAGTAAACTAGCATCATGTCTTTCACAAGCTTTGAGTTTGCAACTGTTGCCAATTCAGAACAAATCACTAGTTTAGTTTCCATATATGATTTTGATAACAAAAAATTTTGAGATTTTTTGTAATTTTTAAATTTTATTTTGGTTTGTTAAGAAGAGATGAAAATTATGAGAGGTATGTTGCTTTATATACAACAACAATCAAGAAACACCTAGAGGAAGGAAGATGTACCGAGCCTAGCAATGTGAATAGTGTGTAATGATGAAATAGCCTTCCCCATAATTACTTGCAAGTTGCAAGTTGCAACAAAAACCATTAATACTATACTAACAGAGTATTATTTTAATTTTCACTTTGCAACAAAAACCATTAATACTAGATTTTACTAATGTATGGTTGTAATATTTTCAAAATAAACATTTTATCCCACATTAGAGTTAGGCCCAAACGTATCAAACATTTACAATTTTATATTGGTTTAATTTGTGACTGGTACTAGCAGTACTAACTTTATACTAGCAGTACTAAATTTCACTAGCAGCAGTACCTTTTGTACTAGTAGTGGTAAATACTTGGTTTACTTATGCACAAATGATTTGATGCTTATATTGGTTTAATTTATGACTTGTAGGATACATACGTTACCATTTGACCTCAACAATAGCATGGACAAGTGTTGGATGAAAACTAGTAGGACCAAGAAACAATATATTGCTGGAGTACACGCGTTTATTAAGTATGCAGAACACAACTTGCAGAAGATGATGAACATCGACCCACGAGGTAATAAACAACAGCTTAAGATGCCATGTCCATGTATCTCATGTTTAAACCGCATAGAGCATAAAGTGGAGGATGTGCAGTTCCATTTATTCTGCCACGGGATTAATCAAAGCTACACAAAATGGGATAAACATGGAGAAAATGATGAGTAAGCAACAACTGCCCAAATACCTGTTAATGCTACAACAGAGAAGTTTGTTGACGACACGGATTTCGACATGGATTTTTTTCCAAAAATTCCAACAGATGGCCCAGCAACAGTGAACATGGTTAATGCTGCAAAAGAATGTTTTGATGAGGATAACCTTGCCAAGTTTCAACAACTATTATTAGACGCGGAGAAGCCACTTTACGAAGGATGTGCTGACTTCACAAAGTTGTCCGCAATAGTTAAACTACTCAACTTGAAGGGTAAGTATGGAGCTTCTGATAAGTTCTTTACTGAATTACTAGGATTGTTGAAAAAGATGCTACCGGCTGGTAACGAAATGGTTGAAAAAACTTATGAGGCAAAAAAACTAGTGAGAATGATGGGATCAGGATACAAAAAGATACATATATGTAGCAACAACTGCATTCTTTACTGGAAGGTTAACAAGGAGTTGACTGTTTGTCCAACTTGTGGGACATCAAGATGGAAGGTGGATAGTAAGACACATAAAGTGTACGAAAACATTCCGGCAAAGGTAATGTGGTACTTTCCAATTATACCAAGACTGCAACGCCTCTTTAAGTTAGAAAGTATGTCAGAAGATCTAACATGGCACGCAACAAGGAGGATAACAGATGGTGTTTTACGTCACCCCGCAGATTCACAGGCATGGCGTACCATAGATGAAAAATTCCCCAAAATTGCTGAAGATCCGAGAAATCTACGGCTAGGAATATCGGCTGATGGGGTTGACGCCAACTCAGAAAATAGGCATCACAGTGTATGGCCAGTTTTATCTGTCATATACAACCTTCCTCCATGGTTGTGTATGAAAAGAAAGTTTATCATGCTTTCGGTATTGATATCGGGATACCCGGGAAATGATATCGATGTATTTTTAGAACCGTTGGTTGATGATCTGCATACCTTATTCGAGGAAGGGGTTGATACATACGATGCTTCTAAAAAAGAAAACTTTAATCTGCGTGCCATTGTGTTATGGACGATAAATGATTACTCTGCACTTGGTACATTATGTGGCTGCCCATACAGTGGATTCAAAGGTTGTGTAGTATGTGGGAAAGATACACACTGTGTTAGACTTTCCGCCTCATCCAAGCAAAGTTATGCTGGACACAGACGATATCTACCATACAACCATCCGTTCAGAACGCAAAGGAAGGCGTTTAATGGACAAGAAGAACCACGTCATGCTCCAAATCCATTGACCGGGGAACAAATATACAACGAGGTACAACATATTGAAACTAAGTGGGGAAAAGGAAAAACCTCGAAAAACCAAGATCAAGATACCAGAGGCAGAGGTGGGAAGATTAAAAAGCAGAAAAGGAAAACAACAGAAGAAGAGGGTAGTTCAAGCCAAGCAAATGAAGCATATTGGAAGAAATTCAACATTTGGTATCGAAAGCTAAGGTATTGGAGGCATCATTCTGTTCCGCATTGTATTGACTTCATGCATGTAGAAAAGAATGTTGGTGAGAGTGTACTCGGAACTTTGCTGAATGTTCCTGGAAAGACAAAAGATGGAATGAATGCTCGACTGGATCTAGAAGAGTTGGGGATAAAAGAAGAGTTGTTTGCTAGGCAAGAAGCAGACAAAACAACACTACCTCCAGCAGGTTACACATTAACGAATGCTGAAAAAGACATCTTTTGTGAAACGTTAAGCAACATCAGGGTACCACAAGGCTATTGTTCAAATTTCTCTAGTTTGGTCAGCCTAAATGATAGGAAGCTCATTGGCCTTAAATCGCATGACTATCACATGCTAATGCAAGAGTTTTTACCCATTGCTATACGTTCAGTCATGCACCCGCCCACACGATATGCTATTATCAGGTTTTGCTTTTTCTTTAAATCTATATGTAGGAAAGAAATCAGCTTGCAAGAACTAGATAAGATGCAAGAAGAACTTGTTGTTACACTGTGCCTACTCGAGAAGTTCTTTCCTCCGTCATTTTTTGATATTATGATACACTTGACTGTGCACCTAACTAGGGAGGTAAAATTATGTGGTCCCATATGCTTTCGGTGGATGTATCCCTTCGAAAGATGTATGAAGGTTATTAAAGGACATGTGCGAAACAGAAATAGACCAAAGGGATGCATTGCCGAGGAGACTATCGCGGAAGAAACAATAGAGTTTTTTAGCGAATATCATAAAACCATGAAAACTATTGGTATCCCAGCTGATAAACATGTAACCAATGAAGATGAGGACGGAAAGCCATTGTCGGCCGGCAAACCAAGTGAAGTTTCCGGAGAATCCTTTCAGAAAGCACATTTGTATGTAATACAAAATACAGATGAAATTCAACCGTATATCGAGTAAGTATTACTAACACATGTCGATTTCGTTGCTTAAAATGTTCTATCAAATATAATAATCAAAGACATTTATTTGTTTCAGGCGACACAAGGAAGTTTTGAAAGGAAAAAACCCGGGTAAAAAAATGGCATTGCTGGAGAATGAGCACAGTAAATCTTTTGCTAAGTGGTTACTCGAAGAGGTAATTACTTGTATGTTGTTTATAATTGTTTGTTTGTTGCTATCATCATAATTGTCCCTCCTGTATATGACATTAGATAGAGGTCGACCAGCACACCATTTCATTATCCCAAACACTCCTATTCTTTAATTGTTTGTTTGTTGTTCCTGCAATTTAAAGGTAATATATACCTGTAATGAAATTCAGGTTGAGAGAGAGTTAGCGATATCCAATGATAGTGTATCAGAAATGTGAGGTGGATATCATTTGGACCACGCGCCAGCGTAGTGAAATACGAGGCGTATAACATCAATGGGTATACATTTCGTACGAAAAGTAATGATGGCATAGTTTACCAGAACAGTGGGGTTAGTGTTGAGTCAGTAGATGTGCACATATCCAAAAAAGAAGTTGCAACCATAAGAAAAACATCTTATTATGGGGTTTTACAAGAGATATGGGTACTAGATTACCGTTTCAGGCAAATTTCTCTTTTCAAATGTGATTGGGTTAATCACAAAACTCATGGGGTCAAACATGATACTCTTGGTTATACGTTGGTAGACCTGAATACTTTCGGCCACAAGGATGATCCGTTCATATTAGCATTACAAGCAACACAAGTGTTTTATGTGAAAGGCCAGGCACAGAAAAATTTGTCCATTGTCTTTAAAACACCTACCAAGAATTACAAAGATACATATGACGAAGTCGATGAGGAGTTTAGTACAGTCATTCACGAGCAAAATGAAAAAATATTGTCACGTGTATATAAAGAAGACTTGGGCAAGGAATCACGAAGTGACTACTATCGAACCGACATTGAAGGTATTGTTATACGAAAATCCAAGTGAAGCATGTCATGCTGCATTAAGACTGCTAGTGTAATAGTTAACCCTGCTGGTTGAAGTTAAGACTGCTGCTCAAGGCTAAGTGCAAGGTTACTGCTGGTATTGTAAAGTTAGTAATGTTAGATGAATAGCTATTTTAGTATTAAATAGTTGTTCCTGTAATTTAGCCTATTGTAATGGATTTTGACTCAAAAAAGTCAAGCTTTTCAATGGCAATGAAAAATTTTGCGGTTTTCACCGTTATATGTCCACTTGTAGTCAAGCTTTATTGTATTTGCAGTTTCCATTTATCATGTATATGCACTTGCAGGCACTTTAGTAACATGTTACTTCATTATAAAGTTGAAAATTGACTTTAGAAAGTCAAGTAATCTGGTTCCTAGGGGCAAGTAACATACTTACATACTACTGCATTAAACTAGATAGACTATAAAATCCCAGCATTGTAATGGGGCAAATTAAATGAAGAGTCATGACTAACAGTCTGAACTCAAAATATGACTCTATGATTTAGACACCTAAATAAATACTTCATGTGACCATATGTAATATCTTGAATTTAGTCACACAAACACTCAATGTGACTAATATCAAGGTTAATGATAACTGAGTTCACATTTTGCTATACATATTAGTCACTTGAATATTTCACAGTGTGACTATTTTCAATGTATTGGTCACATATAATACCCTTATAATGTGGCCATAAACATAATTTAGATGCAAATTTGTGGTATGGTGTGACTATTGTATAGCCTATAGTCACATGATTGTGCTACAATTAAGTGTGACCATACACATTAGGAATAGGCTGACAAACACACACTTAACTTTAGACACACATATTAACTTATGTGACCATTTGTATCGAATTATGGTCACACTTAATCATGTATACCTATGGTTTAGTGTGACGATATATGACATTTGGCCACACTGTTCAAGTGTGTGACTTATATTTGTCACTTTTAAATGCATATCGTGACTATGCTTCAAACTTACTTTTGAGTTGTCACACATTTCAAATTCATATGTGGCTAAATTTTAAACAAAAATTAGCAGTCACGCTTAAATAATGTGTGACAAACTTGAGTATATGATTTAGCCACATACACAATTACTTCGTGTGACCATATATGGATTTTGGTCACACTTTTCAATTGCGTGACATATATTTGTCACATATGTATATATATAGTGTGACTAATGTTTCAACCGTATTTGTATCCGTCACACGTCCCAAATTATAAGTGACTAAAAAATCAAAATTTTTTTTACCAGATACATATAGTCACGAAAATATTCGAATGTGTGGCTGTAGCCTCAGATGTAATTCCGAAATGGTCACACAAGTCGGATCAAGTGTGGCTGTTTATTTTATTCTGGTACATTTAGTCACATAAAAAATCGACTGTGTGGCTGTTCGAAAAACAGCATGTGTGACTAAATCCACATTCTGGCGTAGTGAACGCGCCACTTCCTGGAGATCCAACTCCCAATTCTTCAACTGCATATAGGAGTCTTGTTGCTCCTTCTTCTTTCTCCAGCTTGCCGACTTCATGTTTTTCCATTTATCAGTTACCAAATCACCAAGACTTCCTCCTGTAACAGATGAAGATCCAGAATGAGAGGAGGGGGATGCTTTCTTCTTAGCTCGTTCATGACCAATTGGTCGCTCTTCTCGAATCACTTTCTCAGAAACAGCCGCTTCATTTTTCAAATCTAAACCATCGTGTGCTGACCCTGAAATGGTTTCAGAAGTCTTGGATTTTTTGTTACCCTTTGATTTCTTATAAAAAGAAGGCATCTAACATCTTTCCAAGCAGGATGGTCCTTCAAAATTTGCCAACATGGCTCTAATGTAAAGGGATGTTCGTAATGTACTTCGTATTCCGCACATGCTTGTTGGTACACAAGGAGGTCACTCGACCCGCTATCGTTCCTCCATTCGACATTATCGATAATTGCACAAAATGCACCAATTCTAAGATGAACCCTATTTTTCCATTAACTAGTGATGGCATCGTACCCTCTCTTTTCACCCGTTTCGTTCTCAATGTAAGCAATAAACTCCCCCAAAACCCCCCTACTCTTCATAGCATTTCCTCTCAAGCTATTTTCCGATACATCGCACCAACCTCTGCACAACGCGACCTCTTCATCCGTTGTCCATGATTTTGACATATCCTTGTTATCATTCTTCTTGGCCTTTGAAGCACGTTTTGAAACCTTCTTAGCTTTGACGGGTGACACCTCTTCGACGGGAGAGTCGTCTTCAACTGGAGCCGAACCGTGGGCCGAACCGTGAGCCGAACCGGCCATGACCCATAGGATAATCTTGACTCGGAACATAATCTTGACCCGGATAATAATCTTGATTATCGAGACCAAAACCTTGACCCGAACCTTGACCCGCATAAAAATCTTGACTACCAAATAAGTTCTCCAAATCCATATCAAGATTAATACGGTTAAGGGGAGAATAAACTTGATTTGGTTGGGGAGACGACGACGATGAATCCATAGTAGGACGATACAAAGCATTTGGTGATTGGGATGGACGATTTGGTTGGTTGTTATATGAAGGATTGAATGGACGATTTAGATAAAATAGGTTATTTTGTGGTGGTTGTGGTAGTTGTGTTAGATATTGTGAAAAACTAGAATGGGGGTTGAATAGTTTTACCGTTTTAAAATTCTTTTGCTTTGAATACTTAACGTGATTTCAACTAATGCAAATAATAAACAATATATAACATGCAAGTAAAGAAAGAAACGATCAAACCACAACACGGATGTTTATAGTGGTTTGGTCTACAAGGACTCTCTTCCTTGTCCTACTCCACTCCTCGAGCCTCTAACTCGAGAGTTTTACTTCACTAAGAAACAAGCTCCCTTCTCGGCGGAGAAAACCTTTACAAGCGTCGCTTACACTTTTCCCGGTACAAAGCTAAATACCGAGTTCTTTTACAAGGGCACAACCACTCCCGATACTCTATGTATTTTGAGGACTAAAATACTAACCGGTCACTACTGAGGTATATGATTGTTTGGTACAAACAATGATGTGTGAAAAACAACAAATTCACACTATGACTAATCTAACAAGTCTTGCAACGCTTTGTTGAAGCTTGTGATGCTTTGATCTCTTTGCTACAAAAGAAAGATCACTAAGAATGAAATATGAAATATGAATGGGTTAGTAATGAATGAAAGAATGTATGATGTTGTTTATGATTATGAGTGATGAGAAAACATGAAGGTGTGGCTTGCTATTTATAGGCCAACTGCCTTGGCAAACCACGGATGGGACGGATCCAAATTTAGGGATCCGTCCGTTATGCTGTTTGGTTCCGTGGGAGCCTGACAGCAAATCTCCAAAAATCTTTACTAAATCTAACCAAGATATTTCCATATCTTTTCATTGTGTAGAGATCTTACCAAGATATTCATATGATCTTCAAATTTTTTTAAAGATATCAAAGTGATGCATGCCATGATGTCATTGTATAATTTCCAAATTTATAATTAAAATGTAAATGTATGTAACTTGTAAATGAATATAAATGTAACAAGTAAATGTATATGAATGTGACATGTATATACTAGTGATCATATATGTAGCATGTAGATGATGTTATGAGTTTATGAAAAGCTTGTGACTATAAATGTAAAAGACTTAACTATATTTATGCTTTGCTAAAAATAAAATTATAATATTAACAAAATATAGCAAAGATCGTAAAATATAAATAATATTTTTTTAGACGATATTTGTATTAACAATCTCCCCCTTTTTGTTGAGGACAAAACATAAAGTTTATTTTTAAGCAATGAAATAAATAGAGTGCAAGTCTTATAAAAATATAGATTAAACTAGTTTTATGCAATTTTTAAAATCAATTTAGGCATTTTAAATTGTATAAAACATGTGATGTATGAGTTTAATATTATCTCCCCCTTTTTGTCGAAACAAAAAGAAGAAATGCATAGCGGAATGTAGTGCAAGGCCCTTGGTCATTACTCTCCCTAATTGGGGTGCCAAGTATAATGATGCATGGATTTTGAGTGCTTATTAGCTCCCCCTTGGACAATACTCCCCCTAGTTGGAGTGCCAAGTATATGATGCATGAATGAAGAAAGCTACAAAAACAAAGGTTAGTGTTTGTGCTTGATAAGCTCCCCCTTGGTCAATACTCCCCCTTGTTAGGTGCCAAAGTATATGATGCAAGGATGAAGAATGCTACAAAACAAAAGTTAGTGCTTGATTAGCTCCTGCTTGGTCAATACTCCCCCTTGTTAGGGTGCCAAAGTATATGATGCAAGGATGAAAAATGCTACAAAACAAAGGTTAGTTGTAAATAGTTCAAACCAACCAAGTATAATGATGCATGAATAATGAGAGCTACAAAACAAAGGTTAGTTGATAAGTAGTTCAAACCAACCAAGTAATGCACAATAAGTGATCACAATCAACACATAAACATCAACAAACATCTTTCATTGGAAAATTATTTGTGACAAAAGTCACAAATGGAGATGCTACAAAGGAAATAAATAGAAAATAACTTAGAAAGAAAAAGAGTCCTAAAATAAAAATCCTATAAAAGATAAAAAATCCTAAGATAAAAAAAAGCTCCTAGTTTGAGCATCTATTAAGGTGGGTGAGATAGAGCGTTGAGGCACTCAAGGATATGGTTCAAGATGAACCTCATCTCATTTTGTAACTCATGAACCAAAATGTTGGTTCGTTGAGTGAGATGGGCGGTTCGCTCACACATGGGGCAACCATGGAGAGGGAAGTTTGGTGGAAGGGTTGGTTCATTTGTTGGTGGTGGTGGTGGTGGAGGTGGTGGAGCATAGGTTGATTGTTGGTTGGGGTTTGGTGGAGACATGATGGATGCATGCAATGTGGATTGTAGATCCATTGCTTCATTGAGGTGGGAATCCACCATGTTTGAAAAGGCATATAGGCGGTCAAGTTCCTCATTTATTTCACCTTGAGTTTGTGGTTGGTTAATCCACATTGACTCGTCAATGCCTTGGAGTGTGGAGGTTGGTGAGAAAGGTTGAGGTTGAGGTTGTTGAGGTGGTGGAGCTTGATCACGGTAGAGGGGACCATGAATTTCCCTATAAATAGGGTGGAAGAGTAGTGGTTCTTGTTGTAAGGGTTCAACCTCAAATGGCATTGGTGGTGGGTTGGTGGATCTTGGAGGTAAGTCTTCCAAGGTTTCTAAGTATAGATGTGGAGAGGTTGGTGGAGTGGCAAACAACTCTATTGGTTGAAGTTTAGGGGATCGAGGAGGTGATGGTGATCTTGTTATCTGAGATGGTGCGGGAGGTGGTGTGGTGGCCACTGGTGTTTTGGTAGGTGGTAGAGTGGTGATGATAATATGTGGAGGTGTTGGAGTTGACAAGGTGAGGAAGTTCTCATTATCAATTGGAGATGAGATGTTTAGAGGTGATGAGTCTGAGGATGAGGAGTTAAGATTTACAAAGCAACATGGTCTTACACTCATTCTGGCAGTTCTTTGGTGTGGTCTGGATGATGAGGAGTTGTTTGACTTTGTCATTGTGAGGAGAATGGTTGAGATATGCAGAAATGCTACTAGAAATGGTGGTGAAGGTGTGAGAAATGTTCATCCTAAAGGTTCCAATTTATAGACTCCAAGATTTATGGAAGAGTGTGTTTGGATTTGATGTTAAACCATACAAAAATGGTGGTTTACAATGATTTGGAAGTGGAAGAGAAGCATATCAAATCATCAAAGTCAATCCAATAAAATTGAGTTGAGTGAAATGAAGAAGATAAGCAGTTAATGCATAGTGGTGAGTGGGAAATCTAATGATGTGATTGATCCACGGATGGCAAGGAACCATTTTGAGGGATCCTTGCTTGTTGGAGAAAGGTAACTTGAGTGGATTTTTAAATTTTCAAGTTTTGGTGGGAAATGTTTTTCCTATTGTTCTAAGTGATCTAAGATGATCCTAATATAAGGTATTATCAGTAAAAGTATCCTAATGACAAGAGTGAGTGAGCTAGAGTGCGGGATGAATCGAAAATTAAAAAATGTAGCTACTATACGGAAGAACCAAACGACTACACAGGCGAAACCCAGAATTTGGTTCCGCCTGATCCGTCAGGTGATTTTTGTTTCCGCCCAATCCGCCGAGCAAAAAAAGTAAACAGAGGGGTTTTTTGAAAGCTCGAAACCCGTTCAAATCCCGTAAATTTTCCTAAAACATGTGTAATTAATTAGTTGTGATTGAACAATAACAAAAAAAAAAAGAAGGTATTAACACATGTAAGCATATAGATCAAACCGGGGCTAATGATATTACTAATAAAGGGAGTTATGCCAAACAATGGCTTAAGAATGAAAAATTGATAACATCATAATGTTATCTCCCTGCATGACAACGTTAGTTCACATAATTGTTCAACAATAAGTTATCATCCTACGATCATAAAAACACATCACATCATTGTTAAAAACAATTGTACCAAACAATCATGAAACCTCTCATTGCCTATCAAGTTTCTTGTTCATCTTCATTAGGAATCGGCCGATGCACTTGAACATCCCTCTCGTTTGCTTGAACTCTTCAGTTTGTTGTTCAATTCTTGGTAGTTGTTGCATATATTCTAGAGGTGGAAGCCTAGAATTAGGGAGTCCATCATCCTCGCTCATAGATGATGATGATGAGGACGTAGGTGGATGAGGACGTTTTCCTTGTGTTTTGGCTACTCTCTTATCCTTCAAGGGTACAAATATGTGGGCAACAAGGGAGTAGTCAGGACAAAAACCTCTAGCATTTGGTGGGATAGGTGCAAAAGCTCTAAAAAGACGGGTGAGAAGCATCCCGTATGGAAGAGCGGTGGTTCCTAACATTGGTGTGTCTGCCATCCTTTTGGCGACATAGTAGGTAAGGTTGAAAGTTTGATGAGTTGACAAGCAATAAAGCATGTATCATAGGCAAGCATTGATATGGTCTCGATTTCCTATGGTGCATAAGACATTGGCTCTAAGAATTTCTTCCCACTTTTTGAATTGTGGCCTAAGTTCATTTAGCTCCATGCCAAACGGGTCTTTGTTGACTTCATTTCCTTGGCGGGTTGTTCTAGTGTTGGAAGTTCTAGGAAGGAAGAGATGGTCTCGGATTATCTCTTTTGGGGTCAAAGGAGTGTCGAATGGAGGCATACGATCAACAATAGAATCGAGGATTGACAAAGACCATTTATCTGAGTAAAGGCAAGTACCTTCACACGGAATCCCAAGGACTTCCGCAAATTGGTTTAGAGGAATGTTGAAGTCACTTTGATTGACTTCGAATTGGATAGAGATGAGACCATAATCATTTGTGCTAAGGACAACACTAGCATAAAACTCTAATACAAATCTAAGACATATTGGTTCATTGATGTCCAAGAGACAATCAAAGTTAATGGTAGCTAGTTCTTGGCGAATATTGGTTCCTTCTAGAAAGGAAGGGTCAATGGTTCTACCCTCGTGGACATATCGTTTCTCTAAGGCCTTAAAGATTTTCACTTGTGCCGGTGTGAGTCCCTTAGTTTTGTGGCGTTTTGGAAGATAGTTTAGGGTATCCTTGTCGTCATAGAAGATCGCTGGAGGCATGTTTGATCCTAAATACAAAAGTTATATAGTTTAGTTAAAACTAACGATAGTTTAGATATGATGTTCTAGTGTGTGCCTATATGGGGACGATGTAGAGGTGCGGTTATCTCGACTCCTTTTAATGCATAAAAATTTCATTTAGCAAATTTTTGTAAGAAAACGAGAGATAACCCAAATGCTCCTAATTCAATGTTGGGAATTATCACAAGAGAAGACTTAATATGAAGAACAGACTTAAGTCTGCTGGGTTACGAAGTTAAGTCTGTTAGTTAAGTCTAGTCATAGTTAAGTCTGCCAGTTCATTGTTAAGTCTGGTAGACATAGTTACTTAGTTAAGTCTGGTCGATAATATTTAGTTAAGTCTGTTTATGATTTATAGTAAAGTCGGTTAGCTATAAGTTAGGAAAGGATACGTAGTTATCTTTATAGAAGATACGGTTAGATACGTTTATCCTTCTACACGTTTTATATCTAGGGTTTTCCTTAGTGTATAAAAGGAACCCTAAGGTATTAGTTTTGGTACGCATATTGATTAGTACGACATTGTGAAAGTTAATAGTAATACGAAGTTAGTTATCTTGTGTTCTTCATTGTTATTGTTAAGATTCCGCATTAGCAATAAACAATCTGTTAGAGTTTCTCACTTAGATCAATTTGGATTTATTCAAGTTGTCTAACAAGTAACAAAGGCTACTTGGATCCATAATTCGTGTGGACCTACATTGTGCAGGGTTTATTGGAGTAATTTTGGTGGTTATGAAACTTCTTCAAGCAGCATGAGAGAGAGAGATGCTCCTGCAGGTTTTGCTGATGAAGTAGTTTACTCATATTTTGCTAAGCAACCAGAAGAGAAGGACTTCATCAGTGAGGATCTGGAATAGATCAATGATATTGAAGTTGAAGAGATGGATATCAAATGGCAAATTGCCATGATTGCTCTCATGGTTAAGAAGTTTTAAAAGCAGACTGGGAGGAACATTAGGTGTGATGGGAAGACACCAGTGGGGTACAATATGAGGACTGTTGAGTGCTACAGGTGTGACAAACATGGTCACTTTGCTAGGGATTGCAAAGAAAAGATGACTACTGATGGGAACAGGAAGAAGGGTTCTGACTCTCAAGATGATGACAAGCTGGAGAAGAATCAGATGAGCATGTTGACACTGGAAGTTGGAGCTGTGAATTGGGATGACCACACACCAGAGGAAGAAGTGCCAAACCATGCACTTATGGCTATTGGTTCCAGTAATGAGGTATCTTTGTGTTCCAAAATATGCATTGATTCATACAATCATCTTAAAGCTTTGTGTGATGAACAATTAAAACAAATAGGTGATCAGGAAGTAAAAATTCTTGCTTATACTAAGGCTGTTAAAACTTTAGAAGCACAAATAGTCACCTATCAAAAACAACAAGCTTCCTTAAATGAAAAACTCACCTTTCAGGCTAATGAAATATATGAAAAGGATGAAAAACTTAAGAAATATAGAAGAATTGGCATGAAAGCATTGAAAGAAAGGGATGAATTGCAGAAAATACTAGACTCATGGAAAGCTTCATCTAAAAATCTGTTTAAGTTAGTAGATTCTAGTATGAGTTCTACATGTAAAATTGGCTTAGGATATGAGATAAAATCTGATAAGGAGATTCTAAGCTATGAGGAAGAGATGGCTAGAACAGTGTTTGTTAGTTCAGAAAGTGACTTAGCTGGTAAACCTACATACAATAGGTTTATAAAAACTGATGATTTTAAAGGAGTTCCACCTCCATTAAGTGGGGATTACACTCCTCTACAAAAGGAAGAACTTGATGACTCTTTGTTTGTATATGGTAAAAAGGGTCCTCAATATCCTGAGACAGGCAACTCAGATGACAAATCAAGTGAATATTCTACCTGTCAAACTAATGACAGTGAAGGATCCACTAGAGATGTCTCTGAGCAGTCTGAATCAGAATCAGAGAATGAACCTAAAGAAGTTTCTGAGTCAAAATCTGTCAAACATAGTGAACCAGTTGTGACTACACCCAAACCTGATACAGATAAACCTAGTTGTGATACTCACATAAAATCTCCTAGGAAGTCTGTCAAAAGTCAAGAGTCACCAAAATCTGATAGGATGAGAAGAGACTATAAGAAAAACTACAATTTTGGTCCTAAGAGGTGTTTTGTCTGTGGTAGCCTAAGTCATCTAATTAAAGACTGTGATTTTCATGAGAAAAGAATGAAAAGAGAGGCTGAACTTAGGAAGCAGAAGAGTGTTAATACTGGCCATATGAATGTTAAACCAGTTTGGAATAGTGCAAACAGAATTAACCATGCAAACCAATTTGTCACAAGACCAGTATCATTTAATTCTGGTAGCTCAAATGTTAATTTTGGTTGGTCATCTGTTAATTCTGTTAGACCAAATTTTAATTCTGGTAGGCCAAAGGTTAATTTTGTTGGGCAATATGTTAGTTCTGTGAAGCCAAATGTTAATTCTGGGTATGTTAATGCTGTTAGTCCTAGACAACCAGTTAATAGACCACATGTGAATAACTATAATCAAAGAAATCATTTTTCTAAACCACATTCACCTGTGAGGAGACCCATTGTAAGGGATCATGGGGGCTCTGCTGTTAAGGCCTCAGCATGTTGGTCTTGGGATCCATTTAAGAATACACTTACCTACGAATCCAAGAACAACAGTGGATCAAGCTCATACAAGACTTATAAATATGTTGATCCACAAGGCAGACCCAAGCCTGCAGAGGCCTGGGTCCTTGAAAGAAACTAATCTCCTTTCTTTATGTGCAGGATCATCTACTCAAGAACATGGGAGACAGAGGAATATTTGACAATGGGTGTTCTGGGCACATGTCTGGTAACAAGGATCACCTGAAGGATTTTCAAGAATTCAAAGGAGGTTATGTTACCTTTAGAGGTAGCAAGGGGCAAATTACTGGTAAAGGAAGAATTGTTGTAGGCAATTTAGAATTTGACAATGTGTCTTTTGTAAAAGAACTTGGGCAGTTTAACCTTTTCTCAATATCACAAATTTGTGATAAGCAGCATAAGGTGCTTTTTACTGAATCTGAATGTTTTGTGTTGACTTCTGACTTTAAGATGCCTGATGAAAGTCAGATACTTCTCAAAGTCCCAAGACAATACAACATGTACAGCTTTGATATGAAGCAACCTGATCCTGCAAAAGGTTTTGCCTGTTTGCTTGCAAAAGCCACTTTAGATGAATATAAATTATGGCATAGAAGGTTAGGTCATGTTAACTTTAAGGACATAAATAAACTTGTGAAGAATAATCTAGTTAGAGGCTTACCTTCAAAAGTTTTTAAGAATGACCATACCTGTGTAGCTTGTAATAAGGGCAAACAGCATAGGGCTTCTTGTAA
The DNA here is from genome assembly GCA_021014915.2 of Artemisia tridentata subsp. tridentata. Classification (NCBI taxonomy): domain Eukaryota; kingdom Viridiplantae; phylum Streptophyta; class Magnoliopsida; order Asterales; family Asteraceae; genus Artemisia; species Artemisia tridentata. The sequence goes on from CP139501.1 coordinate 297,148,003, forward strand.
GGCTAAGTTAGATAGGTTTGTTACTGAGCCTTTACATACCTTACATATGGATCTGTTTGGCCCTACATCTGTACAAAGTATTAACCATGCTAGCTACTGCCTTGTCATCACTGATGATTGCACTAGATTTTGTTGGGTGTTCTTTATGTCTAGGAAAGATGAAACCACTCCATTAATTCAAACTTTCATTAGGCAGATAGAAAACCAACTTAATAAAAAGGTTAAGATCATTAGGACTGACAATGGCACAGAATTTAAGAATAGAAGCATGATTGAGTTTTGTAGTAATAAAGGAATCAAGCAACAATATAGCAATGCTAGAACTCCACAGCAGAATGGAGTTGCTGAGAGAATGAACAGGACCCTGATTGAGGCAGCTAGGACTATGCTAGCAGACTCACTCCTACCCACAACCTTTTGGGCTGAAGCAGTAAGCACTGCTTGCTACATATTCAGTAGGGTTAGAGTGACCAAGCCTCAAAATAAAACACCTTATGAGCTTATTTTTGGCCATAAACCAGTTGTTAGCTATATAAGGCCTTTTGGGTGCCATGTTACCATTCTTGATTCACTCAGTGTGCTTGGCAAATTTGAAGGAAAGTCTGATGAGGGGTTTCTAGTTGGGTATTCACTGAATAGTAAGGCCTTTAGGGTATACAATGTAGTGACCAAGAGGGTAGAAGAGAATCTTCATGTTAATTTTCTTGAGGAAAAACCCAATGTGAAGGGACTAGGTCATAGATGGATGTTTGATATTGACTATTTAACTGATTCTATGAACTATATTCCTGTCTCTAAGGAGAATCAAGCTAACCCTCATGCAGGTTCAATAGAAGTAACTAACAATGCAGGTACCCAAGTTACTTCTGATGCAAGCACTGCTGAGCCAGACAAGGAGATTGAGGAGCTTATTGTGATTCCTACCACAGAAGTCAAACATGTTGCAGCTCAAGATGGAACAAAGAAATCTTCTGCAACTTCAAAGAAGAGGGACATAGTTTCCAAGTCTCAAGCACAAGAAAAGGAGGCTTTTCCTACACAAGTTTCAAAAGATATTCCATCTTTCAGAGATGAAATGAATGCCGTGGCTGACAAACATCTTGGGAAGAAGGCTACCAGTACTAACTTGGTTAAGTCTTGTATTGAGTTCATTAATTCTGCTACCAGTACTAACTTAGTTAATTCTGGTAGTAATGCTGTTAATTCTGCTCAACCTGAGTCTACTCCAAATGCTGATTTTGATGATTCTGAGATGACAGAACTTGAGTTCTTTGATAATCCAAGTGAATGAATTTTTTATGGGGCTTCTTATGATGAAGAAGGAGTAATCACTGATTTAACAATTTACCCACAGAAGTGGATGTAAGTCCAGCTCCAACACTCAGAATTCACAACATTCATCCTAAAAGTCAGATAATTGGTGATCCTAAATCAGCTGTTCAAACCAGAAGTAAAGTGCAAAAGCTTCCTGAATCTCATGCACTTATCAGCCTTATTAAGAAGCAGCAAAGGGTCAACCACAAGGACCAACAACATTGTCTGTTTGCTTGTTTCCTTTCTCAAAAGGAACCCACCAAGGTCTCTGAAGCACTTGAAGATGAGAGTTGGGTGGAAGCAATGCAGGAGGAGTTGTTGCAGTTCAAATTGCAAAAGGTTTGGGTTCTGGTAGATCTACCTAATGGGGCTAAAGTAATAGGCACAAAGTGGGTCTTCAGAAACAAAAGTGATGAAAGAGGAGTAGTTGTTAGGAACAAGGCAAGATTAGTAGCACAAGGGTACAGACAGGAGGAGGGAATAGACTATGATGAGGTTTTTGCTCCTGTAGCTAGAATTGAGGCTATCAGGTTATTTTTAGCCAATGCATCATATATGCGGTTCATAGTCTATCAGATGGATGTCAAGAGTGCCTTTCTATATGGCACTATAGAAGAAGAGGTGTATGTACACCAACCTCCTGGCTTTGTTGATCCTGCTCACCCCAAGAAGGTATACAAAGTCATTAAAGCTTTGTATGGTCTCCATCAAGCTCCCAGAGCTTGGTATGCAATACTCTCCAACTTCCTTGAAGAGCATGGGTACAAAAAAGGTGTGATAGACAAGACCTTGTTCATCAAAAGGAACAAGAAGGATATCATCCTAGTCTAAGTTTATGTGGATGATATCATTTTTGGTTCTACTAAAAGGTCTTGGTGTGAGAAGTTTGAGGCATTAATGAAGGGAAGGTTCCAGATGAGTTCAATGGGCGAGCTTACATTTTTCCTAGGACTGCAAGTGAAGCAAAAAGAAGATGGACTCTTTATCTCTCAAGACAAGTATGTTGCTGAGATTTTGAAGAAGTTTGACTTTACAAATGTGAAGACTGCAGTCACTCCCATAGAGAACAAGGTGCCATTGACAAAGGATGAAGATGCTGATGATGTGGATGTGCACCTCTATAGATCAATGATAGGTTCTCTAATGTATCTAATAGCCTCTAGGCCTGATATAATGTATGTTATGTGTGTTTGTTCTCGTTTTCAGGTTACTCCCAAGACTTCACACCTTCATGCTGTGAAGAGAATCTTTAGGTACCTAAAGGGCAAACCCAATTTGGGCCTTTGGTATTCTAAAGAGTCATCTTTTGAACTGGAAGCCTATTCAGATAGTGACTATGCTGGAGCAAGCCTTGATAGGAAATTCACAATAGGAGGTTGTCAATTCCTTGGAAGAAGATTGATTTCCTGGCAATGCAAGAAGCAGACCATTGTGGCTACATCAACAACAGAAGCTGAGTATGTAGCTGCTGCTAATTGCTGTGGTCAAGTCTTGTGGATTCAAAATCAAATGCTGGATTATGGTTTAAACTTTATGAACACTGTAATTCACATAGATAATGAGAGCACTATCTGTATAGTTAAGAACCCTGTATACCACTCTAAAACTAAGCATATAGAAATAAGGCATCACTTCATTAGGGATTGCTTTGAAAAGAAACTAATTAGAGTGGAAAAGATACACACAGACTTAAATGTGGCTGATTTATTAACCAAAGCCTTTGATGGACCTAGGTTTAATTACTTAGTGGTTAATATTGGTATGATGAACTGATGAACTCAAATAAGTACATTTTATTACCATCATTCATCCTATTAATTTGACTTGTTTTATTATATTATGTATGAGGATTGATACTTAATCGTTTACTTTTGTAATTCTCAGGTAAAAACAAGCATTTGGTGAAAATTGGTGATTTTGGACTAATTATGGAGCAAAACATGCAAGAAGTTAAGAGTCTACTGAAATGTACAAGATCAAGACATTCTGCTCTAGATGCGCCGCATCTTGCTTATCACATACGGCGCATCACTATCAATATTTCACCAGATACGATCCAAGATACAAGAGGACATGCGCCGCATCTATAAATGAAGTTACGCCGCATCTTCTGGCGGTGTACGAATATTCCTGAATATTATAATCTTGGACCCCACGCGAAGTTAAGTCAATGCGCCGCATCTACTTACTAGATGCGCCGCATCTTACCCTCAGACAGAAACTATAAATACCCCAAGACCAGACGAATTCGAGAGATATATATTATATACGAGACCGAAGTACAGAAACCCTAGGACGAATTCAGTCAAGGCAGCAGCACAAGACACACCCAAACGAAGATACAAGAGCTGTAAGAAGGTGTTGCATGTGTTTAATTCATTAAGTAGTTTTGTTTTATTGTATTAGTAAACTTTAATTCATCAAGATTGGTGGCTTGTGTAATGTGACAACGGAAAGATTGCACTCCCTTAAAACTGCTTTCTCATTAATTAAAGTTTATATGTTGATGTCTTTGGTGACTTTTATTAGTGCATTGATAACCTCTGTGTCTAGCTGAGCGTTGATCAGGTCGCCATGCCTCTGCCCTCGCCTATTTATTAGATCGCCTATGCATTCTATGGTCTGTAGAAAAGTAGGAAGAAAGATAAATAGGATAGTCATAAGTAATCATTAAGGGTTACTCGCCGATAAGATTAAACCAACGACTCGCCGATAAGATTAGAACCAACGAGAAAGGACTTAATCTCGGTGCGTTGCATCGAACTATACACTTCATATAAAACTAGCAATAAAACAAGTGACAAACTACTTATCTATCAGGACAGCCCTCTTATTGTCTCAAGTATTTATCTGTGTACGTGTGTGCTACTTGCTGATTCGTGCCTATTAGTTTAGTTTATTATTTAATTGCAACCAAATCGTGCCAGTCTCTCAGGCTGAACCCCCTTGCGTTAGAATAGGTTGTATAGCTAACTTAATTTATTAAAATACTGATTAGAATAACTAGATAATACGTTCCACTCTTAGTGATCGATACTCTACTTACCATTATATTCATACTGACCGGGTACACTGCTCGTTAAGTGTGTGTGTTATTGATAACTCGGCTAAATATAAATTTAAAACTTGAGTAGGCATTAAAACTGCTAAACCGCAACGACATACACGCGCATCATGAACCCATAGCTGAAATTAAGGGGAGGTTACATTTAAGGGGAGGTAAAATGTAAAGTTTGTATAATAACCAGTACTTAGTAATTTTAATTCTGGTAGTCTTACAAGTTAATTCTTGTAGTAGAGTTAATTCTGGTAGTTAGTGTTTTTTATTTTAGTTGCAAAATTGTATGTTTGTGTGTTTTTCTTGGTTTTTGTACAAATTTTTCCAGGAACAAGATGGATTGGTGATGCTTAGACGCTTTGCAAGTGATTTCTACAAGTGTTTGTCTGATCCTTTGGTTAAGTCTGGTGAGTCAGTGGTTAAGTCTGGTTGACCATTTTTAAGTCTGGTAGAGTTAAAATGTAAAAATATCTTTTTTACCGTTAGGTCTGGTCGTACATTTAATTATTTTCCTGTTTAAATATTACCGTTGATATTTTTTTGGGAAAACGAAGTATATATGGATGAGATTTAATTACTATTTCATCTTTATCCATTATCTACTTCTAATTTTAAAATCTTAATTTTCGGCCAAGATTACTCTGTTTTTAACCGCCAGTATAAACCCTAAAGTCAATAGTCAACCAGCACTTACCAATCATCAATGGCTTCTCTAAAGTTTTGTGACAAGCACAACCAGGTTGGTTTCTTAAAGAAACCAAACAAAAGTGAAGGTTTCGAGCAGATTGTTGATTTCTTGAGAGGTTCTTCCATTCGGTATGCTTTAACTCATAATCCTACAATCTATGCTTCCCTAGTTAAGCAGTTTTGGGGGTCGGTTACCTCTGAAACTCTTGCTGATGGGACACCACAGTTAAGGGCAACAATAGATACACATAAATTCTTTGTCACTGAAGCATCCATAAGGAGTAGTCTTCAATTGGATGATGCTTCAGGGGATTATATATTGCCTAATGATGAACTTTTAGAGGATATGAGAACCATAGGCTATCCCACTTATGGTACTTTTACTTTTTGGAAGAACTTTTTCTCACCTTAGTGGAAATTTTTTATTCACCATTTGCTACATTGCCTAAGTCCCAAGAGTGGAGGATGGGATCAATTTGGAAGCAATATTGCTTCTGCATTGGTTTGTCTTTCACTTGGAAAGCCTTTTAAATTTTCAAAACTTATTTTTGATGGCATGGTAGCCAATGTAAACAGTAAGCACAAATTTCTAATGTATCCCCGATTTCTGCAAATGATTTTGAATTTTGAAACTGATAATACAATGCAGACTTATGAAAGTGTGGATTTTAAAGATAAAATCTTTGCAAATATGAAAAGGGGTTTTTCTGGGGTACATTGGCCACTTTTGCCTGCTATGCTTTCTAGTACAACTAACATTGCAGGTACATCTAGTGCTGCACAAGTGGAGTCAACCCATGAGGAGTAAACCCAGGAACAACCCAGATCACCCACACCCACACCACAACCAATTCCATCATCATCTCAACCCAGAGTATCTACACCCACACCACCTTCACCACCACAGCAAACTCTGGTTCCAAGTCCTACTCAGGAGGAGGAATCTACTTCTATGACTGTGGAAGGTCTTTTGCAACTGGTGCCTACTTTGGTTGATAGAGTAACAGCATTGGAGAAGGCCAACAAAGCTTTGAGTGGGGTTGTTGTGACATTAGTCAGGAAAGTGAAGAAAATGGAGAAGGTGATGAAAGAAAAGGGGGTTGATTTTGATGCCCAAGAGGGTGCTGATGAAAATTCTTCCAAACAGGGGAGGAATTTGGATGAAGAACAGACTTTTAAGACTCCAGCTCAGGATAAACCAACTGAAGGTGCAGATATAAGTCCTGAAGGAATGGAAGTAGCAGAAACATTAGCCCAATCTCTGAGTAAAATTCAACAAGAAAATAAGAAAAGAAGGCTAAAAAGAAAGTTGATAATTGATGAAGAGATTAATTCTGATGAGGAGATTATTAAGCCTGCTGAGGTTATTAAGTCTGGTAATGAAAAAGATAAGTCTGATAGTATTAAGTCTGGTGGTGTTAATACTGATCAAATTAATTCTGGTGATGATGTCATTAAGTCTGGTGAGGAAGAAAAGTTTGCTCAGGAAGAAAAGTCTGCTCAGGATGATAAGTCTGTTGGCAAGCAAAGGGAAGGAAAGCAGATCTTGATTGAAACTCCTCAACCAAAGAAATCCAAGAAGCATCAAAGAGAAGAGGAAGCATCTCTATCTGAGATTGCTAGGATACAAGCAGCAGAACAAGCAGAGATAGATAAAGAGGAAGAGCAAAAAAGGCAAGATGAATTATTTGCAAGAAGATTGCAAGAGGAGTCTATTGATGATCCTCTTATGTCAATGATTCATGATGATGATGAGTTGAGGGCAAAATTAGATGAGCTAAAGGCTGATGCAAGTCTGACAGGTGAAGAAAAATCCAAACAACTAGCTGACTTCATCAATACTAGAAGAAATTCAGAAACTTTGGGGGATTTCATGTCAAAGATCAGGCAAACTCAAAAGAAGAGTGGTGCTAGAAAGAAGCTCTCTAAGCAAGAAAAGATGCATGATATGAAGATGTATCTGAAGAACATGATGCACTCAACCTTTGAAAAGATGAAAGGAAGATCCTATGAAGAGATTCAAGAATTGTATCTAAAGGCATATGAGAGGGATCAAGGTTATAAACCTATAGATTATGAAGATGCTATCAGAAGAAGCTTCAAGAGACAAAAGGTGACAGAGTCTGAGCCTGTTATTGAAGTTGAGAAAGTGGTTGAAAAAGCATCTGAGACTGAGAAGGCATCTAGTGAAGTAAAAGAAGAAGTCAAAGTGAAAAAGCCAATTATAAAGTGGACAAGGAGAAAAAGCATTGCAAGAAAAGGCCAATCAGTGTCCAAGAACAAAGTGCAAGAGGAAGAAGAATCAGAAGAAGAGGAGCCTTCATATGAGGAGTTCACCATGGGATAAATTCCTGAGAGTTCTGCACAACCAGCCAAGATTGTCAGATATCAAATCATCAAGACTGGATTGAGAGCAACTTATCAGATCATAAGGGAGGATAACACTGATGTAGTGTATGTCAACTTTCCAGGGCTGTTAAATGATGTAACTAGGGAAGATCTCAATGAGTTGTACAAATTGGTGAATATCAGACATGGAGACACTAGACCTGAGGAGGAGTTTGAAAGGGTCTTTTGGGGAGATCTAAAGGTTATGTTTGAGCCACCTTCAAGAACAGATGAAATTTGGAAGCTGCCATACCAACAAGAAATTGTTAGATGGAGATATTTTCACAGCTGTCAGGTACATTGCTTATAATTGCAGAGAGCTTATATTTACATGTTGGCAGAAGTGGAGTATCCCCTACCACCTAGAGTCTGTAAAGGAATGTTGGAAAAGAAGTTGTATGCAGACAAGAGGGATGAGGTGTATGAGCAGATATTGGATTTGAGTAAGTTGCAGTCACTAAAGGAAGCAACTTGGGGTGTTTGATGTGTTTGAAAAAATTTTCAAGTTGTTAAGTGAGACTAAAGGAACTTCTCACTTGGTGAAGGTGCATAGCACTGACACAACAAATGGTCACCAGTTCACCATGTCTAACCCACATAAGGACTGGCTAATCCAGAGCAAACGACTCTGGTAAAGATATCTCAAATCCGTTAATGGTTGACAATTTACCAAAAATTGTATGGTAATCAACTCACCATATCTGTGATAGTGAAGAGTTGGCTAGCCCACAAGAGTATGGCTTGTGGTAAAGGCTGTGGAAATCCATAATTGGTAATCAATTCACCAAGGTGAGGTCTGATTCCACCAAAGAATTGGCTAGTCCAAAAGCAAACGGCTTTTGGTAAAGACAAAACAAATCCGTTGATAGCTGATGGTTTACTAAAAATCATGTGGTTATCAATGTACCATGGTCTTACACACCAAAACATTGGCTACTCCAGTAGTTAATGGCTATCTGGTAAAGAGACATCAAATCCATTAATTTTCAATGATTCACCTCTCACAGGAGTTAACACACCTGGAAGTGATGAGAATAGTATGAAACTTAAAGAATTGATGTACAAGTAGTCATTGTTGCTGCAAAGATCAAATGAATTGAAGACCAGATGGTGAAAAGATTGTTAAAGTCAAGGTTGCTGCACAAAGTTCAAATATGATAATTCCAAGTGTTAGAGTTCAATCCTCAAGATGCTTATCATAAAGGAACTTGAAGTTCATGAAGCATGAAGATCAAGTTAGGGGAGGATTGTTGGGAATTATCACAAGAGAAGACTTAATATGAAGAACAGACTTAAGTCTGCTGGGTTACGAAGTTAAGTCTAGTCATAGTTAAGTCTGCCAGTTCATTGTTAAGTCTGGTTGACATAGTTACTTAGTTAAGTCTGGTCGACAGTATTTAGTTAAGTCTGTTTATGATTTATAGTAAAGTCGGTTAGCTATAAGTTAGGAAAGGATACGTAGTTAGAAGATACGGTTAGATACGTTTATCCTTCTACACGTTTTGTATCTAGGGTTTTCCTTAGTGTATAAAAGAAACCCTAAGGTATTAGTTTTGGTACGCATATTGATTAGTACAACATTGTGAAAGTTAATAGTAATACGAAGTTAGTTATCTTGTGTTCTTCATTGTTATTGTTAAGATTCCGCATTAGCAATAAACAATCTGTTAGAGTTTCTCACTTAGATCAATTTGGATTTATTCAAGTTGTCTAACAAGTAACAAAGGCTACTTGGATCCATAATTAGTGTGGACCTACATTCAATGTAGCTTCGATTGAATGTACCAAAAAATACATATTAGTTATGTATTTCCTTTAACATTCAAGAGACATTATGAAAATGATGTTTTAAACATAACGTTTTTATTTATATGAACAATGTCAAAAATCATTTTTCCTAATAGTGAGAAGCTTTTCACAAAAAATATGACATGGGGTTTTTAGTGAATTATGATAATGTCTTAATATGCAATTCCTAACTAAGGGAAACATGATTAGTTATGCAATTTAGCAAATGTACTTCATGATTTATCAAAATGATGCATAAACCCCAAGTTTTGGTTTTTCGTAAGAAATAAAAATCCTAGATTCAGATCAGGAGTGTAAATATAGTTGAAATACTTACAGTGTGGACTAGAGCACAAATTTGTTGAAGGAGATGACCTAAATTCTGAGAATGGTGTGCTATGGGGCGAGTTTGAGTTACTTGTGTGTTTTGGGAATGTGAAAAGGAGTGTTTGTTTAATATATTTAAAAACCAACTCAGGAAACCACGAATGGGGCGGAACCAAATATTTGGTTCCGTCCTTGTTGTCGAAGGGTTCCGTGGGACTGTTTTGGTTTTTTTTTTTTTTTTTGTTATTTTTGTCGTGTTTGGTTAAGCTAAGATTTGAGCTAAAGTTTTAACTACACATTTGGTTCCATTAATCCTAAACCAAGTCTAAGAAGGTTAAATGGTTCTCTCTTAAAAGGTTTCGTTAGGATATCGGCAATGTTGTCTTCTGAGGATACTTTCTCGATTGAGATGTTTCCTTTTTGAACATTGTCGACGAGAGCTTGTTTCATCAAAAGTGCTTGTTGACATGCTTTTCCTGCTGACACGTACTCGGATTCGGTTGTTGAGATTGCTAGAGCCGTTTGTTTATTTGAGAACTATGCGGTAAGACAATGTCCAACAAAAGTACAAATACCACTTGTACTCTTTCTATCGACATAGTCAATGGCATGGTCCGAGTCGGCATACACTATGGTTTCAATTTTTGTTCCTTTAGGATACCATAATCCTAAGTGTGTAGTACCTTTAATGTATCTAAATATTCGTTGTACGGCTTCAAGATGGGATGTTTTAGAATCTTCTTGAAAGCGAGTGCATAGGTAAACCCTAAACATAATGTCGGGTCTACTAGCCGTGAGATAGAGTAGACTACCAATCATTCCTCTATATTTAGTGCTATCTACGGATTCACCTTCTTCATCCTTGGTGAGTTTAGTTTCCGAGAACATAGGTGTTTTCATAGGTTTGGATTCTTCAAGAGCAAATTTCTTAAGCATATCTTTGATGTACTTAGATTGGTTGAAAAATATCCCATCTTCTAATTGTTTTATTTGAAGTCCTAAGAAAAAGTTTAGTTCTCCCGTCATACTCATTTCAAACTCGTCATGCATGATTTTTGAGAAATCGTCATATAACTCTTGACAAGTTGATCCGAATATGATGTCATCCACATATATTTGAACTATGATAATATGTGATCCCTTTTTCTTAGTGAAAATAGTGTTGTCTACTAGTCCCATGGTATACTTATGTTCAACTAGGAATGTCTTAAGTCGATCATACCATGTTTTTGGTGCTTGCTTAAGTCCGTATAAAGCTTTTTTAAGTTTGTAGACATGATTTGGTTTTTCAAAGTCGGCAAAGCCGGGAGGTTGTGCGACATACACTTCCTCATTAATAAAACCATTAAGAAATGCACTTTTGACATCCATTTAAAAAAGTTTAAAGTCATGTGCACATGCATATGCAAGTAATATTCTAATTGACTCGAGCCTAGCAACCGGAGCAAATGTTTCGTCGTATTTAATACCTTCTTGTTGATTATAGCCTTGAGCTACTAACCTAGCTTTGTTTCTAGATACTACACCATTTTCATCCATTTTATTTCTAAAGATCCATTTTGTTCCAATTATGGTTTGACATTTTGGTTGAGGAACTAATGTCCAAACATCATTTCTAACCAATTGGTTTAATTCTTCTTGCATTGCTATAACCCAAGATTCATCTTTTATAGCCTCATTTATATTTTTGGGCTCAATGGTTGAAATGAAACAAAATAAGTTACTTTGATTTTGAACTTTTGATCTAAAGGTTCTTTCATTAATTTCTCCTATGACATTATCTAATGGATGACTTTTAGATTCTTTGACATTGACTATTTCTCTATTTAAAGGTTCATCTTCCATGTCATTATCTAGATTCTCTTGGTTTTTAACCATTTGACTTTCAACTAAGTCATCATCTACCAAAGGTGATGTTTTAGAGGGAGGTGGACTTTCGTCAAATGTTACGTTCAACGATTCCTCGACTCTTAAGGTTTCTTTGTTCAAAACGATATAGGCTTTACTATTTTGTGAGTATCCAAGAAACACACCTTCATAAGACTTTGGGTCAAATTTGGTGAGATAATCCTTAGTGTTTAGAATGAAGCACTTGCTTCCAAAAACTCTAAAGTATCCTAATATAGGCTTTTTGCCTCTATATAGTTCATATGAAGTTTTATTCAAAAATGGTCTTATTAAAACTCTATTTAGGATATAGGTGGATGTGTCAACGGCGTTACACCAAAACTTTTGTGGTATGTTTTGTTCATTTAGCATTGTTCTACTCATTTCTTAGAGAGTTCTGTTTCTACGTTCTACTACACCGTTTGACTGAGGAGTAAGCGGAGCTGAAAAGTTATGTGTTATGCCATTAGCATCACAAAAAGCTCCAAATTGAGTTTCATTATCAAATTCACGACCGTGGTCTGTTCTAATTGACACAATGCTACTTCCTAGTTGATTTTGAATTTTCTTACTAAGAATTTCAAATTTATCAAAAGCTTCATTTTTACTTTTCAAAAATTTAGTCCAAGTGTATCTTGAATAATCATCTACTATGACCAAAGTGTAGAAGTTTCTTCCATAACTTTGTATAGCGGATGGACCAAACAAATCCATATGCAATAGTTCTATACACTTAGATGTAGACAACATATTTTTAGCCTTATGGCTATTATGAACTTGTTTCCCAATTTTGCAAGCATCACAAAAGTGTTGGTCATATTTCAACTTGGGTAGGTTCCTAACGAGTTCCTTAGATGATAGAGATTGGATGAGTCTCATATTTGCGTGGGCTAAGCGTCTATGCCAAAGAGTTGAGTTGTCGTCTAGAGAGGTGAGACAAAGTTTGTCTTTAGATGTTTTATCTATTTTCATAACGTATACGTTATTTTTCAAAACACCCTTACCTATGGTTATACCGTCTTTTAGTATTTTACTTCCGTTTTCACTGAAAAGGACGTCATACTTTTTACGGCATAGTTGGCTAATACTAAGTAAGTTAAATCCTAGGTTATCAACATGAGCAACATCGTCAATAGAGAGAGATTCATGATAGATAGTACCTTTTCCGACGATTTTGCTTTTTAGCTTGCTACCAAAAGTAACATTACCTCCGTCATATTCTTGGTAGGTTGAGAAAAGGCTCTTATTTCCTGTCATGTGCTTTGAACACCCGCTATCTTTTATCCACTCGTCTGGTTCCAAACCGACTTTCAAGCATACCTAAGTTATAGAAAAACTCAAGCATTTGGTCCCCAATATCTCATGGGTCCATTTGGGTTAAACATCCTATTAACTTGATTCAGGTATGGAAATGGTGGATATGGGTTCCATGGCATGTAGTTGGGACTTTGATAATTCCTAGGAAAGTTTGGGTTCCAACTATTTTGATAATGAGGTTGTGTGTTGTAGTTACTTTTTGGAAAGGGGCGTTTGGGAATAGTCGTCCTAGGTCTTTGTTGAGTAGTTTTAGCTTTAAATTCATTTCTAGCTTATCCTACTCCTATAGTAACAGCTGGTTTTTGTTTATTAACAGTTGAGCTAGAACTAGGTTTCCTTGTGACTTTAACGAACTCTGTACGAGCCGATGTGCTAGCTTTCTGTTCAGCAACAGTTCCCACGGATCCCTTCTCCACTACTGGCGGAACCAAGGATTTGGTTCCGTCTGATCCGTGGTTTCTGAAACTGTTGGAACAGTTTCTTGTACTTTTACGGCTTGTTTCTTAAAACTACTTAAGTCTCCTAGTTTCATAAAGCCTAATCCAGTTTTATCATGAGGTAATTTTTGAATTTTCATTATCTCATCTACACAACTGGTATTTTTATCAAACCTTTTGAACTTAGAGTTTTGTTTGATAAGTGCATCCTGTGTGATTTTAAGCTTCTCTAATTCTAGTCTAAGCTCTTGACATGAAACACATACTTCGTCAACAGCTTTACATTTTTCTAATCGTTTAACTTTTTCTTTTAACTCATAAACTTCGTTTTCTAGAAATTCCTTTTTAGTTTTCAAAAACTTATTTTTGTTTATGATTTTTAGGCTAAGTTCACAGAGATTGTTATATTCCTTTTGCAAGGTGTCATCATCAATAAAAGAATACGATGAGTCAGAATGTACCTCGTCTGAGTCATGAGCCATAAGAGCAACTTCGTCATTCTTAGGCTCTTAGTCATCATCTTCACTGTCACTCCAAACCCCACTTACAAAAGCTCTTTGAGTTTTGTTTTTGGGTGGCTTAGGACACTCTCCTATTAGATGACTTGTATCTCCGCATCTAAAACACTTTCTTTCTCCTTTTCCTTTCTTGTCATCACGGTCTTTCCGGAAGGATTTCTTTTCTTCTCGAGGTTGTCCTACGAACTTTCCTCGTCTCCTAAAGAACTTCTTGATATCTCTTACGGCCATGGCATATTCTTCATCTTCGCTACCCGTACTAAAATCTTCATCATCACATGAATCTACTCTAGCTTTTAAGGCAATGGATTTGACTTTTTCCTTTTTGCCCTTATCTATTTCCGAATCCTTTTCCATAACCATCTCATGAACTTTGAGATTTCCGATTAGCTCGTCAAGTGACATGCTTGAAAGATCCTAGGATTCTTCAAGGGCCGTCACCTTTGCTCTCCACTTCGAATGAAATGCTCTAAGGAATTTCCTGACAAAGTTCTTACTACAAAAAGATTCATCAAGTGCTTTAAGAGAAGTAATGATAGTATTAAACCTAGTAAATGCACTATCAATGGTCTCATATTCGGGGATAACAAATTGTTCATATTGTTGAACAAGAAGATCAATTTTGTTATCCTTGACTTGTGATTTCCCTTGATGAGTGATAATTAAAGATTACAAAATATCTTTAGCGGTTTTACACATAAAGACTCTTTCATATTCTTTCCTAGGTAAAGCATTATAAAGCATCATTTTAGCCTCATTATTTTTGGCAATTAACTACTTTTGCTCATCACTGTGACGAGCAAGTGAAGAATCCTCATCCCGACCACCTGATATATCTTTTATTATAGCTTTTTGATCACCCTCTATAATAATATACCATAGATCTATGTCTTTTGATTTCACATAAATTTCAAAGTGGTTTTTCCAATATATAAAACTATTTGGTTCAAATAGTGGTGGTCTTTGCATAGATTGCCCTTCTTTGAAGTTTTCAAAATCCATGGATCGTTCCAAGTTTTAAAATACACTATATTTTGAAAGTCTTGAGTAACGTAGCTCTGATGCCAATTGTGAAAAACTAGAAGGGGGTTGAATAGTTTTACCGTTTTAAAATTCTTTTGCTTTGAATACTTAACGTGATTTCAACTAATGCAAATAATAAACAATATATAACATGCAAGTAAAGAAAGAAACGATCAAACCACAACACAGATGTTTATAGTGGTTCGGTCTACAAGGACTCTCTTCTTTGTCCTACTCCACTCTTCGAGCCTCTAACTCGAGAGTTTTTCTTCACTAAGAAACAAACTCCCTTCTCGGCGGAGAAAACCTTAACAAACGTCGCTTACACTTTTTCCGGTACAAAGCTAAATACCGAGTTCTTTTACAAGGGCACAACCACTCCCGATACTCTATGTATTTTGAGGACTAAAATACTAACCGATCACTACTGAGGTATATGATTGTTTGGTACAAACAATGATGTGTGAAAAACAACAAATTCACACTATGACTAATCTAACAAGTCTTGCAACGCTTTGTTGAAGCTTGTGATGCTTTGATCTCTTTGCTACAAAAGAAATATCACTAAGAATGAAATATGAATGGGTTAGTAATGAATGAAAGAATGAATGATGTTGTTTATGCTTATGAGTCATGAGAAAACATGAAGGTGTGGCTTGCTATTTATAGGCCAACTGCCTTGGCAAACCACGGATGGGACGGATCCAAATTTAGGGATCCGTCCGTTATGTTGTTTGGTTCCGTGGGAGCCTGACAGCAAATCTTCAAAAATCTTTACTAAATCTAACCAATATATTTCCATAT
This sequence comes from Artemisia tridentata subsp. tridentata, assembly GCA_021014915.2. Classification (NCBI taxonomy): domain Eukaryota; kingdom Viridiplantae; phylum Streptophyta; class Magnoliopsida; order Asterales; family Asteraceae; genus Artemisia; species Artemisia tridentata. Next base: position 297,163,551 of record CP139501.1, read on the forward strand.
CTTTTCATTGTGTAGAGATCTTACCAATATATTCATATGATCTTCAAAATCTTCTAAAGATATCAAAGTGATGCATGCCATAGTATCATTGTATAATTTCCAAATTTAGAATTAAAATGTAAATGTATGTAACTTGTAAATGAATATGAGTGTAACAAATAAATGTATATGAATGTGACATGTATATACTAGTGATCAAATATGTAGCATGTAGATGATGTTATGAGTTTATGAAAAGCTTGTGACTATAAATGTAAAAGACTTAACTATATTTATGCTTTGCTAAAAATAAAATTTATAATTGTTATTAACTAAATATAGCAATGATCGTAAAATATAAATAACTTTTTTTAGACGATATTTTTATAAACAGATATTGTAAAGTTGTGGGTCGAAAGCGAACGGGTGGTAAGACACTGGATAATTGGAAATTCGGATCCGGTGTTAAATGCGGAACGCTTTCTTGAATTCAAGATCTTGCGGTTTTGGATTTGGGAGTTTTCTTATTAGACATTGTAAGTTTAATATGAGAAGTATAAGAGAAAAGTAGTTTGAATTTGTGTATAAAATGGCGAAATGAATAGGGCATTTATAGGGTAAAGGGTTTTAATTTGAAAAAAGTTATGTTTATTTTTTTTATTTTTTTTTAATATAAAAACACAAACGATCAATTTTATTTTCAACCAACTTGTGACCAAGGTCGAGTATACGACCGTTTTCTATGCCGACCCTCAGCGACCGACACATGCGCAGCAAGGATGACCGATGCCGACCCTCTTTGACCGAGGTCAAACCTCTTTATTGCGAAGCCTTTTATGCGCTAGTTAATCTACAATGGTTATGAATATGAATTAAATTGGTCTTACATATAACCATACATTAAAGGGTTATGTTATAGTACAACATTGCCACCTGAAACGGGGTAAAAGTACAAATATTCCTTAGTCTCCACATTCAGTACAACAGTTTTTTATCAGTTTATGTTCGTATTTTTTGCTAGTTTAATATTTTTGACTGGTTAAAATTTATATTTTTTATTCAGTACTTTCAGGTTTATAGTTTTATAATATAAACATAATTATAAAAATAAATAAATAAATAAATAAACCCGAAAAAAATAAGGGGGTGTAGCTTGTAATTTTGAGGGTACTAATAACTTGACCCTACATTAATTCTTGCTCAAAAGACCATTAGTGCCATTTGGTTAGTGAATTTAAAATTCCAGAATTTTAAATTCTAGAAAATTTAAATTCTTGAAATTTAAAATACCTTAGCATATTTGGTTGACAGAAATTCATAATATTTTGAAATCTGTCATTATTTTTAGTTATTATTGTAAAAAAAAGTCTACTCCCTTCGTCCTAAAATTATAGTCCCCGTTTGACTTTTTTGGTCTTTCTTTTTCAGCTTTGACTTTAATTTTTTATTTTTTTTTGTGTTATACAATACATGATGAAAATTATACGAATGAAAAACACATTTAAAACTCAATCCATACATATATTTTGCATCAAATATTATGTAATATAAACAAAAATACTTAAGGTCAAAGTTGAAAAATAAAGATCGAAAAAGTCAAACGGGTACTATAATTTTGGGACGGAGGGAGTATAAAAAAAAAGTTTATAAAAAAAAAAAAAAAAAAAAAAAAAAAAAAAAAAAGAACAAAAGTTTTTTAAAAAAATTATTATAAATAAGTTATTATAAAAAAGTTTATAAAAAATAAAAAAAAACAAGAAAAAAAGTTTATAAAAAATAAGTTATTATAAAAAAGTTTATAAAAAATAAAAAAAATAACAATACAACAAAAAACAACAATAAAAAAGTTTATAAGAAAAAAAAATAAAGTAAATTAAAATTCCTCACTTTTTGGAGTCATTCTAATTCTCTCCATTTTGGCAATTCGTGAAATTTTAAATTATTTCATTTGAATTACTAAACACAATATTTGAAGAAAATTAAAATACAAATGCCATAAAATGCCCCCAATATACTCGAACGAAACACACACTTAGTATATTTGATGATCGTCAATCAATTGTTATTCAAACCGACCATATGAGTATATGACCAATTTTTCCACATCTGATGGATACATAAAAGGTGGTATATAGGCATTTACGAAGTACTTTTGTTTAGCTGAATTTAGACATATTAAGTTATTTTTGTGATCCGCATAACTCCATGAGGCTAAAAGTTAACTATAACTAAAGTCATTAGATAAAAATACAAAAAAGTAATTTTTGTCGGTCGTATATAAGTGATTCATCACTCAAGATGTTGTCGATTCAAAATTTGAAGTTAGAAAACAACTACTTTTGATACGGGTGTAAACTGCTAATAAAAAAACTTTTGGGGTGTTTAATTTCCTGAAATGCTCTAAGGAATTTTCTGACAAATTTATTACTTTTGATACGGGTGTTTAAGGGCCGTCACCTTTGCTCTCCACATCGGATGAAATGCTCTAAAGGAATTTCCTGACAAAGTTCTTACTACAAAAAGATTCATCAAGTGCTTTAAGAGAAATAATGATAGTATTAAACCTAGCAAATGCACTATCAATGGTCTCATCTTCAGGGATAACAAATTGTTTATATTGTTGAACAAGAAGATCAATTTTGTTATCCTTGACTTGTGAGTTCCCTTGATGAGTGATAATTAAAGATTGCCAAATATCTTTAGCGGTTTTACACATAAAAACTATTTCATATTCTTTCTTAGGAAAAGCATTGTAAAGCACCATTTTAGCCTCATTATTTTTGGCAATCAACTTCTTTTGCTCATCACTGTGACGAGCAAGTGAAGTATCCTCATCCCGACCACTTGATATTTCTTTTATTATAGCTTTATGATCACCCTCTATAATAATATATCATAGATCTATGTCTTTTGATTTCACATAAGTTTCAAAGCGGTTTTTCCAATATATAAAACTATTTGATTCAAATAGTGGTGGTCTTTGCATATATTGCCCTTCTATGAAGTTTTCAAAATCCATGGATCGTTCCAAGTTTTAAAATACAATATATTTTGAAAGTCTTGAGGAACGTAGCTCTGATGCCAATTATGAAAAACTAGAAGGGAGGTTGAATAATTTTACCGTTTTAAAATTATTTTGCTTTGAATACTTAACGTGATTTCATCTAATGCAAATAATAAACAATATATAACATGCAAGTAAAGAAAGAAACGATCAAACCACAACACGGATGTTTACAGTGGTTCGGTCTACAAGGACTCTCTTCCTTGTCCTACTCCACTCCTCGAGCTTCTAACTCGAAAGTTTTTTTTCACTAAGAAACAAGCTCCCTTCTCGGCGGAGAAGACCTTTACAAATGTCGCTTACACTTTTTTCGGTACAAAGCTAAATACCGAGGTCTTTTACAAGGGCACAACCACTCCCGATACTCTATGTATTTTGAGGACTAAAATACTAATTGATCACTACTGTGGTATATGATTGTTTGGTACAAACAATGATGTGTGAAAAACAATAAATTCATACTATGACTAATCTAACAAGTCTTGCAACGCTTTGTTGAAGCTTGTGATGCTTTGATCTCCTTGCTACAAAAGAAAGATCACTAAGAATAAAATATGAAATATGAATGGGTTAGTAATGAATGAAAGAATGTATGATGTTGTTTATACTTATGAGTGATGAGAAAACATGAAGGTGTGGCTTGCTATTTATAGGCCAACTGCCTTGGCAAACCACGGATGGGACGGATCCAAATTTAGGGATCCGTAAATTTGTATCAGTCCATTATGTTGTTTGGTTCCATGGGAGCTTGACAGCGAATCTTCAAAAATCTTTACTAAATCTAACCAAGATATTTCCAAATCTTTTCATTGTGTAGTGATCTTACCAAGATATTCATATGATCTTCAAAATCTTCTAAAGATATCGAAGTGATGCATGCCATGATGTCATTGTATAATTTCAAAATTTAGAATTAAAATGTAAATGTATGTAACTTGTAAATGAATATGAATGTAACAAGTAAATGTATATGAATGTGACACGTATATACTATTGATCATATATGTAGCATATAGATGATGTTATTAGTTTATGAAAAGCTTGTGACTATAAATGTAAATGACTTAACTATATTTATCCTTGGCTAAAAATAAAATTTATAATTGTCATTAACAAAATATAGCAAAGATCGTAAAATATAAATAACTTTTTTTAGACGATATTTGTATTAACAGATATTGTAAAGTTGTGGGTCGAAAGCAAACGGGTGGTGAGACACTGGATAATTGGAAATTCGGATTGAGTGTTAAATGCGGAACGCTTTCTTTAATTCAAGATCTTGCGATTTTGAATTTTGTAGCAACCCGTAGAATTTTCTAGTCATTAGTGAACGTTAATCTAGTATTAACCCATCATTACTGTTCACTTAACCATTTTTACGAGCAAAATTTAAAAATTTCGTTTATTACATTTCTATTCAAAAACGCTGTTACGTGATACAAGATACTTTGGAACGAGCTCACACACGCGCCACGATAATCCATATCACAAATATTAACCAAATGGATCCCTTAATTCTTAAACTTTCGGCCCAACAACAAATTCAAGCCCACCATTAATTCAAGCCCAACTTTTCATTTTTCTTTTATCCTAATTCGACCCAACTCACATACACTTGGCCTCTTTTATACTAAAATTTGACACATGAGCTACACATTATTTTACATGACTCGAATCTTTATACTCTCAAGATTCAAGAATGATAAATCTCAAAATCTAATTCAAACGTTTGAACATAAAACGAGACCAAAAGTAAACCCAAGTCTACCACATATACAACTCATCCAAATATCCACCAACTCGATCAAAACCTATTTCTACCTGTGTCTTTGTGTTCTACCTAGCCGAATATGGTTCTATGAGCCACACCACACTTTTCCTAAACCTTTGGTCACATTAAACAAGTCGTTTGGACCGTTTCTATATATGTCGACATACATATTTGTGTGTCCCACTTGAACCTTAACCAAATACACCTTTCTAAACATCCTAACACATGAGTACTACCTATTTTGATTCTATAAATCCTTATCTCACTGCCACAAATTGAATAGTATCTCAAATAGTCTCAACTTGTCCTTAAATTTATATATGTCGACATATATATACATACATATACGTACACAACACAATCACACATAACCTTTTTAATGTATTCTATACCCAAGTTGGTTAGACAAGATCTTTTAAATCCTATCCACCCCTGCTACAAATCGAATATTAACAACTTGTATAAATAAAATATCATATACACCAACTAGTACATGCATGCATACATACGTACACCCTTTTCTCTCTTTCACACTTAGTCTTTTTCACACTCTATTCTCTCTAGTTGTTCACTGCCGAGAGTCCTCAAGACCAGGACCATTTCTCCATTTTATTCGAGCCATTTCCAAGTCGTAAACTCTCCATTCGATCCTTTGGTGATTGAATTAACAAGAGACGTGCATTCTATCCGGGTTCTAAATCATCCTAGCATTTAACTCACCACCTTAAGGGTGTTGTAAGTCTTTACAAACTCATTTCATACTCTATTACATGTTTTCTATATTTCATGTGCAATATATATGTTCCACTCAATCATATTTACTTGCTATACATTTTTTTTCGAGTTCTTATATTATCTTTATGTAAAATATATTTTGCCCCCTTCAAAGGATGGCCAATAAACGAGTCTCACATTTATTCGACGCTCACAAGTTCATTTTATTGCATATCGAGATCTATTTCTAACACGTATAATTTATATAACACGTTATAAGTTATATTTCATTTTTGGACCTTTTTATAGTCGACTAGAACACCCCGATTTAAATCATTTTTGATCGAACACCATATCAATTAAATGGCACAACTTGTTTCTCTATAGTACAATCAAATAAGCTGTAACAAAAAGCTCTTCTAATAAGCTTTTAAAACACCTTTTTAATTGATCAAGTAAAAGGCAATCGAAACAGTTTATGTAATACATATATATCGAATGGGCTTTTAAAAGCCCAATAAGCACTTGCGATAAGCAGTATATATAAGCACTTCGAATATGTTTTTAGAACATTAAAATAAGCCCAATGTCAGCCCCAAACCCAGTTGAAACCCAATGGATCAAAATCTCTTAATGGGCCTTGTGTTAATTCGATAAAAAGCCCTTTAAGCCAAAAATAAGCTCCTTGGTGAAATAAGCAGTTTTTATAAGTTTGAATAAGCTGTTTAAAGCTAGTAAAACTCTCGGAAATTTATTTTTATAAGTTTTGTAAATTTTGGACTTGAAATGCAAAATATTTTACTATTCGGGTTAAAAGTGTAACTTTTGATAAATTATGTACTAAACTGTCATTTTATTTAACTTATGGGTAGGAAATGTTAAAACAGTAACTAGAAACCATAAAATGTCATATTTAAACCTTTTCGACTTAAAATGTAATATATAGTTAACCAAGGACTAACGTTGCAAAACTAAATCCGTTAGGGTAGAAAGTGTAAAATTTTTATAAGTTCAAGGACCAAACAGTAACTTTATTTCATATTCAATTCTATTTCATATTCTACACTTTCTCATTCACTCACGTGCATTTTCACGATTCGTACAACATATTTAATCACGTAACGTTTATATTTATATAACGAGTTTTTAACGAATAAACTTAACGTTTCGTCCAACCACTTTCGAGGAAACGGTATTTATGGATTCAAAGACATAAAAACATGATAATATTATATATAATATTATTTTTGAACTTTAAGCATTTTAAGCATATCATTCATTTTTATTACGAACCCATTCGTCATTTGATATTCTTTGACAATCATTATTCACGTCTAGTCAATCTTTAAACCATTGAAATCTCAGACTTCCCTATTGTAACACCCGGTAATTTTCCAAACCATTTATACTAGAAAAATATTTATTTTTGCATCACCTTAGGAGTTGAAATTTTTCTGAATTTATTTGAGCTTGAGAAATGTGAAATATCTTGAGAAATGTGAACCTTAGTCCCGTATTACGTCAGCACAACCTAGAAAATGCGAAACGAATCGAATTTTCCAAATAAATTAATTTTTGTAAAGTTATGCATATTTATACTCGTTTTTATCAGAAAAATTATTTCGGAAACAATGGTGCAAGTTTCGTAATTTTTCGAGTCCTTTTGATACACCTAATGGGCCCCACAAGGAGTAGTATAGAGGGAGATGAGACAGTGAATGATCTGGTTGTGTTAGGTTAGAGTTGTTAAGTTTTGGTTTTGGATCTTTGGTTGTTGGCTATGCGAACTGTGATTGTGTTGTTGTGTTGCGATAGTGTGACCAGGAGCCTTCTGGCTCGTATTATGGTTCGAGCCGTGACTTCATTGAGTCACGGCCAAACTTTGTGGTCTCATGGATGTGGTATATTGCTGGTCAAAGAGTCCATAGACTCGAACGGTTCAAGCCGTGACTCAAATGAGTCACGGAATAACCCATATGACCTTATGGTGCATATTCACTTTTGAATTCGAAACAGATTTGGATTGCATTCGTGTTTGGATTCGGATAATGAATTGTGTCGTATTGTGTTAAATTTTGAATTTGGTCAGTGGATTTTTGGTTTGTGTTTGTGTTATGGTGTAACATGTTAAAATTTGATCCAAAACGGCTTAACCACAATAAAAACTTGACACACAATTCTATTTATTAAAATTTAATCAAAACAACAATTGTAAAATTTATAATAAAATTTGAATTTGGTTTGGCTTGTAGCCAAAAACCAAATCCTTTGGCTCAATAGACTCGAGTCGTGACTCAACGAGTCACGGCAATTGTCTAATGGTTTATAAGCCCAACTTGTGTGAGTTGAGTATTGGGCCGAAGCCCAATACTTTTGAGTCTTATATTTCTTTTATTGTTTTATTTATTTATTTATTCTTTTTCGTTTTGCGATATATTGTTTCGGTTAATTATTTTTATTGAACATTTTCGATATTTATATATTTTCCAATTATCTTTCTTTATTATTCTTTTCTCTTTTTATTTCCTCTTTTATTCTTCGTTATTCTTTCTTCGTACCCAACGTGTGTGCCGACTTTTATTATTTTAACGTCTCGTATCCACACGAGTTTTAAACTTTATTTAAACTCAAAACGCCATTGAAATAAAACATTTTATTTTCAAATACAAGTATTGTTTTTGGAAATCACTTTAAGGTTGTTGTTGAGACATATCATTTATATATTAGGTTGTGCTGAGGTTTACTTGCCATACTGTCCCGCTTAATCAGATTACGATATCTCATTTCTCTGCTGCTAAGGTGCGATTCATAGCCCCACTTTTAATATTTTTAAATGTTTATAAATCTCGTGGGGGAGATACATGCTACTTACTATTTTTCTGAGCACAATTGTTTATTGGTATGCTATTCCTGACTGACGCGATAAAGGTTAAGTACCTTCCTTGCCAAAAGCAAGTCCCTAGATCATGAATCATTAATCACTTGTGGGTGAGCGCGATTATAGTTTATAGGCCTATAGGATTTGACCATCCCGCCATGTTGACTAAGGTCGGTCAGCATGTGATGTACTATAATTGAGTTACTAGGTTTCTGGCAAAATACCTACTTTGGGGGCAACTATTATGATTATGAAATTTCGCGGTTACTGTCGACTTACGCCAGAGTTACTGGTTCCGGTTAATGCTTTGTGTGTCATGAGCTTAGCAATCCTGATTGATTATGTGACGCTTACCCGATATTTGCATTTGTTGCTTATATCTTCCAGATTAAAATCTTGTGCTCAACTATTATTTATTAAACCTATGGATTACACCCAACCTTTGTGTTGACTTTTTAGCATGTTATTTCAGGTAATTGATGTATGAAGAGTGCACGCGGAATGGCTGAAGGTTGTGGATGGCTATCTTTGGGCTATGCTTCTTGCCCCTACTATCTTTTCATATAAAATATCTTTTAAACTATGTCTTAAATTCCGCTGCAAACTATCTTTATTTTCCGCTGCTATATGTGTTATGAGTCCTGTGAACTCTGAATATTAAACTTTGTAACAGAATGGTATGTTTATTTAAAAATGTCTCGTTATGAGATCGTTTATCTATGATTGTGACTGTTTTACCCCTTGAGTAGCACCTCAAGCTCAGTTCCGCTGCCACATTTCGAGTTGGGGGTGTTACAGAATGGTATCAGAGCCACCGTTTATAGAGAACGAGATCATACTCGACTATAAACATTTTTCGTGTGAGTCAAAACATTTTTCGAAATCGATAGCCATCAGCCCTCCGTGCCAATTCGCTCGTAAGTACTTTACTTAAACTTTTATGAATATATGCTTTGCATTATCATATGTTGAATATTTCCACTGCTATTTCATTTCATATGAAACTATTTTATAAAATTTTTGTCTAGAAAATTTTATACTTGTCCCGATACCCCATGTAGAGTGTTATGGCCACATCAGTTCCTTCCGGTCAGTTACCAGATGCACCTATTGATCACCCACTTGCACCGCCTAGTCCGGAAATGGACCCTGATGAAGCGAAAAGTGTACCGCTTTTAAGGGGTCATTTAAGCCTTAAATCGTATTTATTTGATCAAATATTGCCCTAAATCGTTCCTTTTGTCATTTTAGGTACTTTTGAGGAGAAATCTGGAAAAGGAGGCATTTTGGACGTTTTTGGAGCATTAAAGTGAAGAAAACGGCAAAGTCTCAAAAATCGGCTAAAAGTTACTCTTGACGGCGTCAAGATTTACTCTAGACGGCGTCATGACTTGGCAAGAAAAGTTGGACGTGAAATTTACTCATGACGGGCCAGTGAAAATAGCATGTGAATTCTGACGGCGTCACGCTTTAACTTGATCAAGGGCGTCACGGCTTAAATCATAAGGGGACGGCGTCACGTTCATGGTTGGACGGCGTCAAGCCTTGATAAGTCAGAATGGATTTTTGAAGAGCTAAAGAGGGACGGCGTCAAGATGGTCATCCGGGAACCCTAAAAGCGGCGAGGTGACGGCGTCACACTCCATAAGGTGACGCCGTCAGATCCAAAATCTATATATAGTTTTCTAATTTTTTGTCATTAGGGAGAGCTTAGTGTGTGGAATTTTGGGAGAAAACCCTAAGACGATTTTAGCTACTTTTTCAGGGCTTTTTGCCTTGAGATCTTCCATGTTTCATTGAAAGATAAGTTATCAATTAATCATTCAATATGTCTATGTGTTGTTTGATTCTATCTTATTCTTGTCTTTTGTTTAACATGTTAGGCTAAATTTATCTTGTGTTTGCTTAGATCTAATGAAACCTAGCTATTGATTATTGGTTGTTAGTGTGTTATTAGTTGTATTGGATGATTGTTTATCTATGTTAGGCTTAAGAAAACTGGCTAACTTCCTATTCGGTAACTTGCTTGAACGTCTTAAGAAACATGAACCAAATGCGTACTAAAGGTTTTTATGGTTGTATTTAATGCACAAGCGAATTCTAGTGATCCCATGTTAGGAGCTTCCTAGCCGGCTCGACATAGGAGTGAAGTAGGAGCTTGTAGAGTTGGGGAAGTAAGTACGCCACCCCACGAATGGTATTAAGGAATACACCCGTCATCCACGCAACTAATACACACTAATTAACCGGTAAAAGATAGTTAGGGAGTAAGGAAATCTAAGTAAACACATTTCTCTACACATAAGTTTCTCACCACATTTTATTTTCAGTTATTTAATTTTATTGCATTCGTAGTAATTTGGGTTAGTTGACTAGCAACTAATTCCGCCCACTCCTTCAAACCCGAGATTTTACTTGCTTTCATAAAAACTATAAAAACATAAAAAGAATCTTCCTCAACCCTTAGACCTAATTAGAGTAGCCTTTCATACCTAACGAACACTATTCCCTGTGGAGAACGATCAATCCCCCGTACTTGCCACTACACTATACTACATCGGTCAGGTACACTGCCTGGTGGGGTTGTAAGCCTCTTGAGATCCCTCGAGAGGTAAAACCTGTTGTAAGGTTACAAAACCACGCAATCAAGTTTTTGGCGCCGCTGCCGGGGAATAGTTATTGTTTAGGTTGAATTTTTATTTCTATTAGGTCTACTCACTAGATTCCTTTCTAGTGAGATTTTTATTTTATTTTTCTAGGTTTTCTTTAGTCTATCTATTTTCTTCGTGTCTTTGTTCGTAACCATTACCGTCCGACATCATGGATGATGGTAATATCCTTAACCCCCACAACCCACCACCACAACAACCACCACCACCTCCTAGAGCCCGTACTTTAGGAGAGTATTCCCGTCCTAGCCACCATGGCTATCGAAACACCATTGAGCTCACTCAAGGAGCCAATATCACACCCTTGCGATCCGACACCATCCGGTTGGTGCAAAGCGGATGCGCATTCCATGGACTTCGTTCTGAAGATCCTAATCAACATCTCAAGGACTTTCTAAAAATCGTTGATTCTATAGACCTTGATGTTGCCACTCGAGAGACGACCCGATTGCGTCTCTTCCAATTCTCTTTGCGGGACCAAGCTAGTCAGTGGCTAGAACGTCAACCCGCAGGATCCATCACCTCTTGGGATGATCTCACCACTCGTTTCCTTGCTCAGTTTTTCCCACCGGGAAGAACTACCAAGCTAAGGAATGATATCTTGATGTTCCAACAACGTCAAGGCGAAACTCTCTACGAGGCATGGACTCGATTCAAGGACTTACTTCAAAAAGTCCCTCACCATGGCATAGAACTTTGGCTCCAAGTCCAAATCTTCTATGACCATATCAATCTCTCCACGAGGCAAACCATTGACCAATCGGCCGGTGGCAAGCTACGTGATCTAAGTGCGGAACAATCATGGGCTCTCCTAGAGGATCTTGCCCTTTATGACAACGAAAGTTGGAGTGATCCCCGTGATTTGAATAAAACGGTCAAGGCAATATCTTTGCCTTCGAACAATTCAAGCACTTCCGACCGTAGGATTATAGAACTTGAAGACCAAGTCAAGTTTCTCATGAAATCCTACGAGGCTCCTAAACCTTCAAGCCAAGTGAATAAAATCACTTCTTCGTGTAAATTATGTAGTGGTCCCCACGACACTCATGATTGCATGGAACTTCCCAAACAGGCTTTCAAAGAATTCGCATCCTCGCGAATCGATAAGGCGGGAGATAAGTGGCTCGCCACTAATTATGGGCCCAAAAATTCCGAAGATGGGTATGAGGCATGGAAGAATAAGCCAAATTTTAGTTGGAACCAAACTCGTAGCGTATCATTCAATGACTCTACCCCGCTCACCTGGTCTGAACATTATCCTCAGCGACACACGCATAAACAACAAAATCGCGAGGAATCACTGCAAAAATTCATTCTCTCTCAAGAAACACAGCTTTCCAAACTTGAGAATCAATTCAGACAACAGCAAGTTGATATGAACAACAAGGTTGATAACCTGTTAAAGGTTATCAATGATCGCCTTGCTGGCAGGTCAACTTGTGAGTTGGCACGAGTTAATGAGATCAAATCTGTTACGGTAACCCACCAAACACCCCCTCCTGTAAAAATCAAGCACCCTAGTAAACTCTTCAAATACATATCACAAAACGAAAAAAAAAACAGGAGATACTCATACCCCTTCGAAACCTCTCCACTTCGTGAACACCATTACAACAATACCTGTTCCCAAACCAAATTTGGACCAACAAACAGCCAAGAATGTGGACAATGAAATGGAGGGTGAAGCTCCCGAAAAGAAACTCGAGGCGCCCGACGACTATCTAGACTCACCAAAGAACTCGAGTACAATAGAGGTGAGTGATGAGGAGGGCTCGGAAGAGGAATCCGAAATACCTCATGGGCTCGCAGGACTGCTAGACCGCCCCCTGGTAGAGGAACTTGAGAGGGGCACAGCAAGGTCGCCTATGGGATTCGGGGAGAGAATAGAGGATGGCGCTCCTAGGGTCTTTAAGATTTCTTGCACCACTAGGAAAAAGTTTATAAAAGATGCCTACATAAACCCCAACTCTTCTATAAGCGCAATATCCCTTTCTCTATATAATGAAGCCTTCACTGAACAAGTCAAATATGAAGGGTCTAATATCATCGGGGTAATAAGGAGGGTACCAATTGTGATAGAAAAGTTCCTCTTTCATATCGAGTTAACTGTAATTAATAACATGAACTCTATCATCAGCCCATCCTTAACTGGCCTTGTTCTAGGCAAACCATTCATAAAAGCAACGAGAGTGATACTCGATGAGGATGATAGGAGTGCATTATTTACCGATGGTGTCAGGAAAGTGATTTTTCGGGATGGCTGTGAAGAAGTGTATGAGTATCAACCATCAGCAAGTGGCAACACATGGGGGTTACACGGTAGAAGACCTGGCCGAATTAAGCGACATGATCCAAGTAATCTCAAAATACCTTGCATGATTGGTCACAAGCATTTTTATAATGTTTACATTGACACATGTTTACCCAAAAATGTGATGTCCTTGTTTCATTATAACAACATTTGCAGATGGGGGATGATTCATAAAGGGAAGGACGACATCGGCATAGATGATGATATACAGGTGTTTGTAGGAAACATGACATTCACTATGAGCTTCGCAATCGTCAATAATATCGAAGAGTACATCGATCCCAGGTTATCACAAGTTGTTTTTGGGGCACCTTTTTGCCAGGCCACAAGCTTGGTTGTGGACGAGCTCAATGGGATCATGACTTTCACCGATGGGATTAGGGAAATCTCATACCAAACGCCTTACAAGATGAGAGAATTCATGGAGAATGATTATAAAGGGCTCGATGGGTTAAGTTCCCAACTCGTGTTATGTGATGATGATGTGAGAAGGGGATGTAAGGACACTTTTGACCTGTCAAGTGGATTCTTTAAGCACGATAAGGAACTTAGTTCTAAATACCGAAACAATCCTTTTGATCACGTGGACCCGAAATACCTTTACTATGAAAGTGATTCTGATAAAGGATCGAAGGAGAATGGCCTAGGAACCGTGACCGATGATGGAGTCACGTAATGTACGTGACTTTGAGTCTAGCTACAAGACTCGTTAATAAAGAAAAGCGCTTCTTGGGAGGCAACCCAAGCTTTATTTTATTTATTTGCTTTGTGTGTTTATTTATTTGTTTGTTTGATTTTATTTGTTTCCGTATGTGTGTTTAATTTTTATTTCTATTGATTCATGTTCAAAAGTAAATTGTGAAAATGCTTTATATTGTTTTTAACTTCGTCTTAACTACATATAAAGGTATTTTGCAAAAGATAAGTGTAAGGGAAATCTAAATCGGTTTATTAGAACACAAATTAACATGAATCGTAATAATAATAAATTAGCATACATATTAGTGTGTGTCTGAGTCAAATGCTTGTATCGAGTCATAATGATGTTTTGCAGGATTTCCAGGAAGTAAGGTAAAGGTTTTTCCAGAAATTTTCCGGAAACTAAAAATGAAAATTTTTGTCAGGTCATTTCTGACGGCGTCAGGGGTTATAACCTGACGGCGTCAGATTTAATTTCCAGAAATTTTTGAAAGTTTTGTTTTTAAAAAAAGTTTTTATTAAAATCTCCAACTTATAATCTCCAGGAATCTGCAAAGTTATCATTCCACAAGCATTATATCCTTATATATAGATTTTATACCGCCGATGTTATGCAGGTTTTCGTGTTTGTTTTCTCAGGTTTAACAGGTTATTTTGGACAAGGAGATGTTTATGGAATCAAGCTTGTGGCGATGCATTAGTCATGGAGCTTCAACATTCTCCTTGGAGGAAGATTTAACCGTGTAATTTCATTATCCACCGAGCGAATCAGGGGAGTATTTGATTTCATTCTTTTACTTTTATGCTTTTACATCTTGTTACTTGAACATTGGGGACAATGTTCATCTTAAGTGTAAGGGAGGGTAAAAGTACGATTTTAGAGAATACAATTGCGCTTGATTTTTGTTTGTTTAATAGTAGATGTGTAATAAAACTGAGATAAATACCTGTTAAGGTAATTTTAGTGCCAAATTTAAAATTTTTTACAACATTTAGGAGTGAAACTTTGATCTTAATGAGCGTCTCACGGATAGGAGTTATATGACTAGCACAAAAACCGTACCACTAAAAAAATTTTCCACCCCAAATATGTGAGGTTCGCCCCTAGAATTGGTAGGAAAAGCATTTATGCTATGATGTGTGTACCGGTAGCACTTAGATTCTAGAACTTGCGTTAGGACCATTCCAAGGCCACAAGTGAGACTACATTCGTGTAGTTAGATTTACTACATGATAAGAGGCATTAGGATTAACCCATTGTTTTACACCTGTGTTTTTGTTATAATTACATTGGCTACATTAGTCAAGTAATTCTCCCACACCCTTTGCGTTGTACTCATTTTTAGTACACGATACCCCTAGTACACCCCTCAGAGCCTATCTTTTCGTTTCGACCTTTAAGCATTTTACTTAAAGGAAGAATTTGTTACACCCCACTAAAATGTACACCCAAATCGCCTTAGCCTACCTTGTATGCACTAATTTTTAGTGCATTATTGTTACAACATTTGTTTAAACCCAAGTTAATTATCTAGTTGATTACATGGTTGCTAAGTCGAGTCATATCCTTGTACATATTGTTTTGGGACGATTGGGACTCATGGGTAAAGTACTGGTGTAATGGAGTAATGGGGAAGAACATCATTTATTACCCCCATATGTGCTAAATGTTTTAAAAGTACTCCAAGTTTTTCAATTATCTTAATTCGAGTCATTAGATTAGTATTTGTAAAGTTATGTAAAAGTTTAAGTGTAAGGGGGATGCAATGCCCCTATGATGTATTATTTTGGATGGTAGGGCAAGAGTGTATGCAAAAAAAAAAAAAAAAAAAAAAAAAAAAAAAAAAAAAAAAGAAAAATACAAAAAAATGAGAAAAAAAAAGAGCAATAGAAAAAACATACGGACTACCATCCCGTTTCATTTTATGTTTGTTTTATATTTTTGTTATTTTGTTATTTCGTTTCTAGCTTAAGATCGAGTCTAGTCTTGGCTTAGCAACGTTGTATAGTACATGTAATTGATCAAGATTTTTAACTCGCCACCAGTAAAATATCCTTTATCCAACAAAACCGTGTTTTCCTTTTCCCTACACCTAACGTTATAACCCATTTAAAAGCCCTCTTTGATAGTTTATCTTAGGTGCTTACGCCTAGTGGAGGAGGTTTTCGATCCTTTCCCAAGCCTATGGTAATCTATTTGCTATGACAGGTAGTGAGAGATATTTTCCGTTTTCATTTATGAGATTTATTTTGATGACACTTGAGAGATGTGAGTATCTAAACACTACTTGTGAGGTGCTAGTTTATAATCTCCGTGCTTATTATGATTGAAGTGGAACGATTATTTGTTGTAATTACTTTTATGTTTGCATTAAATGACCCCTAACTTGTATCTTGATTAGAATAAAAGCGCATTTGCTTGAGGACAAGCAAATCTCAAGTGTAAGGGTATTTGATGAAGCGAAAAGTGTACCACTTTTAAGGGGTCATTTAAGCCTTAAATCGTATTTATTTGATCAAATATTGCCCTAAATCGTTCCTTTTGTCATTTTAGGTACTTTTAAGGAGAAATCTGGAAAAGGAGGCATTTTGGACGTTTTTGGAGCATTAAAGTGAAGAAAACGGCAAAGTCTCAAAAATCGGCTAAAAGTTACTCTTGACGGCGTCAAGATTTACTCTAGACGGCGTCATGACTTGGCAAGAAAAGTTGGACGTGAAATTTACTCATGACGGGCCAGTGAAAATAGCATGTGAATTCTGACGGCATCACGCTTTAACTTGATCAAGGGCGTCACGGCTTAAATCATAAGGGGACGGCGTCACGTTCATGGTTGGACGGCGTCAAGCCTTGATAAGCCAGAATGGATTTTTGAAGAGCTAAAGAGGGACGGCGTCAAGATGGTCATCCGGGAACCCTAAAAGCGGCGAGGTGACGGCGTCACACTCCATAAGGTGACGCCGTCAGATCCAAAAATCTATATATAGTTTTCTAATTTTTTGTCATTAGGGAGAGCTTAGTGTGTGGAATTTTGGGAGAAAACCCTAAGACGATTTTAGCTACTTTTTCAGGGCTTTTTGCCTTGAGATCTTCCATGTTTCATTGAAAGATAAGTTATCAATTAATCATTCAATATGTCTATGTGTTGTTTGATTCTATCTTATTCTTGTCTTTTGTTTAACATGTTAGGCTAAATTTATCTTGTGTTTGCTTAGATCTAATGAAACCTAGCTATTGATTATTGGTTGTTAGTGTGTTATTAGTTGTATTGGATGATTGTTTATCTATGTTAGGCTTAAGAAAACTGGCTAACTTCCTATTCGGTAACTTGCTTGAACGTCTTAAGAAACATGAACCAAATGCGTACTAAAGGTTTTTATGGTTGTATTTAATGCACAAGCGAATTCTAGTGATCCCATGTTAGGAGCTTCCTAGCCGGCTCGACATGGGAGTGAAGTAGGAGCTTGTAGAGTTGGGGAAGTAAGTACGCCACCCCACGAATGGTATTAAGGAATACACCCGTCATCCACGCAACTAATACACACTAATTAACCGGTAAAAGATAGTTAGGGAGTAAGGAAATCTAAGTAAACACATTTCTCTACACATAAGTTTCTCACCACATTTTATTTTCAGTTATTTAATTTTATTGCATTCGTAGTAATTTGGGTTAGTTGACTAGCAACTAATTCCGCCCACTCCTTCAAACCCGAGATTTTACTTGCTTTCATAAAAACTATAAAAACATAAAAAGAATCTTCCTCAACCCTTAGACCTAATTAGAGTAGCCTTTCATACCTAACGAACACTATTCCCTGTGGAGAACGATCAATCCCCCGTACTTGCCACTACACTATACTACATCGGTCAGGTACACTGCCTGGTGGGGTTGTAAGCCTCTTGAGATCCCTCGAGAGGTAAAACCTGTTGTAAGGTTACAAAACCACGCAATCAGACCCACACCCTATTGATGTACCTCACTAGGATGATGAGGAGATAGGAGACCGTGAGTAGAGATTAGTGATCATCTTTATTATGGTAGTTTAGTATTGTAGTAGTAGTTTACCTTGTACGTACTAAACTGACTAGTTTCAGTTAGTAGATTTTGATAAGAAACTTGTAGTCGTTTTGCATATCTTGCAAGACTGATGACAAGTATCGAATCTACGATGTATTTTGGTGATGTACTATTATGATGTTGAATGGACGCTATATTATGATGTATCATTGTATCATTTATTTTGTGTCATGATTCTGTTACGTCAATCAAAATACTTACAGTGTTGTATACTTGTAATGATTGATAGAATTATGTCGCCTAAGAAGATGACCCCAGCCGCGATTTAGAAACTAATTGAGGAAGGCATAGCTGCGGCCCTTGCCAGTCAAGCAAGTGCTAATAATCAGAATGTTGGGCAAGCAGGAGTACAACCTGTACAGGAGAACCATTTTTGCACCTACAAAGAATTCATGATCTGCAAGCCCACTACCTTCAAGGGAACCGAGGGAGCTGTCGGCTTAACTCAGTGGTTTGAAAAAATAGAATCCGTGTTCCTGAGGAGTAACTGCACGGAAGACTGCAAGGTAAAGTATGCCACAGGAACCTTGGTGGAGCATGCATTGTCCTGGTGGAATGCATATAGTAAGGATGTTGGGTTGGAGAGAGCTTATAGTGTGTCTTGGGAAGATTTCAAGAAGGAAATGGTGAAAAAGTATTGCTCCCGCAGTGATATGAGAAAATTTGATACTGAATTCTATTACTTGGCTGTGAAAGGCGTCGACCTTGCTACTTATGTTAGGCGATTTCAAGAGTTGAAAGTCTTTTGCGCACACATGGTGCCAGATAATGAAAAGCTGCTGGAAAAGTTTATTGGTGGTTTACCGGCCAGTAGGGAAGGGCTCGTGACGTCGTACAACTCGCATACCTTGGATGATGCAATCCGTATAGCCGAACAACTGATGGATCAGGCAATCAAGAATGGAACTGCTCAAAAGGGTAACAGCTTTGATCATAAGAGGAAGTGGGATGACTACAGGAGGAACAACAACCACAACAATCACAACAACCACAACAACAACTACAACAACCGCAATAACAACAATCACCCTCACCATAACCATCACCACAACAACAACATTACCCAGTACCGCAATAACAATCACCACTACCAATAGAACAGATGCCAAGAGGCTGCCAAAGCTTATGTGGCTGCCCCAGCTCAAGTGGGAGGATATGCTGGGAATCAACCATACTGTGCCAAGTGCGATCAGCATCACTCTGGGCCCTGCACTGTGAGGTGTCAGAACTTGATGCGTGTCGTGTGTCGTTGCAGTTTAGCAGTATTAATGCCTACTCAAGTTTTAAATTTATATTTAGCCGACTTATCAATAACACACACACTTAACGAGCAGTGTACCCGGTCAGTATGAATATAATGGTAAGTAGAGTGTCGATCACTAAGAGTGGAACGTATTATCTAGTTATTCTAATCAGTATTTTAATATATTAAGTTAGCTATACAATCTAATCTAACGCAAGGGGGTTTCAGCCTGAGAGACTGGCACGATTTGGTTGCAATTAAATAATAAATTAAACCAATAGGCACGAATCAGCAAGTAGCACACACGTACACAGATAGATACTCGAGACAATAAGAGGGTTGTCCTTATGATAAGTAGTTTGTCACTTGTTTTATTGCTAGTGTTATATGAAGTGTATAGTTCGATGCAACGCACCGAGATTAAGTCCTTTCTCGTTGGTTCTAATCTTATCGGCGAGTAAACCCTTAATGATTACTTATGACTATCCCGTTTATCTTTCTCCTTCTTTTCTACAGACCATAGAATGCATAGGCGATCTAATAAACAGGCGAGGGCAGAGGCATGGCGACCCGATCAACGCTCAGCTAGACACAGAGGTTATCAATGCACTAATAAAAGTCACCAATGACATCAACATATAAACTTTAATTAATGAGAAAGCAGTTTTAAGGGAGTGCAATCTTTCCGTTGTCACATTACACAAGCCACCAATCTTGATGAATTAAAGTTTACTAACACAATAAAACAAAACTACTTATTGAATTAAACACATGCAGCACCTTCTTACAGCTCTTGTATCTTTGATTTGGGTGTGTCTTGTGCTGCTGCCTTGACTGAATTCGTCCTAGGTTTCTGGTCTTCGGTCTTCGTATATAATATGTGTCTCTCGAAATTCGTCTGGTCTTGGGGTATTTATAGTTTCTGTCTGAGGGTAAGATGCGGCGCATCTAGTAGGTAGATGCGGCGCATTTACTTAACTTCGCGTGGGGTCCAAGATTATAATATTCAGGAATATTCGTACACCGCCAGAAGATGCGGCGTAACTCCATAATAGGATGCGGCGCATGTCCTCTTGTATCTTGGATCGTATCTGGTGAAATATTGATAGTGATGCGGCGCATGTCATAAGTGAGATGCGGCGCATCTGGAGCAGAATAGTCTTGATCTTGTACATTTCAGTAGACTCTTAACTTCTTGCATGTTTTGCTCCATAATTAGTCCAAAATCGCCAAGTTTCACCAAATGCTTGTTTTCAACTGAGAATTACAAAAGTAAACGATTAAGTATCAATCCTCATACATAATATAATAAAACAAGTCAAATTAATAGGATAAATGATAGTAATAATATGTACTTATTTGAGTTCATCAAATATCCCCCTGATGCGCGTGATGTGTCGTTGCGGTTTAGCAGTTTTAATGCCTACTCAAGTTTTAAATTTATATTTAGCCGACTTATCAATAACACACACACTTAACGAGCAGTGTACCCGGTCAGTATGAAGATAATGGTAAGTAGAGTGTCGATCACTAAGAGTGGAACGTATTATCTCGTTATTCTAATCAGTATTTTAATATCCTAACGCAAGGGGGTTTCAGCCTGAGAGACTGGCACGGTTTGTTTGCAATTAAATAATAAAATAAACCAATAGGCACGAATCAGCAAGTAGCACACACGTACACAGATAAATACTCGAGACAATAAGAGGGCTGTCCTTATGATTAAGTAGATTGTCACTTGTTTTATTGATAGCTTTATATGAAGTGTATGTAGTTAACCCTTTCTCGTTGGTCCTATTCTTATCGGCGAGTAAACCCTTAATGATTACTTATGTCTAAAAGTTATTCCTAAGTGATCAATTTAGTAATAACCGTGGGAGCCACATTATGTCCCGCAGTCAAATGCCCGCAAGCCACTAATAAACACAGAGGTTATCAATGCACTAATAAGTAGTAACCAAAGACATCAACATATAAACTTTAATTGATGGGAAAGCAAGTATTAAAGGGAGTGCAATCTTTCGTTGTCACATTACACAAGCCACCAATCCTGATGAATTAAAGTTTGCTAACACAATAAAACAAAACTACTTAATGAATTAAACACATGCAGCACCTTCTTACAGCTCTTGTATCTTTGATTTGGGTGTGTCTTGTGCTGCCTCCTTGACTGAATTCGTCCTTTAGTTCTTCTGTTCGGACTTAGGTTATATTATAATGCGTACGAAATTCGTCTGGTCTTGGGGTATTTATAGTTTCTGTCTGAGGGAAGATGCGGCGCATCTAGTAAGTAGATGCGGCGCATGTACTTAACTTCGCGTGGGGTCCAAGATTATAATATTCAGGAATATTCGTACACCGCCAGAAGATGCGGCGTAACTCCATGATTAGATGCGGCGCATGTCCTCTTGTATCTTGGATCGTATCTGGTGATATCTTGATAGAGATGCGGCGCATCTGGAGCAGATTAGTCTTGATCTTCTTCATTTCAGTAGACTCTTAACTTCTTGCATGTTATGCTCCATAATCAGTCCAAAATCGCTAAGTTTCACCAAATGCTTGTTTTTACCTGAGAATTACAAAAGTAAATGATTAAGTATCAATCCTCATACATAATATAGTAAAACAAGTCAAATTAATAGGATAAATGATAGTAATAAAATGTACTTATTTGAGTTCATCAAATATCCCCCCACTTGAACTTTACTTGTCCCCAAGTAAACCTTAGAATTTCTCTTATGAAAATGTATCCTAAAAGATGTTAGGATTTATTTTTATGTTTAAGCATGTATTCGTTTATTTCATAATCACACAACTAAACACTTAACGAATTAGAAGTAAAATAAGATAATTTTGATAAAAGCAAATCTAATCGTTTAACTGTCCAGTCGCGACGAATATTCTATCATAAGCTTGGCAAGTATACACATCTCCTCCACTAAAGCTAAGGAGTAACAAGTCTAAAGCGGTTAAAAAGGGTTTTTAGGCTTAAGGGTTAATTATTCTCTTTCACTATCGATCTCAAATTCCAGAAAAGGCGACAAAATCACAAATACATGATCGAATCCACGAACACGATACTTGCAATTGCTCAAATCCTTAACTCGAATAGGCTAAAGATAGGTCCAAAATTCACCAATAATAATATATCAAAAAGGGCGACAAAATCATAAATACATAGCCGAATCCACGACTACGATACTTAAGATTGCTCAAATCCCTAATCTCAATAAATCAAAGGTTTGGTTGGATAAAGAATAATAAAGGGTATGGATAACATTTGGGATATAAATTGGTGTAAAAATAAAAATAAACAAAACAAATAAATTAAAATCTTAAGTGTGGTTAATCACTATCCCAACCATCCCATGAATAAGACTCATATCATTGAATAACTCACGCTTTAACACTTGAAACACACGCTTTAGGTAGACACGAATTATACTCAACAAGATCTTAATCAAAGAATAAACCTTAATTGGCGTTCCCATAACTGCCAATTCCCATTCAATCCATAGATATAGTACAACAAATAGTGGTGATATCGACCACTTACATACTTTACATAAGTTGGTTAAAACTAACTTCCAACTTTTCTTTCTTTCTTTTTCTTTTCTCATTTTTTCGATTTTTTTTTTTTTTTTTTTTTTTATTATTATTAAACATAAACACAGATGTGTAAAATTTCACCACATCACTATAACTTTCTTTCCGGATAATTTTTCCATACTTTTCATGACTTCAGAAATAATGGTAATAGTGAAAGTAGTAAACACACGAAAAATAAACTCAAAGATATACAATATTTACTTTCACTCCAATTGCATTGTGCAATTTTCCGACCTAACCATAGATAATGAATTACGCACGCGAACACAGGTAATGTAAGGAAACACACTTTACCTATAGTAATCAACCAACCACGGATTCTAATCTACAGGGTAGGCTAAGGTGTAAGGGTGTAACGAAACATTTTAAACATAGGTGTAAGAAACGAAAGGAATGGCTCTAAGGGTTTTTCTAGAGGTATCTTACTCTAAAAATGAGAGTAACAAAAGAGTTTATACGGGGGTTAACTAACCAGTGTAGTTAGTTAATAACACATAATAAATAATAGGCTATTTGGGTGTAATCCTAGAATTTTACCAATTTAGACAAGTCACTCCAATTATATAAATAATACTCATTATGGTGGTCTCGAATAGTATACAAGCCAAGTTCTAAAGTTTACAAGTCACCGGCACACTCATAGATTTGTGAATTTTGAAAAATCACAATTTTTGAAAATAACGTCATGTGTGCAGTTATGCAACTTAGATCTTAAACAAAAACATGCTAAAAATTTTTTAAGTTTGATATATTAAGCACATTTTAAGCATAATTTTTGAAAAAGTTTAGGACAAGTAATTGTTAAGTGTTCTAATTCTCCAATCCCCCCACTTAAGTTAAACAACGTCCTCGTTGTTTGTATAAAAGGTTAAAAACTGGAAAATAAAAGAATTAGAACAGAAAAACTCCCCTGAGATTTGCTCGGTATGATCCTCCATTAGTATAAGAGCAAAAATCAACTTCTTGTGGATTAGAACGTTAAAGCTTCATACTTGATGTATCCACAGGAAATCCAGGAAACTATAATACCACCAACACTTTAAAACACACCTAAGATAAGAAAGGTTCAAACTTGCATAATACATTAGTAGTTAGGAAAAATAAAACTTAAAAATTAAAACTGAAAATCATCAGGTCAGTCGATGCGCCGTATCTTATGGAAGAAGATACGCCGTATCGAGCCTGGAATTAATACGGATCAGAATAAAGATGCGCCGCATCCTTAACCAGGGATGCGCCGCATTAAAATAAACTGATAAATAGTTTTAAAGTCGAAAATAAAAATGCAGAAAAATAAAATAAGATATGATATGACCATTGCAGGAGATGCGTCGCATCTCAGAATTGAGATGCGCCGTATCTTCGGCGGCCTGACTGACTCGACACAAACAGAAAATTAAAATAAAAGATAAGCATGGGTTGCCTCCCACGAAGCGCTTGTTTTTGTTCGAGTCACGAGCCTGACTCCACCCTTATTTACTGTGTAATAGGGTGTTGTTCCCCCCACTTGGGATTAAGTGCGGGTGATAGTAGCAATAAACACGAAAAGAGTGTAAAATTGCTATTAAAGATGGAAGAAATACATAAAGATCATACCTTGGCAATATATGTTCATCTTTCCTATCCTTACCCGGTTTGGTTTTTAAATTGGGTGACTTGACCACTTCATCTGAAAGAGTAGTGTGTTGAGGAAAAATGAGTCTCCTTTCTTCTTGGTTAGCTTCTTTGGTAGTAAGGCGTCCCTTGACTTCCGCAGAAGATGAGAAAGGGTCTTTAGCAAGTAAAAGTTCGAGTTCCTCAACAACTTTCATAGGGTCGAAATCATCATCTTCATCAATCATAGCAATGTTTAAGAGCTCATCACCGAATTCTTCTTCGAGCTCCACCAAATGCGGGTTGATCGCAGGTGCTTCAATAGGTAGTGTAATAAATTTCGCCTCATCATCCTTTTGTTTTGCAACCTGTTTAGGAAAACTAGCAAGATTATTAATAACGGGATCAATAGTATTAAATAAATTTGTACCACTTTGTGTTGTAAGTGACTCCATTTCATCATTTGAATCTCCATCTTCAACAAGTGGTCCTGCAATTTCAGCATCATCCCGAATTTCATCCTTAAATAAGTAATCCCATATTTCTTCAAAATCCCTCGTTGGGTCAAAATCTGGCTTATCCGTTCCACACCTAAATATTTCCATATGTTGTGGTAACTGCGGTATGCTATCGTACGCAATAGCATCAAACCTTTCAATATCAGAATACTCATTATCTTCATCCGAGGGAATATTATCATGGTGTTTTTGATATGATGAGAACATATCTTCCACCTCGGGTGGAAAATCACAAGTAATAGCACTATACACCATTGTCCCATATTCATCTTCATTTTCATTATAAGCACTTTTGGATGAATAAGCTTCTTTGTAAACAATTGCCGGATTTTCATTCAAATCAAACATTTGTGACTCTTCTTCATCTTGGGCAACTTCCGGAGAAATAACATCATCAATAACTATTGTCGGAAACCTGATTGCACCAAAATCGTATGATTCTTCTTCATCTTCATCAATTGATAAAGTCCAAGTGTGTCGAAATGGCAATTTGTTTCTCTTTCTCCCTGACTTTTTCTGCTTCAATAACAAGTATTCTTCCATTGTGGGTTCTTTATCCATGATGACTTGTGCACCATATCTTGCTCTTTCCCAATCGTATATCCCATTATTGCTCAAAGGCTCTTTCCTCTTCAAATCTGATATATTCTTCCATTGTAATATCCGGATCGTCCATCTTCTTGAAATAAGACTTACTCGTGCAAAAGAAGGGTGAAACGATCAAAGTAAAAAAAAAAACTTCTGATATCTACTGTTGATGCGCCGTATCCTATAAATGGGATACGCCGTATCTAATAATCGTTAAAATTAAATCAGACTTTTATTCAGAAAATAGATACGCCGCTTGCAAATTAGAATGCGCCGTATCAGTTTATTTATCAAAAATCGATATACTTATTAAAATTAAATGTGTCGTATTAACAAAAGTTAATGCGCCGTATTTTCGTTACGTTTCAAAATACAAGATTTTTTATTCAGAAGATACGCCGTATCGACAGAGATCGATGCGTCGTATCTGTTTAATAATTCGCAAACTGTTTTTAATTAAAATAATAGATACGCCGTATCTGCTAAAGCAGATGCGTCGTATGGCGTTAACGTTTAGAATTTTTTTTTTTTTTTTTTTTTTAATTAAAAACAGATACGCCGTATCTGCAAAAGCAGATGCGTCGTATTACTTTATCGCTTAGAAAAATTTTCTTATTAAAAACAGATACGCCGTATCTTGGGGAAAAGATGCGTCGTATCGAATTAATTAAACGCGTTGTATTTTTTTTAAAATTAAACGCAATACGCCGTATCTGAGAGATCAGATGCGCCGTATCGTTTGATTTAGCACAGTACAACGATAGCAGAACAGAAAAATACGAAAAATAAAAACAAAAATTAAACACACAAATGAAAATAAACACACAAAAATAAAAGAAAACAATTAACACACAATACAACAAATATGCAAAATAATACAATGATGCAATTAATCTAATAAAAAAGAAAAACCTAATTAAAATACTAATTAAATTAACAGATAATAACAATTCACTCCCCGGCAACGGCGCCAAAAACTTGATGCGCGTGATGTGTCGTTGCGGTTTAGCAGTTTTAATGCCTACTCAAGTTTTAAATTTATATTTAGCCGACTTATCAATAACACACACACTTAACGAGCAGTGTACCCGGTCGGTATGAAGATAATGGTAAGTAGAGTGTCGATCACTAAGAGTGGAACGTATTATCTCGTTATTCTAATCAGTATTTTAATATCCTAACGCAAGGGGGTTTCAGCCTGAGAGACTGGCACGGTTTGTTTGCAATTAAATAATAAAATAAACTAATAGGCACGAATCAGCAAGTAGCACACACGTACACAGATAAATACTCGAGACAATAAGAGGGCTGTCCTTATGATTAAGTAGATTGTCACTTGTTTTATTGATAGCTTTATATGAAGTGTATGTAGTTAACCCTTTCTCGTTGGTCCTATTCTTATCGGCGAGTAAACCCTTAATGATTACTTATGTCTAAAAGTTATTCCTAAGTGATCAATTTAGTAATAACCGTGGGAGCCACATTATGTCCCGCAGTCAAATGCCCGCAAGCCACTAATAAACACAGAGGTTATCAATGCACTAATAAGTAGTAACCAAAGACATCAACATATAAACTTTAATTGATGGGAAAGCAAGTATTAAAGGGAGTGCAATCTTTCGTTGTCACATTACACAAGCCACCAATCCTGATGAATTAAAGTTTGCTAACACAATAAAACAAAACTACTTAATGAATTAAACACATGCAGCACCTTCTTACAGCTCTTGTATCTTTGATTTGGGTGTGTCTTGTGCTGCCTCCTTGACTGAATTCGTCCTTTTGTTCTTCTGTTCGGACTTAGGTTATATTATAATGCGTACGAAATTCGTCTGGTCTTGGGGTATTTATAGTTTCTGTCTGAGGGAAGATGCGGCGCATCTAGTAAGTAGATGCGGCGCATGTACTTAACTTCGCGTGGGGTCCAAGATTATAATATTCAGGAATATTCGTACACCGCCAGAAGATGCGGCGTAACTCCATGATTAGATGCGGCGCATGTCCTCTTGTATCTTGGATCGTATCTGGTGATATCTTGATAGAGATGCGGCGCATGTCATGAGTGAGATGCGGCGCATCTGGAGCAGATTAGTCTTGATCTTCTTCATTTCAGTAGACTCTTAACTTTATGCATGTTATGCTCCATAATCAGTCCAAAATCGCTAAGTTTCACCAAATGCTTGTTTTTACCTGAGAATTACAAAAGTAAATGATTAAGTATCAATCCTCATACATAATATAGTAAAACAAGTCAAATTAATAGGATAAATGATAGTAATAAAATGTACTTATTTGAGTTCATCACCCCCCACTTGAACTTTACTTGTCCCCAAGTAAACCTTAGAATTAATCTTATGAAAATGTATCCTAAAAGATATTAGGATTTATTTTTATATTTAAGCATGTATTCGTTTTTGTCATAATCACACAACTAAACACTTAACGAATTAGAAGTAGAATAAAAATATTTCGATAAAAGCAAATCTAATCGTTTAACTGTCCAGTCGCGATGAATATTCTATCATAAGCTTGGCAAGTATACACATCTCCCCCACTAAAGCCAAGGAATAACAAGTCTAAAGCGGTAAAAAGGGTTTTTAGGCTTAAGGGTTAATTATTCTTAATCACTATCGATCTCAAATTCCAGAAAAGGCGACAAAATCACAAATACATGATCGAATCCATGAACACGATACTTGCAATTGCTCAAATCCTTAACTCGAATAGGCTAAAGATAGGTCCAAACTTCACCAATAATAATATATCAAAAAGGGCGACAAAATCATAAATACATAACCGAATCCACGACTACGATACTTAAGATTGCTCAAATCCCTAATCTCAATAAATCAAAGGTTTCGTTGGATAAAGAATAATACAGGGTATGGATAATATTTGGGATATAAATTGGTGTAAAATAAAAAATAAACAAAACAAATAAATTAAAATCCTAAGTGTGGTTAATCACTATCCCAACCATCCCATGAATAAGACTCATATCATTGAATAACTCACGCTTTAACACTTGAAACACACGCTTTAGGTAGACACGAATTATACTCAACAAGATCTTAATCAAAGAATAAACCTTAGTTGACGTTCCCATAACTGCCAACTCCCATTCAATCCATAGATATAATATACAACAACTAGTGGTGATATCGACCACTTACATAACTTTACATCGTTGGTTTATCAATCTTCCAACTTTTTTCTTTTTCTTTTTCTTTTCTCATTTTTTTTCAATTTTCTTTTTTTTTTTTTTTTTTTTTTTTTTTTTAAGAAACATAAACATAGACGTGTAAAATTTCACCACATCATTATAACAATAAATCTGGATAATTTTTCCATACTTTTCATGACTTCAAAAATAACGGTAAGAGTGAAAGTAGTAAACACACGAAAAATAAACTCAAAGATATACAATATTTACTTTCACTCCAATTGCATTGTGCAATTTCCCGACCTAACCATAGATAATGAATTACGCACACGAACACAGGTAATGTAAGGAAACACACTTTGCCTATAGCAATTAACCAACCACGGATTCTAATCTACAGGGTAGGCTAAGGTGTAAGGGTGTAATGAAACATTTTAAACAAAGGTGTAAGAAACGAAAGGAATGGCTCTGAGTGTTTTTTTAGGGGTATCTTACTCTAAAAGTGAGAGTAACAAAAGGGTTTATACGGGGGTTAACTAACCAGTGTAGTTAGCTAATAACACATAACATATAAGGCTATTTGGGTGTAATCCTAGAAATTTACCAATTTAGACAAGTCATTCCAATTATATAAATAATACTTATTATGGTGGTCTCGAATAGTATACAAGCCAAGTTCTAAAGTTTACAAGTCACCGGCACACTCATAGATTTGTGAATTTTGAAAAATCACAATTTTTAAAAATAACGTCGTGTGTGCAGCTATGCAACTTAGACTTTAAACAAAAACATGCTAAAAATTTTAAATTTTGATACATTAAGCACATTTTAAGCATATTTTGAAAAGTTTAGGACAAGTAAGTGTTAAGTGTTCTAATTCTCCAATCCCCCCACTTAAGTTAAACAACGTCCTCGTTGTTTGTATGAAAGGTTAAAAACTGGAAAAGAATTAGAACAGAAAAACTCCCCTGAGATTTGCTCGGTATGATCCTCCATTTGTATAAGAGCAAAAATCATCTTTCTTGTGGATTAGAACGTTTAAGCTTCATATTCGATGTATCCACAGGAAATGCAGGAATCTATAATACCACCAAGGCTTCAAAACACACCTAAGATAAGAAAGGTTCAGACTTGCATAATACATTAGTAGTTAGGTAAAATAAAACATAAAAATTAAAAATGAAAATCATCAGGTCAGTCGATGCGCCGTATCTTATGGAAGAAGATACGCCGTATCGAGCCTGGAATAAATACGGATCAGAATAAAAGATGCGCCGCATCCTTAACCAGGGATGCGCCGCATTAAAATAAACTGATAAAAAGTTTTAAATTCGGAAATTAAAAAAATGCAGAAAAATAAAGATATGACCATTGCAGGAGATGCGTCGCATCTCAGAATTGAGATGCGGCGTATCCTCTGCGGCCTGACTGACTCAACACAAACAGAAAATTAAAAGATAAATCCGGGTTGTCTCCCGGTAAGCACTTGTCTTTATTCCAGAGTCTTCAAGTTAGACTCACGTTCAGCTCTCTATTCCATTACTTCAGGTTCAAACTCCACCACCTTGTTCTCATTATCCTCAATTTTATTATCAAAGTATTTCTTCACACGTTGCCCGTTTACTTTGAATAAATAACCATTTTTATCGCATATTTCAATAGTTCCATAGGGATACACTTTCTTGACAACGAATGGACCCGTCCATCTTGATTTAAGTTTACCAGGATACATCTTCAATCTGGAATTAAATAGTAGCACTTTATCTCCAATAGTAAACGTTTTATCCCCACGTAACCTCGAGTCATGCCATCTTTTAGTTCTTTCTTTGTAGATCTTAGTATTCTTGTAGGCCTCATCTCTTAGTTCATAGAGTTCATTAAGTTCCATGAAACGGTTCTTCGTTGCAGCTTCCATATCCATATTACAATTTGTCAAAGCCCAATATGCACTTTGTTCAATTTCGACCGGTAGGTGGCATGCTTTTCCGTATACAAGACGAAATGGAGTGCATCCCGTTGGTGTCTTATAGGCTGTACGGAATGCCCATAAAGCATCATTTAACTTGTCAGACCACCCTCTCAGATTATATCCAGTCGTTTTTTCAAGAATTCGCTTAATAGCCCTATTGGTTACTTCAGTTTGCCCATTGGATTGAGGATGGTATGTGGTGGAAACCCTATGATATACTCCATATTTTTGCAAGGCTCTTCCCAGATGATGATTACAAAAGTGTGTCCCCCTATCACTAATCAATGCTTTAGGAATTCCAAATCTAGAGAACAAACTTTGTAAAAATTTAAGTACTACCTTGCTGTCGTTTGTTGGCAATGCTTGCGCTTCGACCCATTTTGATACGTAATCAACAGCAACCAAGATATATTTATTACCTTTAGATTTAGGAAACGGTCCCATGAAGTCCAATCCCCATATGTCGAAAACCTCACATACATGGATATAGTTTTGCGGCATTTCGTTTCTTGATGTTATATTCCCGGATCGTTGACACGCATCACATCCTTTTATATAATCTTTTGCATCATCCAACATAGTGGGCCAATAAAATCCCGCATCAAGGATCTTTCTTCTTGTGATGACTGCACCGTGATGTCCCCCCGTTGGTCCTGAATGGCAATGTGCCAATATTGCTGGGATGTCATCACCATCTACGCATCTTCGTAAAATATTGTCAGGACATAATTTAAAGGCATAAGGTTCATCCCAAATATACTCGCTAGCGCGAGTTAGAAACCTTCTTTTCTCGTCGGATGTTAGCCCTTTTGGAATTTCATTTGCCACAATAAAGTTTATATAGTCGGCATACCATGGTCCATTATTATTGCTCTTAATTCCTACCATCATAAGGTGTTCATCAGGAAAGTCATCATCTATTTCCCTTTCGTCAAGCACCTCCATATTAGGGTTTTCAAGTCTAGATAAGTGGTCAGCAGCTAGATTCTCGGCACCCTTTTTATCTTTAATTTCAATATCGAATCCTTGGAGCAATAAAACCCACCTAATAAGCCTTGGCTTGGCATCCTGTTTATTGAACAAATACTTCAAAGCAGAATGGTCAGTGTAAACCATAGTTTTTGACAATATAAGATATGATCTAAATTTATCGAATGCAAAAACTACTGCTAAAAGTTCTTTTTCCGTGGTGGTGTAGTGTTCTTGGGCATTATTCAATGTTTTGCTAGCATAATAAATTTGCTTAAATTTCTTATCTATCTTTTGGCCAAGTACAGCTCCAACAGCATAATCACTAGCATCACACATTAGTTCAAAAGGCAGATTCCAATCTGGCGAAATTATAATAGGTGCGGAGGTTAGTTTTTCTTTAAGTATATTAAATGCCTTTTTGCAATCTTCAGAAAAATCAAACTTCGCATCTTTTAGCAATAATTGGGTCATAGGCCTAGATATCATTGAAAAATCCTTTATGAACCTACGATAAAATCCGGCATGCCCTAAAAAACTTCTAACCCCTTTTACATTAGTGGGGTAAGGTAGTTTAGCAATTACATCAATTTTAGCTTTATCGACTTCTATACCTTTCCCAGAAATCTTATGTCCTAACACAATTCCCTCTCTAACCATAAAGTGACATTTTTCCCAATTAAGAACAAGGTTAGTTTCTTCACACCTAGCAAGCATTTTATCAAGTTTAAAGAGACAATCACTAAATGAGTTACCGAACACCGAGAAGTCGTCCATGAAGACTTCCATAAAGTCTTCTACCATATCATGGAAGATAGCCGTCATACAACATTGGAAAGTAGCAGGGGCGTTGCATAGTCCGAAAGGCATCCTCCTATAGGCGAAGGTTCCATAAGGGCAGGTGAAAGTCGTCTTCTCTTGATCCTCAGGGGCAATTGGTATTTGGAAGAAACCTGAAAAACCATCTAAAAAACAATAATAATCATGACCTGATAGTCTTTCTAACATTTGATCAATAAATGGAAGAGGGAAGTGATCTTTTCGCGTAGCATCATTGAGTTTGCGGTAGTCGATGCAAACTCTCCATCCGGTAACAGTTCTTGAAGGGATTAGTTCATTATCGTCATTGAGTACTACCGTCATTCCTCCTTTTTTTGGTACAACGTGGATAGGACTGACCCACGAGCTGTCGAAATTGGGTAGATAAGTCCGGAGTCAAGTAATTTCACAATTTCATTTTTCACCACATCTTGGACTTTTGGATTCAAACGCCTTTGAGGTTGGATAGTTGGTTTGAATTCATCCTCCATAAGGATTTTATGCGTACAGAATGACGGGCTAATTCCCTTAATATCAGACATACTCTACGCTAATGCTCCTCTTCGTTTATACAGTACCTGCAAAAGTGATTCTTTTTCTTTTGGCGTTAAGTTAGATGCAATAATAACGGGCGAATTAGTGTTCCCATTTAGATAGGCATACTCCAAAGTAGAAGGGAGATCCTTAAGCACAGGTTTAACATTATCAATTTCAGTAGCACTAGCGGAATAAACTTGTTCTTTAATTATATCGCTGTTGTCATTAGATAGATGCGCCGCATCGATATTTTCGATGCGCCGCATGGCGTTAAATACAGCAGAGCCAGTAGCTAAATCATTATCAATAGTATTTTCTTCAACTTGATCTTCTATAGCAATTGTGTTTTCAAGATTTTTAAGCAGAAAAGAATCAAGTAAATTACTTTTTAACAATTTCTGAGTAAATTGATTAATCGTGTCATCAGAAACATCGATATTATAGCATTCATCGTCATCGGAATTATCTTTACTCATAGATTGTTCCATGTTAAACTCAACCTCATCTTTTCCTATGGTAAGAGTTATCTTTTTATTAAAAACATCGATTATGGCCCTAGCAGTGGCTAAAAATGGTCGTCCTAATATTATAGGAGTTCTAGAATTTTCAGGCATATGAGGATAACAAAGTCGATAGGTAATTCAAATTTATCAACTTTTATTAATATATTTTTAGCTATTCCTAATGGGTATTGTACGGACCTATCAGCTAGTTCTAAGCACATCCTAGTAGGTTTCGGTTCACCAAGACCTAATTTATCATACATAGAAGAGGGCATAAGACTTATACTAGCTCCTAGGTCGACTAAAGCATTTTCAATATGTAAATTTTTAATTTGACAAGGAATAGTGAAACTCCCTGGATCTTTTTCTTTAGACGGAAGTTTGTTGAGCAATGCTGCTGAGCTTCGTTTCCCCATTGTTATGGTGCAAGCTTCTTCAAGTTTAGACTTGTTTGTAAGCAAGCTCTTCAGATATTTAGCATATTTTGGCATTTGCACCAGGGCTTCCATGAATGGTATGCTTAGCTGCAGCTGCTTGAGATTCTCCAGGAATTTCTTTTGATAGGCATCTTCTTTCTCTTTCCTTACCCTTTGTGGGAAAGGTAGTGTTGATCGCTTAGGCTCAACAGAAGGTTCTTTTCTGATTACAGGTTCCGGATCAGTCTCTTTTGGTTGCTCTTGCTCAGGTGATAAAGATTCAGGGGAAATCTTGTTTGTATTGTCGTCCTCGGGTGTCTCTCTGATCTGAAAGGTCGACTTTCCGCCTCTAGTTGTAATCCCTTTCAAGTCTTGCTTTACCAAAAGTACCCTATTAAGCACCGTTGACAATTGGTGCACTTCAATTGCCAATCCATAAATCATGTTGTTTTGTTCCTTTAGTAAAAGCTCATGACTGCCTTTGAATTCATTAATAAAGTTTCGTGCTTCATGATGTTCTTTTTCATTGGCTTGAGCGATTTGTAGTGCAAACTCTTCCATGGTAAGATTTCTTTGGGGTCTTCCGAACAAGTAGGGGAAAATATCGAACATTGTTCCTGAAAATTAAAGAGAGGTAGATTTCAAAGTAAAAGTTTCCAGGTATAAGGGTCAGAGTATTTTCCGTTCGGATATAAGAAAAATAAAAGTTGCTGATATCTGCAGACGATGCGCCGTATCCAAAAAGTTGGATACGCCGTATCTTATAATCGTTAAAATTAAATCAGACTTTTATTCAGAAAATAGATACGCCGCTTAGAAATTTGAATGCGCCGTATCAATTTTAATAATCAAAAATCGATATTTATAAAAATTAAATGCGTCGTATTAACAAAAGTTAATACGCTGTATTTTCGTTACGTTTCAAAATATAAGATTTTTGATTCAGAAGATACGCCGTATTGACAGAGATCGATGCGCCGTATTTGTTAAATAATTCGAAAACTGTTTTTAATTAAAATAATAGATACGCCGTATCTGCTAAAGCAGATGCGTCGTATGGCGTTAACGTTTAAATTTTTTTTTTTATTTTTTATCAAAAACAGATACGCCGTATCTTGGGGAAAAGATGCGTCGTATCGCTTTATCGCTTAGAAAAAAATTTCTTATTAAAAACAGATACGCCGTATCATGGGAAAGATGCGTCGTATCGAATTAATTAAACGCGTTGTATTTTATAAAAATTGAACGCAATACGCCGTATCTGAGAAATCAGATGCGCCGTATCGTTCGATTTAGCTCAGTACAACGATAGCAGAATACAAAAAATACGAAAAAATTAAAACAAATAAAAACACACGAAAATAAAAACAAAACAAAAGCAAACAAATAACACACAAAAACAGAAAATATGCAAAATAATGCAATGAATGCAAATTAATCTAATACACAACAAAATTAGCGGTTAGAAAAAAATTAAAAACCTAATTAAAATACTTATCAAATTAACAGATAATAACAATTCACTCCCCGGCAACGGCGCCAAAAACTTGATGCGTGTCGTGTGTCGTTGCGGTTTAGCAGTATTAATGCCTACTCAAGTTTTAAATTTATATTTAGCCGACTTATCAATAACACACACACTTAACGAGCAGTGTACCCGGTCAGTATGAATATAATGGTAAGTAGAGTGTCGATCACTAAGAGTGGAACGTATTATCTAGTTATTCTAATCAGTATTTTAATATATTAAGTTAGCTATACAATCTAATCTAACGCAAGGGGGTTTCAGCCTTAGAGACTGGCACGATTTGGTTGCAATTAAATAATAAATTAAACCAATAGGCACGAATCAGCAAGTAGCACACACGTACACAGATAGATACTCGAGACAATAAGAGGGCTGTCCTTATGATAAGTAGTTTGTCACTTGTTTTATTGCTAGTGTTATATGAAGTGTATAGTTCGATGCAACGCACCGAGATTAAGTCCTTTCTCATTGGTTCTAATCTTATCGGCGAGTAAACCCTTAATGATTACTTATGACTATCCCGTTTATCTTTCTCCTACTTTTCTACAGACCATAGAATGCATAGGCGATCTAATAAACAGGCGAGGGCAGAGGCATGGCGACCCGATCAACGCTCAACTAGACACAGAGGTTATCAATGCACTAATAAAAGTCACCAATGACATCAACATATAAACTTTAATTAATGAGAAAGCAGTTTTAAGGGAGTGCAATCTTTCCGTTGTCACATTACACAAGCCACCAATCTTGATGAATTAAAGTTTACTAACACAATAAAACAAAATTACTTAATGAATTAAACACATGCAGCACCTTCTTACAGCTCTTGTATCTTTGATTTGGGTGTGTCTTGTGCTGCTGCCTTAACTGAATTCGTCCTAGGTTTCTGGTCTTCGGTCTTCGTATATAATATGTATCTCTTGAAATTCGTCTGGTCTTGGGGTATTTATAGTTTCTGTCTGAGGGTAAGATGCGGCGCATCTAGTAGGTAGATGCGGCGCATTTACTTAACTTCGCGTGGGGTCCAAGATTATAATATTCAGGAATATTCGTACACCGCCAGAAGATGCGGCGTAACTCCATAATAGGATGCGGCGCATGTCCTCTTGTATCTTGGATCGTATCTGGTGAAATATTGATAGTGATGCGGCGCATGTCATAAGTGAGATGCGGCGCATCTGGAGCAGAATAGTCTTGATCTTGTACATTTCAGTAGACTCTTAACTTCTTGCATGTTTTGCTCCATAATTAGTCCAAAATCGCCAAGTTTCACCAAATGCTTGTTTTCAACTGAGAATTACAAAAGTAAACGATTAAGTATCAATCCTCATACATAATATAATAAAACAAGTCAAATTAATAGGATAAATGATAGTAATAATATGTACTTATTTGAGTTCATCAGAACTGCAACAAGGTTGGGCATGTTGCTAAAAACTGTAAGGGAAAAGCTGTGGCTACAGGGAGTAATGCGCAGCCGGTTGTAACATGCTTTGGAGGCGGGGAGCATGGACATTACAGGAGCCAATGCCCAAAGAACGCTGGACGACAAACTGAAGGTGCTCGTGGCAGAGCATATGTGATGGGCACTGGAGAACAGCAGAATGACCCGAATGTAGTCACTGGTACGTTCCTACTCAAAAACTTTGTGTTAAAGTCTTATTTGATTCTAGTGCCGATATGAGCTTTGTATCTTCTAAGATTTCGCCACTACTTAACCTCACCCCTACCTCCCTAGACACCAGCTATAATATAGAACTAGCTAATGGCAACTTGGTTGACACCTGCACTATAATCCGAAATTGTACCCTAAACCTTCTAGATCACCCGTTTAGCATCGACCTTTTGCCCATTGAACTCGGAAGCTTCGACGTAGTAGTGGGTATGGATTGGTTGTCCAGACATCGAGCCAGTATTATTTGCGGTGAACGAGTTGTTCATATCCCTCTTGATGACGAAACTTTGGTTGTCCGTGGAGATTGTAGCGGAACCCATCTGAGTATTATCTCCTGCATTAAGACCCTGAAGTATATTGAAAAAGGCTGTCATGCATTTCTAGCGCATGTGTCCAAGAAAGAGTCTGAAGAGAAGCGACTCGAGGACGTCCCAATCGTGCGTGATTTCCCTGAGGTATTTCCTGAAGATCTACCTGGGCTTCCACCAATTCGACAAGTGGAGTTCTTAATCGACCTAGTTCCGGGAGCTGCACCTGTGGCGCGTGCACCGTATCGACTTGCTCCTACCGAAATGCAAGAGCTATCTAAGCAGTTACAGGAGTTGTTGGATAAAGGGTTTATTCAACCTAGTTCATCACCGTGGGGAGCACCGGTGTTGTTCGTAAAGAAGAAAGATGGGTCATTTAGAATGTGCATTGATATCGCAAATTGAACAAGCTGACGGTGAAGAATCGCTACCCGTTACCGAGAATTGACAATTTGTCCGACCAGCTGCAAGGATCAGATTACTACTCAAAGATAGATTTGCGGTTAGGTTATCACCAACTTAGAGTCCGGGAAGAGGATGTTCCCAAGACGGCGTTCAGGACTCGCTACGGCTACTATGAATTCAAAGTAATGCCATTTGGTTTGACAAACGCACCGGCTGTATTTATGGACCTCATGAACCGAGTGTGTAAATCATATCTGGATAAGTTTGTCATAGTCTTCATCGACGACATCTTAATCTACTCCCAGAATGAAGAAGAGCATAAGCAACACCTGATGACGATTCTCAAGTTGCTCAAGGAGGAACAATTGTACGCAAAATTCTCGAAGTGTGAATTTTGGATTTGCAAGGTACAATTTCTTGGTCATGTGATTGACAACAAAGGGTTGCATGTGGATCCCGCAAAGATTGAAGCTATTGAGAATTGGCCAACACCTTCTAATGCTACAGAGATTCGACAATTTTTGGGCTTGGCCGGGTATTACCGGAGATTCATCGATGGATTCTCCAAGATTACTAAGCCATTAACTGTATTGACTCAGAAGGATAAGAAGTATGAGTGGGGAAACGATGAAGAAGAAGCATTTCAAATCCTGAAGCGAAAACTGTGTAGTGCACCGATTTTGGCGTTGCCAGATGGAGTGGAAGATTTTGTGGTATATTGTGATGCATCATATCACGGGTTAGGAGTAGTTTTGATGCAG
This sequence comes from Artemisia tridentata subsp. tridentata, assembly GCA_021014915.2. Taxonomy (NCBI): domain Eukaryota; kingdom Viridiplantae; phylum Streptophyta; class Magnoliopsida; order Asterales; family Asteraceae; genus Artemisia; species Artemisia tridentata. The sequence continues at coordinate 297,202,316 of CP139501.1, forward strand.
AGAGGGAAAGTCATGGCATATGCTTCCCGACAACTTAAGACCCACGAAGAGAAGTATACCACGCACGATTTGGAGTTAGGAGTGGTGGTTTTTGCACTAAAGATATGGAGGCACTACCTATACGGAACGAAGTGTGTCGTCTACACTGATCACAAGAGTCTTCAGCATATCTTAGATCAGAAGGAGCTGAATATGAGACAACAGCGATGGTTGAAAACTTTAAGTGATTACGACTGTGAAATCATATATCACCCGGGAAAGGCTAACGTTGTGGCTGATGCCTTGAGCCGTAAGGAACGATTGAAAATGCTACGAGTTCGAGCTTTGGTCATGACCATCAATTCGAGTCTTCCTGCTCAAATTCTCCGTGCTCAAGAAGAAGTAGTGAAACAAGAAGATTTTTAGAGTGAAAGTCTCTATGGAATGATACCGAAGAAGTTTGAGAAGCGTTCAGATGGAACCTTGTGTTTTAAAGGAAGAAGTTGGGTGCCGCGTTATGGAGGACTGCGAGACTTGATCATGCACGAGTCTCACAAGTCGAAATATTCTATCCACCCAGGATCCGACAAAATGTATCATGATCTCAAAGAATTATACTGGTGGCCAAACATGAAGGCAGAAGTTGCTGACTATGTTCGCAGATGTTTGACGTGCGTGAAAGTTAAGGCCGAATATCAGAAGCCGTCTGGTCTTGTACAACAGCCTGAGATTCCTGAATGGAAATGGGAACGGATCACTATGGATTTCATCACCAAACTCCCGAGGACTACAACTGGTTTCGACGCTATCTGGGTCATAGTTCATCGATTGATGAAATCAGCACATTTTCTACCGATCAAGGAGAATTACAGCATTGATAAGTTGACAAGGCTCTACATGAAGAAGATAGTATCGAGACATGGAGCTCCCATATCTATCATCTCTGACAGAGACAACAGGTTTACTTCAATTTTTTGGCAGTCGCTTCAAGATGCCTTTGGCACGAACCTCGACATGAGTACTACCTATCACCCGCAAACAGATGGCCAGAGTGAAAGGATGATTCAGACATTGGAGGATATGCTCCGGGCCTGCGTGATTGATTTTGGAAATGGGTGGGATACTCATTTGCCTTTGATCGAGTTTTCATACAACAACAGCTATCATGCAAGTATTAAGGCTGCACCGTTCGAGGCATTGTATGGCTGGAAATGTCGATCACCCATTTGTTGGGCTGAGGTAGGAGAAGCTCAGCTCATTAGGCCGGATCTTGTTCGTGAGACTATAGAAAAGATTGTGCGGATTAAAAACCGATTGAAGATCACGAGAGACCGTCAAAAAAGTTACGCAGATGTGAGATGCAAACCGCTAGAGTTCCAGGTTGGGGACAAAGTGTTGTTCCCTTCACACGCTTAGAGTTAACTAGAAAGTTAATCTATTCGTGTTTATGACTAATACAATGTTATGATTAATTCTAACAGATTAATGAAACGTAAGTAAAAACACATAAGTATTTTTCAACGTTTAAATTCTTATTAGAAATGAATCAAAGAATCTATTACCCAAGTGTTTTGCGGAACAAACACTTGGGATTGAACAGACAAGGTATGGTGGTGTCTCATATCTAAACTCAAGCTTTGCTTTGAGTGGTAACAATTCGACCCACTGAGCTATCTCAGGGATACGTTACTCTTTGTAGGAGAGAAGTTGCTTTGTAAAAGTCTAAGCTTTCAATGTACAAAACACACTTTACTTCTCTCCTATCTGAACCTATTTATACACAAGTATAAAGAGTAAAAGTGATTAAAATAATATAAGTTGTTGAAGCAAGCGTGTCTGACAATTACAACAGTAATTGTCATTTCCAAGAACTAATAGGAATGGGCTAAAAGTCTTTAGGAGTGGTTGGTCTGACACTCCATGACTTTTAGCCGTCTTAGGGAAGGTTTCTTCCTGACAAGATAAGATTTGATCTTATCTTAAACTCTTCCCAGATCTTCCCACCTTTCTTTTAGGCTTTAGGTTCTTCAGTACACGCCTTTATTTATTAATCTCAATTGTCATTGAGGAGACTGGGGTTCAGTGAGTTCTTGTCCAACACTCACTGAACCATCATCTTCTTCTTTGGCTTAAGTCCTACTCAGGGAGTACCGCCTTCCTGAGCAGTGAATCCTTCTTCTTGAATTCGCCTTAAGCATCCTGAAGATGACTCACTGAGAGACTATTCTCTCAGTGACTTGAATTATTCTCGGTTTAAGTTAACACTTAGTTAATTTGTGTCCAAATCTTGTTTTAAGTATTCTTGGGTACTGATGGACCCAACAATCTCCCCCTATTTGGATATAAATTATTCCTAAGTGTTCTGATCAGTAATGAGTGAGCTAATGACTTCTGCTCATACTGAATGTACTAGAAAGTAAATAAGGACACTGAAATAATAAAAACATCATCTTATTAATATCATTACAAGTCCTAACTAACTAAGTACAAAATACTCAGGGTTCTTATACATAACCCATGACTTTAAGTTTCGCCTTTTTAGACACTAACACCTCCTTGTCAGGTCTTTTATTCATCATCTTGTCCAGCAGCTTGACAAACTCCTCGTTCTCAGGACTCTTTACTCTAAGTGCCATCAGTTTGTAGGCGAGGAGAGTTGTCGTTTCCACTAGATCAATGTCACTTACTCTTTGGAAGGCTGGCTGTGCAAATTCATCAATGAAGAAGATACCATACTCAGGTTTCTTGATGACACGGTTAGGAATGAACTTGACTCCCTCAGGGGGAATCCTGTTGCAGTGCAAAACAGCTATATATTGTTCAGGTTCCTGATCCACTGCTTTTCTTTTCCTTCCGGACTTCTGAGTAGGTTCAGGGATTGCCAGTCCCTGAGAAGCAAGCGCCTTCTCATGATCAATCCCAAGACTCTTGGCCACTCTCTCCAGTTCCTCATACTTGGCATTCAGAGACTTGATGAGAATTGGGGCATTCTTGCTTTGTGTTTTCTTCCTTAGAATGGGCATCATCATATCCCATTCCCTTAACCCAAAGTCTGAGAATTTGATTGTTGAAAGGACCTCAGACTTTCTTGGCCCCCTATGTATTGTTATGCTCAGGGGCCTGGTGTTGTGAATGGTTATATCGGTGATTGTGCCTTCATCCTTGGTTTTGGTCATGTGCCATACGTACCTCTCATACGTTCTCTGTCTCCTTTATTCCTTCAGCTTGGCTTGCTGATTGTGTTCCTTAAGGAGTTCAGCCTGAAGCTTGAGAAACCCATCCCCTTTGATGTCCTTTTTCTCAGACTCCTTGATCACTTCTTTAGCAACCTCAACAATTACTGGTCTGTTGAGTTGCTGTTCAGTCTCTTGGGCCTTCCTGAGATCTTCTTGATGCAAGATTTCAGCTATTTCTTCAGGAGTCCCAAAGACCCTTTTCCCTCCTTCCAAATCAACGTAAAAGGGTGCATCAGGATCTGCACTTCTTTCTTTTGTGGCCTTAACCAAGTGTGCTTCAGGAGGAGTGCTTGTTTTAGTCACCATGATTCCCTTCCCTTTATCAATGGGAGAGGGTTGATTGGTGGAAGTTTCAGGGACAACCACGATAGCAGAAGAATGATCAGGGATAGGTTCATCATTTTTCTCCCCCTCAGCAGGTATTGGAACTTCAGTGGATGTACCTGCTGACTGAGGAGGAGGAGCTACTTGAGAGGCCTGAAGAATGGTGAGGATACTGGAGACCATCTTTTTAGTTTCTGATGACTCATTCTTCAGGGTGGTAATTTCAGTCGCCATTGCCTTTTGGGTTGTGGTAAGTTTAGTGACATGGGAGGTATAGTGGTCGATCAGCTCATTATGTTTTGTTGAGAGCTGATCAAAGGCTGAGGATATCCTTTCCAGGTGTCCCTTGGTATCAGTGACTGCCTGATGAATAGAATCTTGCTGCGACCTGATAGATTTGAAATCCACCCCCAGAACAAGCTTGAGAAGCTCAATGATGGAATTGGAGGTGAACTTCTGAGTATCCATGTACTCGTGCAGTCTTTTGATCAGGATGGGATCATCTCCAAGTTGTTCCTGAACAGATTCAATACCCTTAAGAATGTTGGAGAGTTCCTAGTGCTGTTCAGTACCCATTTCATCAATGGTGTCTCTCAGGTCGCCAAGTTGTTTGTCAGTAAGTTTGGCGACCTGAAGCACTTTATCCTGAGATTCTTCAACAGAAGCCCTGAAGTCGGCATAGGAGGCTACCACTTCAGTGTGCTGATTCCATTGTTCTTCTGTGAGTTCAGTGTAAAGATCCTCGTTGGCTTTGCGAAGGAATTTAACCAGTTGTCTTTCAGTCAACGGAAGAACGTTATCATATCTCGCCAACCATTGAGGAGTGGTGGGAGAAGAAGCACCTGATGATGATGATGATGATGTGGGGGAGTTGGGTTGTTGATCCTCAGGGGGAGGAGAAGATGGTTGTAGTTCAAGGTGCTGAGGAGGGCTTATATCAATCTCCATTTCCTCCTCAATACCCAGAATGTCGTCTTCATCACCAAAATCCACTAATTCCTCTTCTGACTCTTCATTCAGTAAGATTTCAAGATCAGCCAGAGAAGGAATCTTCAGGGTATCCGGCTCCCCCTCAAAAGAGGGCTCACCTTTGTTGTGGCCAGATCCTGACCCCGTCATAATAACTGAGTGGGTTTGCTCAGCCTGACTAGTCATAATAACTGGGGGGGTTTGCCCAGCCTGACTTTTGGGGGCAGTTCCTGAGTGAAGGGATCCGCCTGAGGTGGTTATGGGTTCCGTATCAGCGAGTGGTTTATATCCCTCTGAGTCTTTGTCCCTCTGAGTGCCTTCAAGTCCTGACGGGTATTTTTCAGAACTATCATGAGGCACTGATTGTGATGGTTGATGGTCCCCCTTCCCATCAGGGTTGTACTGCCCTTTTGGGGATTTAGGGACCTTTACTCCCTGAGACCCTGAGTGTGATTGCACAGGAACGTTAACGGGATGTGATTGGTGATGGGTCCCCTTCTCAGTGGAGTAGTGCTGCCCCACCGAGGATTTAGAACCCTTTTCTCCCTCAGGAACTGATTGTGATTTGTCAGTTCCTTCATCGGAATGTGAATGGGTGGTTGTTCCTGATCCCTCAGACTTGTGTATGTCAGTGGGAACATGTGGAAAGGGTTTGCCCGAGGACACTGAGGATGATTTCTCAGTGCCCTCCGTTGGCCTTTGTTTTGTGGTCAGGGGGGTCTCTGTAGTGGGTGTCTCAGAGGTCTGGGCCACATTCAACCCCTTTTTAAGGTTGAGTTGGTTTTCGGCATCAGTCTCAGTGGCGAGTGATTTGGGTTTAACCACCTTACTGGACTGACCCTTCTTTGTCTTTTTCACCTTCTTTGTAGGTGAAGGTACTAGAGAAACAGCGTTCTCCCCCTGAATAACCACCAGCATGTAGTTAGTCAGGGCAATGGGTTGTACCTCAGTGATGCCACTAGTGAAATTGGTCTTATGTAAGACATCAGGTTTCATACCTTCTACGTCAGGCCTCACATAGTCAGAACCAAGAAGGTCCTGAAGCACACAGGAAATAAACCTAGGATAAGACAAGTTTTTTTGCCTAGATTTTCCTGAGAGCTTAGCAACAAGGTCACGGAAGATAATACCTCCGATATCAATTTTTCTACCCTCCAAGAGACTGAACAACATCAATTGTTGTGATGAGTTCAATTGCTCAGTAGAGGATTTATTCCCCCCAAAGGACCTGAATGACAAATGTCATCAGGATCCTCCAGACTGGGTGGAACCAGGTTTTGACAATTGGAGCCTTTTCTAATAAGGCTCCAGCGGACTCCTTAGGACGTTTTGGGTCATGAGATCCTAAGAATATCAACTCTGCTTTGACCTCTTGGTCAGTAGGATTGGGCTCAAAAGCCTCAGCAAAATCAAGACCAGTGGCCTTGATGAAGTCATTGTAACCCAGAGAGAGAGTCCTTCTCCCATTCATCACTGTGAAAGTGATGATGGATTCTTTGGTGTCTTTTGGGCAAGTAGTCACAGCAGTACACCAGAATTCCCTCAAGTAGTCATGGTAGATGACTGAGGGGGTTTTGGTAAATGCTTTTGCAAGAAAACAGTTTTGAAGATATTTCATTACGTTCTTGTAAGCATGGAACTTTTGTGGATAGGAAAAGTTTCCCACCACATTGTTCTTTGTGAGGTCTACGCCTTCTAATATGAAATCCACATTAGGGGCGTATGTGATAGCATTAGAAGAAGCCATTTGTATTGGTAGGTCAAGGTTAACAAATGATTCAGGGTTTCTAAAGCCTAAGAACACACACACTATTAGTTTTGAGAAAAATGGGCAGAATTTGCTTAAAATTTCTAATAGACGTGTGTGATGTTATTTTGGTTGGGGTATTTATAGGGAAGTGAAGTGGAGGGTATTTTAAGCATTTAAGCGGATTTTATTTATTCAAAAAGAATTTTTGGAAACTATTTTGAATAAAATGTTTTGGGATCCGTATTTAATTCCAACACTCCACTTTTCCCTGGTTTGGCGCAACAGTCAAGGTGAACAGTTGAACAGTTCTGCAAAAGTGTAATTTGCAGAGATGAGTCATCACATATCTGTAATGTGATTGGAGAGGCATTTAATGCCAAGTGGGAATGTGGGGGCCTAGAGGTGGAAGCCAGAAAGGCAAAAAAAAGAACAAATATTCTTAAATTAAATATGAGTTCAGTTACCAACCTCGGACATTTACTAACTAGATACTTAGAAGATTTAAGTCAGTATTTAATGTCTCTTGAGGACCCTGAATGATTTTTCATTCAGTGAACCTGATTGTCAGGACTTGGGTTTAGTCACTGATGGTTCTAGTGATCAGGAATTTGGGTCTAATTCCTGAGGTTCAGGGTTCAGGAACTTGGGTATAGTTCCTGAGGACCAAGAATTCAGGAACTTGGGTTTAATTCCTGAGGATTAAGGTTTCAGGAACTTGGGTTTAGTTCCTGAAGTTCAGTGATCTTTCTCACTGAAGAACACATTGAGTCAGGGATTCAGAATTTACACATATGTGGATGGAGTCAATCAGTGGACTGATTCTCAATATCCAACATTCCTAGTTCAGCTTTCAGTCTGGTGAAAGTTGGTTCATCCAATGGCTTGGTGAATATATCAGCTAGCTGATATTCAGTAGGAATGAAGTGTAATTCAATGTCACCATTCATGACATGGTCCCTGATAAAGTGATATCTAATATCAATGTGTTTTGTTCTCTGATGAAGAACAGGGTTATTTGAGATGGCAATTGCACTTGTGTTATCACAAAAGATGGGAAACATCTTGTACTGAATTCCATAGTCACTGAGTTGACTTTTCATCCAGAGTACATTTGCACAACAACTTGCTGCTGCAACATATTCAGTTTCAGCTGAGGACATGGCAACTGATTGTTGCTTCTTAGCACTCCAACAGACTAGTTTTCCACCAAGAATTTGGCAAGAGCCTGAGGTGCTTTTTCTGTCCATGTTGCATCCAGCATAGTCAGAATCTGAGTATCCTTTAAGATCAAGGCCTGAACATTTTGGATAATATAATCCAAGGTTTGGAGTACCTTTCAGGTACCTGAATATCCTTTTCACAGCAGTGATATGAGTCTCTCTTGGGTCAGATTGATATCTGGCACATAAGCAGACTGAGAATTGGATATCAGGCCTTGATGCAAGTAAATACATCAGTGATCCTATCATACCTCTAAAAAGAGTTTGATTCACTGGTTTTCCAGTAAGATCAGGACCAAGGTTGTTTGGGGGTACCATGGGAGTCTTGACTGAGGCACAGTCACTGAGCTCATACTTCTTTAGTAGGCTTTTGACATACTTCTCTTGACTGATAGAGGTTCCTTTATCAGTCTGCTTGATTTGTAGACCAAGGAAGTAAGTCAGTTCTCCCATCATGATCATTTCAAATTTCTTTGCCATTAGTTTTTCAAACTGTTTGCAAAGTTTATAATTTGTTGAGCCAAAGATGATGTCATCAACATACACTTGTACAAGTATGACATCATTATTTGTCTTGTAAATAAACAATGTGTTGTCTATCTTGCCTCTGACAAATTTGTTTTGGATCAGGAAGGCTGAAAGAGTCTCATACCATGCCCTGGGAGCTTGTTTTAGTCCATAAAGGGCTTTGTTAAGCTTGCAGACATGGTTAGGAAACTCATGGCTTTTAAATCCAGGAGGTTGCTGAACATAAACTTCTTCTTTCAGTGAGCCATTTAAGAATGCACTTTTAACATCCATTTGGTACACCTTGAAGTTCATGTATGTAGCAAAAGCAAGGAAGATCCTGATGGCTTCCATCCTTGCTACTGGTGCAAATTTTCTTCATAGTCAATGCCTTCTTGTTGATTATAGCCTTTGGCTACAAGTCTGGCTTTATTTTTAATGACTATGCCATTTTCATCAGATTTGTTTTTAAATACCCATTTCATGCCAATGACTGAAACATCTTCAGGACATTTGACCAAGGTCATTACCTTGTTTCTGTCAAATTGTTCCAGTTCATCATTCATGGCTTGAACCCAACTTGGATGTTTTAGTGCTTCCTTAACACTTTTGGGTTCAATTGTGGAAATGAAGTCCACAAATAGGCATTCATTGGCTGAGGCTGCTCTCAGTTCAGCAGCCATGCTTCTTGTGAGCATGCCTTCAGTAGGCTCACCAATTATATTGACAAGTTCTATATCCTGAGACCTAGTCCAACTGTCCTGAGGTCTTGGAAACTGATTAGAACTTGTAGAGGCCTGATGGGTAGGATCAGGATCAGACACATGATGTTCTTCAGCATCTTGAGTGTCTGAGTGGGTTGACTCATCACTGAGATTGTTTAGTACCTGAGCACTTTGTACTGACTGAATGAATTCATCAGTATTTTGTGCTTCAATAAACTCAGTGATGGTTGGGTAAGGAAGGTTGTGGGGAATGATGTAATAGGAGATGTCAGCATTTGCATGGTACTGAGTGGAAGGACCATTATCAGCATGATGTTCATCAGGAGGGTATCTTGATGATTCATCAATACCTATCTCTTCCACTGAGTTGTTAGAGACACTGATTGCATCAGTGCTCTCATCAAAGGTAACATGAAATGTTTCCTCAGCATGCTGTCTCCTAGTGTTGAACACCCTGAAGGCTTTTGAGACAAGGGAGTATCCTAGGAAGTATCCATCATCAGATTTGGCATCAAATTTTCCTAAGTGATCCTTGTTATTATGAATAAACACAGGACACCCCATCGGCTCTAAACAGTCAACTAATATTGACCAAGTGAATGGTCAACAAGAGTCAAACAATCTAGGGCACAATCTCCCTGGAGTATAGTGTTTTCCCGGGTCGTTATATCCCAGCGAAGCGTGAAATTGTGTTTAAAGACGAATTGTGATCAAGTGTTATTGAATGGAAAAGGGGTTTGAATATTTGGACTAAGGAAAATAAAAGAGAATAGCTTAAATAATCTATATGAACAAAAACTAGAAATTAGAAGACCTAAAAATGTAAAAGGAATTAAAAACGTACGTTTAGTTTAAATAAACGTAAACGTACAAAATAAAAAGTGAAAATGAAGAAATATTAATCCTAAAAATATGAAAATAACTTTTTTATAAACCTAAAGATAAAAGAAAATTATTAGAAAAAGAAAATTATTTATTTAACTATTTAATTAATTATTATTAATTAAAAACTATTTTTAACTATTAAATAATTACCTAAAAAGTAAGAAAATAAGAAATAAACTTAGAAAAATGAAATTATGACTTAGATAAATCTAAAATATTATAAAACTTATTTTAAAACTGAAAATATATTTATTACACTTTTTATCTAATTATTATTAATTATTTATTATTTTAAATACTTTTTAACTATTTTAAATTCTAATAAATACTAAACAAACTCAGAAAATTATGAAACTTTTTCTATAATTATCCTATGGTGACAGAAAGGTAAGAAAATTATAAAAACAGAAAGTGCTTAATTAAAAAGCAGAAAAATAAGCTAAAAAGCTCAAGCTTCTTAAATAGAAGCTATCACTTTCTTAAAAGTGGTTTTTATCTAAAACTTTCTATTACAAACTTATTACACTACTGAAAATAAACAACTTTAATGAAGACAAAAATTTTAGAACTAAGAAAATAAGCAGTTTGAAGCTTATAAGCTAAAGAGTTGAGCTTTTGAGCTCAAAATGGGAAATAAGCTCAAAACAAGCTACAAGCTAGAAACAAGGGCAAAATAAAATCTAAATAAGTTAAATGAACTAGGAATGAGCTAAAAGAAGCAGAGGATTACACTCATAAGCTCAGAATAAGCCAATAAGCAAATCCAAACCCAACTGACCCAAACAAACAGCCTGCAGTGATTTTTAAAGGCAAATTAAGCTAGGGGCAAAAGCTCCAAAGCTCAAAATAAGCACTGAGGTATTGAGTTGAGCTGGTGGGGAATCCAAAAAGCCAAAGCTCTCACTGTGGTATCCACTAGAGAGCTTATGATGAGCTTATGAAAAATTCCCAAATACACTGACAACTCAGTGTATGCTGAGAAATGGGACAAAGTTAGAGCTGATTGCAGCCCTATCAAATAAGCTAGAAATGGGAAAATTATTGCTGGAACTTATAGATGGGTTGATAAGCTTTACAAAGAACCAAAAATCACAAGCTAAGGCTAAGAAATGAAGCTTGTGCAAGCTTTTGAAAATCTGGCTAAACTGGGTGCACAAGGGAGATGATTGACTTTTTAAGCAAAACTAAACAGTTGACTAAAATGAACTTTAATCCTAATTTACTAACTGATTATGATGTTTTAAGCTAAAAAGAGATGAAATCAAGCTAGATTAACAACTAATAAGCTAATGTAGAGATTATGGAACCAAATGTTTCAACAGGTTAACAGTAAGATGGATTCAAAGTGAATTTGACTTTTCTCACAAAGAGCAACTGGATTTCATGTTTACACTGAGCTAATATGACCTTAAATGGTATGTTAGAACCAAAGTTACCAACAAAATCTCTCTGTATCACAGTTAAACAAGTTAAACCAAACAACCCTTTATAAAGCTTAAATTGAGATTTTCAAAGCAACTTGTTTATTTAGACCTCAACACTGATTCACAACCTTGCACTAGCATATAACAAGATCACATGAGCATAAATCAACAATGATACAAGCATGAAAAACAGAAATGAACCATATGCTAGTTTGACTGTAATGATGAGATTTTAGTACCAAATGAATCCAATGAACAACCAACTTATGTTAACCAATATTACCACTCAATAATCACATCAGAGCATGAAAATACAAGAATACAAGCATAAAACACAGACTTATAGTAAAATTCCAAAAAACTAGAACTTGGCTTACAAGTGGAATCCAGCTGAGAAAATAAGAACAAAGACCAAGAACCAAAGAACAACCTATAGGTTTCCCATGAAACCACTAACCCAAGGCCATCCAGAATTCACCCTGCTCCAGCTGTGATCACCATCTTCTTTGCCATTTTTGATTTTTTTTTTATCTAATTTGTGATTTTTTTTTTGGTATTTTTGAATTATGATACTACACTGATTTTAAAGGTATCTAATAGCTTTTAGAAGCTATCTAGGAGCTTAAGTGAGCTTTAAGAGTCTATAACATCCAACACAAACAACATTTAAGCAAACTTGAGAATTTGAACTTGAAAATGGCATAAACTGAATTCGTTCTTGAAAATTGAAATTGATTACTGAAAAAGTTTTACAATACACTGAAATTACTTGACAAAGTACTAGAAAGCTTGAAATTACACTGGAAATGATAAAATTAACTATTCGACACTAATAAAACTAAGTTACACTCGATATCTTGCTTCTCTTTCTTCTTATAGATGACAATTAGGGTTTAGGAGGCCTTCTGACTCTTTCCCACTTGAATTATGAGCCGTTTGATCATTAGAAGTCATCCTAGCCTTTGAATCACATTTTGGCGCCAAAACTCTCAACTGCTATCTGAGATAACTTGGGGCAGGGAAGGAGCAATTAATGCTATTTAGAGTTTGGTGGAAGTCAAGGATAACAAGGACAAGGATTAGTGAGCTGGAGGTGAGGGGTGGTCTGGGTTTGCAGGGGTGAGTGGGAGAAGGTGAAAACAATTTTATTTATTTGTGGGAGGGAAAGGTTAAAACAGGGGAAGAGAGTGTTTTATTTATTTGTGTTTTGGACTGGACTGGGGGTCAAAAGGGAGGGGGTTCATTGGTTGTGGCTGGGTTCATTAGATGGGTTATAGGATTGGGTAAGTTGGGTTTTTATTAGGTTTAGGGTCCGGTTTGGTTGTAGTAGAAATTAGCCCAAGGACCATTGTTGTAATTATACCAAACTTGAAGGACTGAAGATGCAACTTTCCAAGAATTATCATAAGGACCATAGATGACAAACTTTATTAACCAAGGACCATAAATGATATTTTCCATTTTTTGAATAACCAGGGACTAGATTTTCCAATTTATGAATAAAACACAGTCTAAAGATATTTTCTGTCTTTTTGAGACTTTTCGAAGTGTTTTTGACTGTTTTTGTAGTGCAGATGATATAAAAATGATGAGTATTTAGACACTCATCACCCAAAGACATGAAAGTAGCTGATGTCAGGGATTCTTCCCTTGAATAACTCATAAGGAGTTTTGCTATGTCTCTTACAATAATGGATCTATTTTTTGTGTAACAGGCAGTCTTTACTGCTTCAGTCCAAAAATGTTTGGAAAGGACTGATCCATTTAGCATTGTCCTAGCTTCTTCAATGAGTGTTCTATTTTTCCTTTCAGCCACCCCATTTTGTTCAGGTGTGTAGGGTGAGGAAAATTTTTGTGAAATGCCTTTCTCATCACAAAAACATTCAAGTTCATAATTTTTGAACTCTGTTCCATTGTCAGTCCTAATTTGTTTGACTTTGATGTCATTCTGATTTTCAATGTTCCTGACAAAGGACATAATTGTTTCAGCTGCCTGACTCTTTTTGATCAGGAAGTATACCCAAGTGTATCTTGAGTATTCATCCACAATGACCAGAGTATACTTCTCATGGTTAATGGATCTAGGACTAATTGGTCCAAATAGATCCATATGGAGAAGATGAAGGCAGTTCCTGATGGAAAAGTTGGTTTTGGTTTTAAAGGATGCTCTGTGATGTTTACCTTTTTCACAAGCTGAGCATGGTTTGTCCTTTGAAAACACAAGAGATGGTAAGCCAAGGACCTTGTTTTGTTTTACAAGGTTGTTTATGTTTTTGAAGTTCAGGTAGGAGAGTCTCTTATGCCAAAGCCAGTTGAGAGTATCAGTGGCCTTGGTAAAGAGACAAGTTCCATTCTGAGTCAGACTGGACATGTTTAACACATAAACATCATGTCTTCTTGGTGCAATAAGGACAACTTCCTTATTAGCATTGAAGATGATTCCTTGTTTATCATCAAACTGAACTATGTATTTTGCATCACATAGTTGACTGACACTTATCAAATTGTATTTTAGACCATTTACATAAGCTATCCTAGTAAAGACTATACCATTGCAGTTTACTGAACCATAACCTTCAGTGAGACATGATGAGTTATCAGCAAATATCACTTTGGGTCCTGATTCATCCACATACTTGTGCAGATACTCCTTCACACCAGTCATGCTCCTTGAACATCCACTATCAAGATGCCAAACAGGATCCCTGGCATGTTTTTGCACAAATAGTAAACTGGGTCAGTTCTTTCTAGGACTCCACTTCTTGGAGGGCTTAGCTTTGAGGGTCATGTTAACATTTTAAAGTGATTTATGGTCAGTGGTGGAGTGGACTGAGCTACCACATATTATGCATTTGATTGCTGATGTGGACTCAGTGGACTGAGAGGCTGACTTTGTCATACCTCTATTGGCCAGAATGGCCTTACCACGTCCTGAGGTGTTATAAGTGGAACTCCCACTATTTTCACAACAATAGTCAATTTGACAATCCTTAGAATGGTGGTCATTGAACCCACAGTAAGGGCAAGGTGCAAAAGGCTTTGCCTTTTGTTTCTGTTTCTGCTTAGAATCAGAAGGATAGTTTAAAGACTGAGCTTTAAGACTTGCCATGTTTGATGTGATTGAATGTGTTTTGTGATCAGAGGTCCTGTGATCATCCTTTTTGCAAACCATACAATAAAGGATTCTATAGCAATCGTCAGTGACATGATTGGTATAGTTACACAGTTCACATCTTTTAAGGGGTTTTGAGGGTTTGGGTTTGGTCTTTGAGGAAGTTGGTTTTTGTTCCTTCTTGGATTGAGAAGATTTTTCTGATGATGCAATCTTCTCACCAAGCTTCCTGACCATTTCAGCCAACTGATCAAATTTTGAGTCAGGGCTTTGAGTAGTTACTTTAGAAGGGACTGAAGTTGATGAGTCATCAGTGTTTACTGAGACTTCAAGGGTTGGTCTCTTCAGGATGGTTGTTCCCATTCCTGATCTCTCCTTTGGAGAATGTGGTGAGAAGACCATTGGTGGGAGGCCTAAGTTTGGTGCAGCACCCTAAAGGGTATTCAGTGGAGGAAGTGGTGGGTATGATTCTGATTCAGACTCATTCACAGACTCAGTATTACTGAGTTGTTCAGTGAGTTCAAGCTTACTGAGTTGTTCAGTAAGTCCAATAATATTTTTCAAAGCCTGACTTTCAGGAAGCAAGATCTTTCCAGTCTCAAAGTTTGGTAACTTACTGACTGGGTTGTCCCTGATAATCCAGTCATTAGACTTGGGAAGCATTTCTTGCTCAAAAGATATGCTAGCTGGAACAAAGGTTAATTCACTGTGACTCACATTGGGATCAACCATAAGAGGGTCAATTCCAATGGTTTTCTGAGAGCTTAATCCCACAGTGTCAAAGACCTTGGGGTTCTTTTTGGTCCAGCCTTGGATGACATCTTTTTCTTTGTTAAGTTCAGTTTGTAGGGCTTGGTTTTGTTTCAAAATTTCAGTGTTCTGAATTTGTAGAGTTATTGTTTCTAATTTGGCTTGCTTTAGTACAAGCAATTCATCTATACATTTATTCAATTCTGACACCTTGTTGTTATATTTTGAACACATGTTAAGCCTTTGTTCCTCAACAAATTTAAGATCTACACAAATATAATTCATGTAAGACTGCCAATCAGAATCATCATCTATAGAAAGTAAAGTGTTTACCTTCTTCATGGTGATGTTTACCCACTCTCCATTCCTTGCATGGCTTTTCCCAACAGCCACCTGATCACCTTCAGAGAGTGTCATCAGTGCACTCACTCTAATTTCCTCATCTGAGGATACCTCTTCTTCATCCAATCATAGGCTTCAGCAACTAAAACCTTGTTCTTTGCCTGAACAGGCTTGGAAGTATGAGCAGCCTGAGACATAGAGGGATTAGTTTCAAGAATTGCAAGTTTAGCCTTGGCTTTCCTATATTTTGCTTCAAAGTCTTTTTGACCCTTGTTTTGAAATTGTTGGGTCGACTGAAACATTCTAGGTTGAAACTTGCTAGTTCATGAGGAACTATTTCCTGAAAATTTGTAAGAGGGTTCTGAGGTGGTTTTAAAATAACAGTCCCTAGCAAAATGACCCTTTTTACCACAATTAAAGCATTCAGTGGTTTCATTTGCTTTTCCTTTTGAAAAGTTGGACTAGTTTCTTTTGATGAAACGTTTTGAACTAGCAAGGAGTGCCCTCTCTTGGAATTCCAAGTTTAGATCTTTTAGGTACTCATCACTAGTCCTTTCATCAATTTCATCTTCAGAATCCTCTTGAAAGTCCTGCACAACACCATTAGTATAAAAAGCAGTTGATATGGGTGTGGAGGTTAAGGCCTTTTTGGACTCAAGAGCTTTTGAGTCAGGATATCTCCTTGAGATCAAGTTGTCCTGATAGACAAATTTTCCATAGATTTCAGGGAGCTCAAGGGTCTGAATGTGATTAGCATTCCTCAGGACTTGTGAGAAGTTTAGCCACTTCTCAGGGAGACTGTTGACAAAGCCAACATTTGTCTCATGCTTAGATAATACTACACCATCATTTGATAGTTCGTTTATCAAAGTCTTGTATCTGGTATAAGTCTGAGAGAGACTTTCAGAGTCTTTTGCCCTGAAAGTATTATACTCAAGTTTCAGGTCCATGACCCTGTTTTCCTTGGTATCTGAGGGGCCCTCAAAGCTATTAACCAAGTCATCCCAAGTTTGCTTGGCTGTTAAACAGTTGATGACTGATTCCATTATATCGTCAGGAAGACAAGATATAAGGATGCTTTTAAGGCGCTTGTCTTGATTGACCACACTCCTCTCATCAATGGTCCATTGTGCCTCAGGCTTGTTTAGCCCTGCAGCAGTCTTAGGGACAAATGGGCCATCCCTGATACAGGTGATGTAGTAAGGTTCCATACCAGTTAAATATCAAATCATACGTTTTTTCCATTTGCTAAACTTTCCAGCTTCTAGTCTGGGTGCAACAGCAGAATAGCTGCCACCCTTTTTATCGACCAGCTGGGGTACATTAATATCAGCCATAGTAGTATCTTGGTTTTAAAAACCTTGAGCACTCTTGGTTAGTTTTGAAAGATTTTATAAACCAGAGGCTCTGATACCACTTGTTGTTCCCTTCACATGCTTAGAGTTAACTAGAAAGTTAATCTATTCGTGTTTATGACTAATACAATGTTATGATTAATTCTAACAGATTAATGAAACGTAAGTAAAAACACATAAGTATTTTTCAACGTTTAAATTCTTATTAGAAATGAATCAAAGAATCTATTACCCAAGTGTTTTGCGGAACAAACACTTGGGATTGAACAGACAAGGTATGGTGGTGTCTCATATCTAAACTCAAGCTTTGCTTTGAGTGGTAACAATTCGACCCACTGAGCTATCTCAGGGATACGTTACTCTTTGTAGGAGAGAAGTTGCTTTGTAAAAGTCTAAGCTTTCAATGTACAAAACACACTTTACTTCTCTCCTATCTGAACCTATTTATACACAAGTATAAAGAGTAAAAGTGATTAAAATAATACAAGTTGTTGAAGCAAGCGTGTCTGACAATTACAACAGTAATTGTCATTTCCAAGAACCAATAGGAATGGGCTAAAAGTCTTTAGGAGTGGTTGGTCTGACACTCCATGACTTTTAGCCGTCTTAGGGAAGGTTTCTTCCTGACAAGATAAGATTTGATCTTATCTTAAACTCTTCCCAGATCTTCCCACCTTTCTTTCAGGCTTTAGGTTCTTCAGTACACGCCTTCATTTATTAATCACAATTGTCGTTGAGGAGACTGGGGTTCAGTGAATTCTTGTTTAACACTCACTGAACCATCATCTTCTTCTTCGGCTTAAGTCCTACTCAGGGAGTACCGCCTTCCTGAGCAGTGAATCCTTCTTCTTAAATTCGCCTTAAGCATCCTGAAGATGACTCACTGAGAGACTGTTCTCTCAGTGACTTGAATTGTTCTCGATTTAAGTTAACACTTAGTTAATTTGTGTCCAAATCTTGTTTTAAGTATTCTTGGGTACTGATGGACCCAACACAAAGTTATGTTGAAGGTCTCACCGTGGAAAGGTTTGATACGGTTTGGCAAACGCGGAAAGCTGAACCCAAGATACATTGGACCGTTCAAGATTCTGAACAGGGTTGGTCCTGTAGCCTATAGGCTGGAATTGCCTCCTGAGCTCAGTAGAGTTCACCCCACCTTCCACGTGTCTAATTTGAAGAAATGTTTATCCGATGAGACAGCCGTAATCCCACTCGATGAAATTCAAGTTGCTGAGCAACTGAACTTTATTGAAGAGCCTATAGAGATTATGGAGCGTGAGATCAAACGACTAAAGAGGAGCCAAATTCCCTTTGTGAAAGTTTGCTGGAATTCCAAGAGAGGACCCGAATTCACCTGGGAACGCGAAGACCAGTTCAAGCGCAAGTAACCTCACCTCTTCGAAACCGGGACTGATAAGTTAAACTGAAATCCGGGACTGATTTCCAAATATGATGTATGTGCTGTAACACCCGCTAATTTTCCAAACCATTTATACTAGCCAAATATTTATTTTTGCATCACCTTAGGAGTTGAACTTTTTCTGAATTTAGTGAACCTTAGTCCCGTATTACATCAACACAACCTAGAAAACGCGAAACGAATCGAATTTGCCAAATAAATTGATTTTTGGAAAGTTATGCATATTTATACTCGTTTTTATAAGAAAAATTATTTCGGAAACAATGGCGCAAGTTTCGTAATTTTTCGAGTCCGTTTGGTACACCTAATGGGCCCCACAAGGAATAGAGTAAAAGTATTACCCCTTGGCAAAATATACCCCTCCGCCCAATAGTTATACACGCCCCCTCCATTTTTAATTTTGCCCATGGTCAGTCCCTCTGAGGGTATATAAGGCCGGATTTTTGTTTTATTATCATAAAACACACACACACAAATAAAACCTCTCCCGTCCACTTCTTCTTCTCCGGCCAAATTCCGGCAGCCACCACCGTCCGGCAAAACTCCGTCGCCGAAAAAATTTTCCGGCGAACCTAACTACTTACACCGATCGATAGATCAGCGTATGCTGATCCTTTCTGGAAGGTTTCACGTCCGTCCGACCAGTGTAGCGCTGCCGCCACCACCACCACTGTCCAAACCATCCGTTCACAGGAGATTCCCACCACCCTCTGTAATACCTGAAATTTGAAAACATGCAAAATGACCAAAATGCCCCTACAATTTAAAAATTCATTTAAAAGCTTATAAATCACCAAATAAATCCCAAACATTCGGGAATGAACTAGATATGAAGCCAAATAATTTTTGTGACTACATTTCAACATTTTAAAAAGTACAAAATATACAAAGTATTTATTGGCCGCTTATGTATTTAATTCGTGTATTAATAGTATAAAAAATGCAAAATAAATTAAATAAAATACAAGATAATTACTAATAAAATTAGGAAAAGATCACAATCAGTATTTGACCTTAATTAGGCTTGCTTGGGCCGAAATTCTTGAATCCTTATCACTTATACACATTTTTCTTAATTATATATATATAATATATACCGAAAACCCTTAAAACCTTTGCTAAAAATCGTATAACCTCAAATCGACCAAGGAAAATTCGTGTGCCATTTTTCCAGAGTTCTTCATAACCTAAAGAAGCTAGGAAAATTGTTTGGAGGTCGTGAGATCCCTTGGTTTGATCGCTAGTCCTTTGCTTTGTCGAATACGTATAACCGAGAGGTATAATTTCTAAATAACCCTTTGGCATGTTCGATCTTGCATATAGTATTTTTATTATGTTAGTATGATTTTATAAGACCTAAATAAAATGTATAACTCGAATCATGCAAGCTATATAAGTCGTACGAAATTTTGAGAGTTAAAACGTAAGTAAAATACAATACGCTTAATACGATTAATTCAGGACATGTAATTATTTATTTTGGATGTTATACGAATAATATGACCTGGGAAAAATAATGGATCGAGTTATATAGGCCTGGTCTAGTCGTGGTTAATTTTTCTCCATGTCGGGTTCTTGAAATCGAATGAAAATAAAAAGAAACCCTAGAACCGATTAGGGTTAGGGTTTGTATGTATAGATCTGGTCATTTAAGGCATATTAATGATTGGTAATGATGAGGTGATGATTATATGAACTAGGGTTTGAAATTGCTATTATAAAAGTATATACGATTTGTAAAATAAATAACAAGGACTTGTTTTGCCAACTTTGGAACTTAAAGGTTATTTTTATAATGTTAATTAGATCAGTATAAATGTGTAAAAATTATAAGACGAGGTCCTTAAGTGTAAAATTTTCAAGATAATGATTTATTGGTAAATTAATGGTTCGAATTAGAAATTTAATTAGTAGAGGGACTAAAAGTGTAAATTCTGGAAACTTAGAGTTATTATGAGTAAATAATGATATTAGAAGGGTAATATGAAATTTCGGATAATTATGGGCTTAATATGTAATTATTGGTAAATTGTGGATTTAATTATAAGTTTATAAACAAGAAGGACTAAATATGTAAATAAGTGAAACATGGAGGTGTAATTCTTACTATATGTAATTGTGAGGGTATATTCTGTAACTTAGTAAATATGAGGGCTTATGATGTAATTATGAATATAGTGAGGGTTAAATTGTAAATTATGTAACTATAAGGTCTACTTTGTAAACTTTAATAACTATAGGGGTGTAAAGTGTAAATATGGAACTTAAAGGACTAAAGATGTAATTCTGATTTAAAATATGTATTCAAAATTAGTAACTTGTGATATTTCATTTAAAACCCTTAACTTTGGAATATTTACAATTGAAACCCTAAGTTATGGAAACTTGACAAAATGAACCTTGAACTATCTTAACTTGCTAAAATGTACCCTATTTCCATAATAGTATTAATTAATGACTTAACAAGAATTGATACTTAAAACTTTCTAAAAATGGAAACTTACTTGAAATGGAAAGATAACTAAGAGTACTTTGTAATTCTCTTCTACTCCTCTAGGTGTGAAGAAGGAGTAACTCAATCTCTTTCAGCCTTTTGTCCTTGTTCTTGCTTGCTAATAAGGTACAGATATTCTGCCCTTCTTGTAAGGAGCCTTCGTTTCTCTTGATCTCTTGTTTTGATTCGTTTAGGATTCCCCAAACCATTGCTATGTACCCTTGTTTTGTGAACCTTTGTTTTGAAACCTGCCTTGATCTTTTGCCTTGATCTTTGCCTTGAACCACTATGAACCTTGATATGAACCTTGCCATAAAACCTTGACTTGAACCCTAACATGCTTGATATTGTAATTGGATGAGAGAACATTTTCATAATTAAATTAAAAAAAATGTTTTAAGAAGACCATTTTTAAAACTAGCTTATTGAAAACTATTTTAAAGACTATTTTATGAAAACCATTTTAAAAGATTATTTTATGGAAACTATTTTAAAGGGTTGTTTTCAAATGAACTTTTAGATTAAACATTTACTATGAACATTTGCTACGATCTCTTGTCTTGAGCATGTGAATTGAACCCATTGATATGTAACGAGAAACTTGAACTTGACTTATACACTTGATACTTGACCTTGACCTTGACCCACAGTGTGAGACTACGAGCCATACTAGGCATGAGGGTTTCATGTCCTTGTCATTGATGCACCAATGACTTGACTTTTGGGTAGGAAAGTGATACCTATCCCGTCCCTGCCATGACTTGATACTTGACTTGCGCGTAGATGAAGACATTGTGGCAGCCTACAGGGGCGCATGGATGCATCCTATATTTGTATTGTACATGACTTGATTTACTTGTATTGTTAGTGACATGACGGGTATGTGCGATACACGTCATTCACTCTTGGGAGCACGCGACTCCAACCCTTGGAGGTATCCCCTCATATTATACTTGTCATACCGAGGTCACCCCTCCGTATACATGTATACTTGTTTACTTGACTTGATATGATATGTTCTGGGCTCGTAGAGGATTGCTGTATCTGTTTATCTTTCTGTTTGCCTTACTTTGTTCAACTTGTTCATTATTCCTTATTTGTTTCCTATGCCTTTACTCTTGATAACCGTTCTACAGTTATATTTCGTGAACCTTTATTGCTGCTTGTTATCGTTATATCTGTTCACTGAGCTCTCGTAGCTCAGCCGCATTTTCTTTTCCTGCGGCAGGTATTTAAGCTAGGAAGATGGGTTTTTGCTTTGGGATGAGAGCAACTTTGAGTGAAGCATGGACCTTAGTACCTTAGTTCTACCATTTGAAATTTGACTTGTTATGCCTTCGTTTGGCACTTGATTGTTTAGTACTTCATTTATTTCTTTTCATTGTCTTGTTGAACTTGATATAAGTCGTGTTGGCTTATTATCTTTTGGTTTAATGTTAAGACTTCTGCTGTTTTATTATTACTTGTTCTAATATGAAACCATAGCATTGTGACATCTTTGCCCTTCTCGGGTCGGGGTGTTACACCCTCTCTCTCGTCTAAGGTAAACTACGCGCTCTGTCTCACTCTTATTTTTAATTTAAACGAAACCCTAGTTTCGTACTTTATATATATATATATATATATATATATATATATATATATATATATATATATATATATATATATATATATATATATATTACTTAAAACGTTATAAAACCTATTCGCTTTAATGAAAAACGTGTGGATCTAAGTTGTTAACACCGTACAAACCCTGACTCAGTCCGAGTAAGGTAACTCACTGAGTCAACTCGTGTTGACTCAAGTTAAATCATATATAACAGTATCTATTTTAATTCGTTTATTATTTAATCGTTATTTCTTTTTATTTATCTCTTTTCTGATTCATTTTGGAACTGATGTAGCATTGGATTGAGACCAAGTTATCCTGGTGGGTGAAGCCGAGGAGCCTTAGAGCTCGTAGGACGCTTTAACCATGACTCAGTGGTTCACTGAGTAACGGCAGCTGGATTTACCTAGATTAGGGTTTGACCTTTTGTTTATATATATATATATATATATATATATATATATATATATATATATATATATATATATATATATATATATATATATATATAGATATAGATATTTTAATTATTTTTATATATCAGTTTATTTTATTTATTTATTTTATTCATTATTCATTCATGCAGTTTATATTTATTTTAGAAAAAATTACACGGATGGTCCCTGTGGTTTACACCAATTTCAAGTTTGGGTGCTATTGCATTTTAATTACGCCAGACATACCTAATTTGGCAAACGTTTAACGCGTTTGGTCCCTAATTTGGATGGGCGTTATCTTTCTCCGTTAAGTGTTTGCATCGTTAGTCCCTCCGTTAGTATTTTTTGCATCGTTAGTCCTTATTTTATAAACTAACCGTTGACCACGTTTTTTTGGCTTATGTGTCACTTTGACCCATATTTTCGTCCGACTTTTTACGTTTTCGTCCGACTTTTTACGTTTTCGTCCGATTCTTTACGTTTTCGTCCGATTCTTTACGTTTTCGTCCGATTCTTTACGTTTTCGTCTGTTTTTTTACTTTTTCGTCTGAATTTTTACGTTTTCGTCCGATTCTTTACGTTTTCGTCCGATTTTTTACATTTTCGTCTGATTCTTTACGTTTTCGTCCATCTCCTAACGTTTTCGTCTGTTTTTTTACGTTTTCGTCTGACTTTTTACATTTTCGTCCGATTCTTTACGTTTTCGTCTGTTTTTTTACGTTTTCGTCAGAATTTTTACGTTTTCGTCCGATTCTTTACGTTTTCGTCCTATTTTTTACACTTTCATCTGATTCTTTACGTTTTCGTCCATCTCCTAACGTTTTCGTCTGTTTTTTTACGTTTTCGTCTGACTTTTTACGTTTTCGTCCGATTCTTTACGTTTTCGTTTGTTTTTTTACGTTTTCGTCTTAATTTTTACGTTTTCGTCCGATTCGTTACGTTTTCGTCCGATTTTTTACATTTTCATCTGATTCTTTACGTTTTCGTCCATCTCCTAACGTTTTCGTCTGTTTTTTTACGTTTTCGTCTGACTTTTTACGTTTTCGTCCGATTCTTTACGTTTTCATCTGTTTTTTTACGTTTTCTCTTTGTTGTTTTTTCTGACTTTTTTAACGTTTTTGTCTGATTCTTTACGTTTTCGTCGATTCTTTACGTTTTCGTTTCCTAAGTTTTTCTTTTACCATTGTTTTCGTACACGTATTCTTTACGTTTTCATATGATTTTTTACATTTTCGTCTGATTCTTTACGTTTTCGTCCATCTCCTAAGGTTTTCGTCCGATTTTTTACGTTTTCTTCTAAATTTTTACGTTTTCGTTTGATTTTTTACGTTTTCGTCTGACTTTTTTCGTTTTAATCCAATTCTTTACGTTTTCGTCTGTCTCATTACGTTTTCGTCCGATTTTTTTTTACAAAAATTATTTTTAGAAAAATTAATTTTTTTAGAAAAATTACTTTTTTTTTTCGAATTTAATTTTTTTACAAAAATTTATTTTTTTTGAAATTAATTTTTTTAGAAAAATTAATTTTTTTTTTAAATTAATTTTTTTAGAAAAATTAATTTTTTAGAAAAATTAATTTTTTTTTAAATTAATTTTTTTAGAAAAATTACTTTTTTTCGAATTTAATTTTTTTACAAATCGGACGAAAACGTAAAAATTCAGGCGAGAACGTAAAAAACATACGCAAAAAATAAAGAATCGGACGAAAACTTAAAAAATCGGACGAAAACGTAAAAAAACATACGAAAAGCTAAAGAATTGAATGAAAACGTAAAGAATCGGACGAAAACGTAAAAATTCAGACGAAAACGTAAAAAATCAAATGAAAACGTAAAAATTTAGAATAAAACGTAAAAAATCGGACGAAAACCTTAGGAGATGGACGAAAACGTAAAGAATCAGACGAAAATGTAAAAAATCGGATGAAAACGTAAAGAATCAGACGAAAACGTAAAGAATCAGACGAAAACGTAAAAAATCGGACGAAAACGTAAAGAATCGTACGAAAACGTAAAAATTAAGACAAAAACGTAAAAAAACAGACGAAAACGTAAAAAATCGCACGAAAACGTAAAAAGTCAGACGAAAACGTAAAAAAACAGACGAAAACGTTAGGAGATGGACGAAAACGTAAAGAATCAAATGAAAATGTAAAAAATCGGACGAAAACGTAAAGAATCGAACGAAAACGTAAAAATTCTGACGAAAACGTAAAAAAACAGACGAAAACGTAAAGAATCGGACGAAAACGTAAAAAGTCAGACGAAAACGTAAAAAAAACAGACGAAAACGTTAGGAGATGGACGAAAACGTAAAGAATCAGACGAAAATGTAAAAAATCGGACGAAAACGTAAAGAATCGGACGAAAACTTAAAAATTCAGACGAAAACGTAAAAAAACAGACGAAAAAGTAAAGAATCAGACGAAAACGTAAAGAATCGGACGAAAACGTAAAAAGTCGGACGAAAACGTAAAGAATCGGACGAAAACGTAAAGAATCGGACGAAAACGTAAAAAGTCGGACGAAAACGTAAAAAGTCGGACGAAAACGTAAAAAGTCGGACGAAAACGTAAAGAATCGGACTAAAATATGGGTCAAAGTGACATAAGCAAAAAAACCGTGGTCAACGGTTAGTTTATAAAATAAGGACTAACGATGCAAAAAATACTAACAGAGGGACTAACGATGCAAACACTTAACGGAGAAAGATAACGCCCATCCAAATTAGGGACCAAACGCGTTAAACGTTTGCCAAATTAGGTATGTCTGGCGTAATTAAAATGCAATAGCACCCAAACTTGAAATTGGTGTAAACCACAGGGACCATCCGTGTAATTTTTTCTTTATTTTATTTTCGATCTGGTTGTAATTTTATTTCTATTTATTTCGATTTGGTTGTATATTTATTTGTGGTTTGATGTTGCGGATTGAATGATTCCGATTGACTTTTGGTTGTGTTGATTGGAGTAGTATAGACGGAGATGAGACAGTGAATGATATGGTTGTGTTAGGTTAGAGTTGTTAAGTTTTGGTTTTGGATCTTTGGCTGTTGGCTATGCCAACTGTGATTGTGTTGTTGTGTTGCGATGGTTTGACCATGAGCCTTTTGGCTCGTATTATGGTTCGAGCCATGACTTCATTGAGTCACGGCCAAACTTTGTGGTCTCATGGATGTGGTATATTGCTGGTCAAAGAGTCCATAGACTCGAACGGTTCAAGCCGTGACTCAAATGAGTCAC
Organism: Artemisia tridentata subsp. tridentata; assembly: GCA_021014915.2. Lineage (NCBI taxonomy): Eukaryota > Viridiplantae > Streptophyta > Magnoliopsida > Asterales > Asteraceae > Artemisia > Artemisia tridentata. The sequence goes on from CP139501.1 coordinate 297,228,098, forward strand.
GGAATAACCCATATGACCTTATGGTGCATATTCCCTTTTGAATTCGAAAAAGATTTTGATTGCATTCGTGCATGGATTCAGATAATGAATTGTGTCGTATTGTGTTAAATTTTGAATTTGGTCAGTGGATTTTTGGTTTGTGTTTGTGTTATGGTGTAACATGTTAAAATTTGATCTAAAACGGCTTAACCACAATAAAAACTTGACACACAATTCTATATATTAAAATTTAATCAAAACGGCAATTGTAAAATTTGTAATAAATTTTGAATTTGGTTTGGCTTGTAGCAAAAAACAAAGCCTTTGGCTCAATAGACTCGAGCCGTGACTCAGCGAGTCACGCCAATTGTCTAATGGTTTATAAGCTCAACTTGTGTGGGTTGAGTATTGGGCCGAAGCCCAATACTTTTGAGTCTTATATTTCTTTTATTGTTTTATTTATTTGTTTATTCTTTTTCGTTTTGCGATATATTGTTTCGATTAATTTTTTTTATTAAACATTGTCGATATTTATATAATTTCCGATTATCTTTCTTTATTATTATTTTCTCCTTTTAATTCCTCTTTTCTTCTTCGTTATTCTTTCTTCGTACCCGACGTGTTTGCCGACTTTTATTATTTTAACGTCTCGTATCCACACGAGTTTTAAACTTTATTTAAACTCGAAACGCCATTGAAATAAAACATTTTATTTTCAAATACGAGTATTGTTTTGGAAATCACTTTAAGGTTGTTGCTGAGACATATCATTTACATATTAGGTTGTGCTGAGGTTCACTTGCCATACTGTCCCGCTTGATCAGATTGCGATATCTCATTTCTCTGCTGCTAAGGTGTGATTCATAGCCCCACTTTTAATATTTTTAAATGTTTATAAATCCCGTGGGGGAGATACATGATACTTACTATTTTTCTGAGCACAATTGTTTATTGGTATGTTATTCCTGATTGACGCGATAAATGCTAAGTACCTTCCTTGTCAAAAGCAAGTCCCTCGATCATGAACCATTAATCACCTGTGGGTGAGCGCGATTATAGTTTATAGGCCTATAGTATTTGACCATCCCGCCATGTTGACTAAGGTCGGTCAGCATGTGATGTACTATAATTGAGTTACTAGGTGTCTGGAAAAATACCTACTTTGGGGGCAACTATTATGATTATGAAATTCCGTGGTTTCTGTCGACTTACGCTAGAGTTACTGGCGCCGGTTAACGCTTTGTGTGTCATGAGCTTAGCAATCCTTATTGATTATGTGACGCTTACCCGATATTTGCATTTGTTGCTTATATCTTCCAGATTAAAATCTTGTGCTCAACTATTATTTATTAAACCTATGGATTACACTCAACCTTTGTGTTGACTTTTTAGCATGTTATCTCAGGTAATTGATGTATGAAGTGTGCACGCGGGATGGCTGAAGGTTGTGGATGGCTATCGTTGGGCTATGCTTCTTGCCCATACTATCTTTTCATATAAAATATCATTTAAACTATGTCTTAAATTCCGCTGCAAACTACTTTTTATTCCGCTGCAAACTATCTTTATTTTTCGCTGCTATGTGTGTTATGAGTCCTGTGAACTCTGAATATTAAACTTTGTAACAGAATGGTATGTTTATTTAAAAACGTCTCGTTATGAGGTCGTTTATCTATGATTGTGACTGTTTTACCCCTCGAGTAGCACCCCAAGCTCAGTTCCGCTGCCACATTTCGAGTTGGGGGTGTTACACCTATTATTCAGGTCGTGTGTTGGAGCGGTTCCCGTGATACTTTTGACATAACATTACTTTGACCTTTACAGCTAAGGTGAGTCGTAGCCCCACTCTTACTCTTTTATATTCATTTTAAACTATTTGGGGGAGATTCATGCTTAAATTACTTTACTCGCTTATCAAATACATTTTGCATTGGTATGCAAGTTCTCTAATACATTTTGCATTGTGATGCAAATACTCAAACATTTATGATACGTTATGATTTTATACTTTCAAGACATGATGTGTAGTTTTATTACGATATAGGCCTTAATGTGTCAAACTATTCATATTCATAGCAACTGTTTAACTTCTTTGTGAAGAAGCCGTTGGAGAGGTATTGATAGTAACTATCGGGCTGACGCCCCCCACCCTTTGTCCAAAGTTTGAGGCATTGGGTGAATATAATCCAGGATACACATAATACATTATACGCAATCAGGAGGTTCAGTTTGCTACTATTCATTACATTAAGTCCCTTGTATATCGTATATACATCTGTCTTAATCATACTATAACAGTGTGTTGTAAACACACATGTTGCAAGTCTTGTATGGCCGGGACTTGGGACTGAGTGGATTTACAATGCCTTTGCAGTGAAAACTTTATTCATCATACTTTAGCAGTGGGTTGTAGAAACACAGGTTGCAAGTCTTGTATGGGCGGGGCTTGGGACTGAGTGGATTTACAATGCCTTTGCGGTGGAATCTTTATTCAAATGCTTTATAGTTTACAACTAAACTCTATGAACTCACCAACCGTTGGTTGACACTTTTTAGCATGTTTATCTCAGGTTTATAAGGCGATAGTGGATGCATGGATCTTAGAGTAATTTGCATACTTGGAGACTCTTATCTTTATCTTTTACCATTCGATACATCTTGAAAACATCTATGTAACTTTATACTTTGAATCTCTTGTTTAACTCTGATTTTAATAATTCAAATGGTAACATTTCAAAACGTCTCATTTAGAGGTCGTTTTCTATACCTTGATCTATATTATGAAGTAATACCCCCTTTACACTACTATTCCGCTGCGGTAATTTGGGGGTGTTACAGATTTGGGAGTTTTCTTATTAGACATTATAAGTTTAATATAAGAAGTATAAGAGAAAAGTAGTTTGAATTTGTGTATAAAATGGCGAAATGAATATGGTATTTATAGGGTAAAGGGTTTTAATTTGAAAAAAGTTATTTTTATTATTTTTATCTTTTTTTTAGTATAAAAACACAAACGATCAATTTTATTTTCAACCAACTTGTGACCAAGGTCGAGTATACGACCGTTTTCCATGCCGACCCTCAGCGACCGACACATGCGCAGCAAGGACGAACGATGCCGACCCTCTTCGACCGAAGGTCATACCTCTTTATTGCGAGTAGCCTTAATCCTACTAATGAGTTATGTTATACGTACCCACCATGGCCCACCTGAAAACGGGGGTAAAAGTACAAATATTCCGTAGTCTCCCAAATTTCCAGTATAACACAGTTTTTTATCAGTTTATGTTCGTATTTTTTGCCAGTTTAATATTTTTGACTGATTAAAATTTATATTTTTTATTCAGTACTTTCAGGTTTATAGTTTTATAATATAAACATAATTATAAAAATTAAAAAATAAAATAAATAAACCCGTAAAAAACAAGGGGGTGGAGCTTGTAATTTTGAGGGTACTAATAACTTGACCCTACATTAATTCTTGCTCAAAAGACCATTAGGTGTCATTTGGTTCGTGAATTTAAAATTCCAGAATAAATTCTAGGAAATTCAAAATACCTTCGCATGTTTGGTTGACAGAAATTCATAATATTTTGAAATATGTCATTATTTTTAGTTATTATTGTAAAAGAAATTATTCCCTCCGTCCCAAAATTATAGTCCCAAGTTTATATAAAATAAAAATTAAACAACAAGAAAAAAAGTTTATAAAAAAAATTATAAAAAATAAGTTATTATAAAAAAGTTTATAAAAAATAAAAAATAACAATACAACAAAAACAACAAGAAAAAAGTTTATAAGAAAAAAAAATCAAGTAAATTAAAATTCCTCACTTTTTGGAGGCATTATAATTCTCTCCATTTTGGCAATTCGTGAAATTTTAAATTCCTTCATTTGAGTTACTAAACACAATATTTGAAGGAAATTAAAATACAAATGCCATAAAATGCCCCCAATATACTCGAACGAAACGCACCCTTAGTATATTTGATGATCATCAATCAATTGTTATTCAAACCCACCATATTAGTATAGGCATATTACGAAGTACTTTTGTTTAGCTGAATTTAGACATATTAAGTTATTTTTGTGATCTGCATAACTCCATGAGGCTAAAAGTTAACTATAACTAAAGTCATTAGATAAAAATACAAAAAAGTAATTTTTGTCAGTCGTATATAAGTGATTCATCACTCAAGATGTTGTCGATTCAAAATTTGAAGTTAAAAAACAACTACTTTTGATACGGGTGTAAAGTGTAAACTGCTAATAAAAAAACTTTTGGGATCTTCTCTCCAACCAAACCGAAGAAAGCAAACATTTGGGATTCTATTGTTCATCAATCGTTCTTGTGGATTTCATCTAGAAATCTTAAGTGTAGATTTAGATGGATAGATTGGCTTGATAATCCTATTGTAATTCCCCATTTGTAGTTCTTTTCGCTAGCTTTTGCTAGTTTTAATAAATCCGCCCGTTCAAAAAAAAAAAAAAAAAACTTTTGGGGTGTTTAATTTAGTTGAAAATGACAATTGGCCTAGCCACTTTCGTATGACTTTCGTTCCTGTGTTTATAACTTTCATGTGATGTGTTTTGTTTGTGGACACACGTCATTGCACATACGTCATAGCTGTAACTCCTTACTTTTCAAGTTTAATTTTTTCGGAGATTTTATTGATAATAAAATAATAATAATAAATAAATAACGAGAAAAAAAAAAAAAAAAAAGACCGGAGAATCCGAACGATATGCATGTCAAATTAAAGCCATTACAACTGATAAGCTATACAATAATAACCTACCCAAAAGAAGACTAAAAACAACCAAACCCCGTCGTACAATTACGAAGGTGCTAGCCTACTCAACAAGCAAAACTAGGAACTCAAAAACCCTCACAATCACAACTGCGATAAGCTAGCTGAAAACCAAGATAAAACAAAAATAAAAGCAAACCAACAAAATAACTAAACCGTCGTGAAGACTCGGTAGAGTCTTCGACCGCTCCCATGAAGCTTTTTTTTTCTCTTTTTTATATGAAGTAACATGGATTTTTAACATTTTGATCGACTAATTCATAAATTACCAACACAAGCAAGCAATAATATAAATACATATAGTATTGCATCCGGTTAAGGAGACAATTTCTTAATAATAATAATAATAATTAAAAAAAAAAGAAAGACATTTCATGCTTGATTTTGCATCGTAATCTCTTGGATAATTTAATAGCGTTCCTAATAATATCGCAAATTGGATTTGATAAACACTAAAATTAGGGGTAGCAACCGAGTTGTATATGGATTGACCTACTCGGATTCGCGAGTTGTTCCAACCTCTACCTAAACACTACATGTTTATTAGTCGTGTCAAGAAACTCAACTATAACTCAAACCTGTATATCACATGTAACCCGTTTGTGACCCCGTTCAACCTATTTAACTAAATAGTTCAAGCTGTTAAAAAGGTTAATAGTTTGTCGATTCAACTAGTTATAATCCAAAAATGATATAAAGATTTAATAAATGATAAAAATAGCATATAATTAAGAATACAACAATTTCAATAATATTCAAGTTATAATCGTAATTCAATGTCTGATTAAATACATAAGAAAATAAATTTAAATCCAAATTCCGCATTATCCAAGTTATATATTTTAATTTCTAAAGGCTTACATATATTTAATCGAGTTTACGGGTTGACATGTTTAATATTTGCTCAATCTAAACACAACCCGTTTATTAAACGGGTTAGACGGGTTGACATTTTTTTTATACAAACTTGTTTATTCCCAACTCAAACATGTTTAACTTCGTGTCAGTTATCGTATTATGTCAAAAATTGACACCCCAACTAAAATAAATCTTAGAGACAAGGTCTTATTCAAAATAAAGATATATACATATTTTTTTAAAGAAAAGGAGTATAGCACGCCAGATATTAACATATGGAATTCCACCTGTTTAATTCGTAAGAGGAGAGAGAAGTATGTTGAGGACTTGAGGTGATTGTTGTCTCAACTTCTGGGAGAAAACAAATGAACTGAACGTATTTTTCTTTTTTTGTGTATGGGAAATGATTTGGATATCTAACTCATGTATCTACTATTGTGCATAAACCATTTATTATTTAATACTTGGATTGCTTAATTTCTCTCTCATCAAACTTATCATTGATCTTACCAAGTGTATGTTGATATTTTTTAGGCATAAAATTAATCATGCCAATTAGACATGTCAATCACTACTATTTGTTTATTTATTTTTGATAAAACCACATACTCAAAGGCCAATACATCTTTTGCTTAAAGCATCGGGTATAGTAGCAAGCAGCCTCGTCAATCCAAGGTGTACCTTGCCATTTCACTTGCCACTGCATCCCTTGTTGCTTTCGCCATTTTGCTCGTCAGTTATTAGCTTACGCCAAATGAAAAAAGTATTTAATTTTTGAGATTTTTTTTAGAGTAAACTCCAAAATACATCATTGTGGTTTGCCCAATTTCGCACCATACATCCAAACTTTTTTTTTCTAACATATACATCCCTCCGTTAGTAAAAGTCAAACACAATACATCCACGAGGACGAACGGTGCAAACATTATGTCGTTAACTTAGACACGTGGCAGTTAAGTAAGTTAAGTAAGGGTATTTCTGTCATTTTATTGTTCCATCTACTTCACCATCTTCTTCTACAAATCCAGATCCAGAAATATAATCCACAAACACAAACACAAATCCAAATTCAAATTCAACTGCTACCCTACAAACCCTCTTCTTCTACAAATCCACAAACACACCCTCTTCTTCTACAAATGGTTGTTTAAACTGCTACCCTAATACCAAATTTAACCGAAAATGTTGGTTGCTAACCACTTGAACAATATGGCTAATCTTGAAATAGACAAACACAAATCCAAATCTACAAATCCAAATCCAGAAACACAAGTCCAAATACACAAACACAAACACAAATCCTCCACAAAACGAAATCGTTTCATACTTCCTTTTGGTTCGGTTAATCAAAAACAAGAAAAGAAGATGCATCCTTATCACTCCTTAAACAAAAGTCACTCCTTATGTCTCCAAAACAACAAACGCAGCAGATCACTCACTTCATATCTCCAATTAAACGACGCATCTCCTCCATAAAACGCAAAAACGTTACACAATAACCCCTTCCTTATTCCTCCATCAACTCCACGAAACACTAACACAACTCGTGTCTTCTCAAGACTCAACAGCAAACAAGAACCGTTGCTCAATTATCTCTTTAAGGTCTCTTTAATGAGACCTCGGGTGGGTTTAGTTTGTGTTGTATTTTGTTTCTTTTTAAGATCAATGATGGTATATGTTAAATCACATAAAAGATCTTTCAAGATCTATGAACAAATCGGAGATCCATTTTTTTCATAATTAATTCGAACCTTAGATGTTGTTTGGAGATGGGATACACATGAGGTTGTGTAGGTTGTTGGCCTTTTGTTGTTAGATGACTGATGTTGTGTGGATGATGAGTATTGATTGATGTTGACTATCATAGTTGTCATTAACAGTTTTAGAATAGTCAAAACAACCTTATACTTCTGGATCTGGATTTGTCAAAACAACCTTAATTCGAACCTTATACTTCTGGATCTGTATTGATTGATGTTGACTATCATAGTTGTCATTTGATGTTGACTGATGTTGTGTGGAGGATTTGTGTTTGTGTTTTTTGGATTTGTGTTTCTGGATTTAGATTTGTGGATTTGGATTTGTGTTTGTGGATTATATTTCTGGATCTGGATTTGTAGAAGAAGATGGTGAAGTAGATGGAACAATAAAATGACAGAAATATCCTTACTTAACTTACTTAACTGCCACGTGTCCAAGTTAACGACACAATGTTTGCACCGTTCGTCCTCGTGGATGTATTGTGTTTGACTTTTACTAATGGAGGGATGTATATGTTAGAAAAAAAAAAGTTTGGATGTATGGTGCGAAATTAGGCAAACCACAGGGATGTATTTTGCAGTTTACTCTTTTTTTTAAATGAACCATTTCTACTAGTAGTTTACGAATTTGGACTTCGCACTAACTTTTTTCCAAAACTAACTTTTAAATATTATCCGTTAGATCGATTAGTAGATGACTTTTTCACCATACACGTGTCTCCAAACTAATTAAAGGCTACATTTAAACGCAAAATTTGTATTGTTTTTGATGTATTGTTTTCGGGCGAGACCTGGGCGAATGAAGAATGATAGGCGAGATGCTAGGCGAGTTTAAATCCCGAGCGACTGTTGGGCGAGATGAGGCGAGTGTTGGGCGAGATAGCTGGGCGAAGGGCGAATTTAAATCATGCAACAATATTTTCAAAGTCCGAAAGGGTATACTCCACTTAGTGAGAACCATGCATGTTTTGTCTCTAGTGATCCTTTTCGCATTTTTTTTTTTTTTTTTTTTCTATATTTGGTTCATAAAAGACAAATAAGATCCAACATAAGACTGCCACTTGTAAACAAATAATACTGAGTACCACATTTTGATAGACCCCTATTGTTGCCAAATAATACCACGTTTTGAAGACACCTTATATTGTGAAACACGGATCAAAAGTAGGCGAGTGATATTTGGGCGATAGTAAAAAAGGCGAGTGAAAAGGAATGAAAAGAATGATAGTTACATATTTGGTTTATTTTGGTAAAAGATGAGAAAAAGATTTGTATAAGTAAAATCACTATCTATATAGATTACTAGATATAATGCCCGCGCACGCGCGGGGTTTTTTCTAAACTTTTAAATAAATTATTATTTTTAATTTCGGGTTTTAATTATTATAACAGGACCTTCAAAACCAGTGTAATTTGATTGAGTTATTGAATTAGGGTTATTTACGAATGTAGTGGGTTTTAATATTAATTAGATTTGGAGGAGATGTTATTGTGTCAATGATTGTGCGTGGATGATTGATAAGAGATTGAGTTTGATTGATGGAAGAGGAATTTGAGAATGTTGGGACTTCAGGATTTTTAGTGGAAATGATACTGAATTTTAAGTTTCAGCCTAAATCTTTGAAAAACTTGCTCCACCGTTTTCAAGTTTTATTTTTTTAGTTTTTGACACATATATTTAGCCCAAATCTTTGAAAAACTTGCTCCACCTTTTTTCAAGTTTTATTTTTTTAGTTTTTGACACATATATTTTTGTAAGTTTTTTTTGAATGATCACAAATCAAATTCGTCTTTTATAGAATATGGATAAATTTAGAAATATTTAGGCTTTTCTTGTTTATTATTTAAAATAATAATAATAATAATAATTTGATTATTACTTAATATAGTATGATTTGATTTTTTTGAAATGTAAAAGTCCCCACTAGAGGTTTTGTTGTATTATATAGATGATTTAGGTAATTAACTTTTAATTTTTTGTTGAGTTTATGTTTTAATTGGGTATAGTGGGTCTCAAAAGTGAGGTTTTGTCTTAAGTTACTCGGAAGCGTGTTTTTTTGATGTGTGATCAGTGAGAGTTAAGTGAAAAGAGGAAAAGTTGAGATGACACTTTGGCATATATTACTATATCTAGTGCTCTTATATGAAAAGGAATGAAATTTTATGTCAATCACCTAAGTTACGATAATAATTATTCATAGATTTTCTTAATGGCAATGATTATGGATTAACAATCTTTTTGGGTTATGAGTTACGACTAAACTATAAATTTCCATTTTTAAGTAAGATAGAAGATAATCATAACATTATTGTTAATTGGTTGAAGTATATTTTGACATAAGTAAAAAATAATCATAACGATAAATATTTTGACATAAGTATATATCATTATAAGATATTTCAAAAATTCGATGATATGATCATAAGATAAAAACACAAAATAAATGAGTCTTATTATAACGAAACTAAACGTATACCAATATTTAATTTATATTTTTAGTTTTATTTTTACACGGTTGACGGGTTGAAGGGTGAAAATCTCAACCTTAGGCTACCTTATTTTTAAACAAGTCAGTTGTGTCAACCTGTTTTCAACCCAAACTTGTCTAACCTCAAACTTAACCCGTTTATTTTTGTGTCTTCTCGAATCATATTTCGTGTTGTCCTAAATTGTCACCCCTACATAAAACAACGTTACTCTCTTCATGTAATGTATAATTAGAACTTTTACACTAGTAAGTAACTACATAACTAAATTTATAATCAAGTAAAAGTTATCAAGTTCCAAAAAAAAATCAAGTAATGAAAAACAAAATAAAATACAAGTCGGAACAAGTCTTAACGACTCATCTAGACAGAAATAAATTGATTATCGGATCAACTGGTCAACTTAAACTCAAGAATCCACTTGTGAGTTGTGACCATGTCAACTACCCTTTAGAAAGTAGGAGCTAGATATTGATTAATATATGTCTTTTGCTTTTGTGCTTTTCCTTCCGCGTTCACATCTCTATATCTCATTAGTTTCTCTCCAATACTTTCTCACCTGCATTTCTTTCTCTCTCACACAACACGTTCCTGACTTCCTTCTAAAACCTCCACTTATGTAACCTAGCCCTCAATGCAACAATTCTGTCTTAAAAATAATTCCCTTTGGTTTTGAAGTTTTGATGAAACAAGAAGTGCATGCACTCTAGTTTTACTATACAAGGTATGTAGCAGCCTATATAAAATAATCAACTTAAAGCAAAAACACATGCACATTTTTTTACACTAAGCCAAAAATTCAAGGGTTTGCTAGTGATTACAACAAATAAAGCGGTTGTCTATTTTTCTCTATATTTATGCAGTATGCCATTATGCTCTCTTTTGTTTTGTGTTCATTTGGTTCTTATTATTATCTAGTGAGTAGTATTTTTGTTTAAACTTGCAATGAAGTATAGAAAAGTACGTACAATGGAATGTTTTTTTTGGGTGTAAATATATATAGCATATTTATAACGGGAAACTCAGAAGCCCAAATCTGGAAATTACTAAAAGTAGAGAAACAGGAAAATCCTAGAGTATTTAATACATTTCTGCATTGATATCAGAATTTCATAACAAATGAACTTTTTCGCTTGATTATGGTTATTGAAATACTAGCTAGTAGTTATTAGTTAATAAAGAGTAACTAGCAGGGTACCCGCGCGTTGCAGCTGCGGGTACCCTGAAATAAAATTTTTCGGTGAATCATGTATTTTAGTTTATTATGTTCCATTTGATAATAAATTTACGGATATCAAGAATTTCGTTTAGCTCGTGCCCGTTCGGGCTCTAGCCTGTTTGGCCCGTGCCCGTTCGGGCTCGAGCCCATTTGTCCCGTTGCCCATTCGGGCTTGAGTATTTGTATAATGTGCTTTATTATTTGTATTAGTGACATTTAATGCAGGAATTGTGTTTAAGTTGGTTGTACAATATGCTTGATAAGTTGTATTTCTTATGTAAGGGATGTTTTAATAACTGTATTAATTGTATTTATTGACCCGTTAATTAATTGTATTTAATGTACATAATGATTTATTTATTGTATTTAATGTTAGTATTTCTATTTTAATTAGTTGTACTTTGAGCTTAAGAACTTGTAAATATTAGAAAATGTGTTTTAATTACTTGTACTTGTACATTAAGCTTAGGTAGTTGTAAATATTGGTGATGGGGTGTATTAGTTGTATGTATTAATTTGTACAAATGCATTAGTTGTAAATATTAGGGAAGTTTCTATAAGTGGTATTGATTATTGTACTTATAGCTTTAGAACTTGTATTGCTTAATTTTAAGTATTTCTATTAATAGTAGTCATTCCTTCATTATAAGATAGTTAGATTAGTTGATAAATTTGTTTGGTGAAATACGTAACTAATAATGAGATGTAAGTTAACTCATGCGCGATCTTTCGATCTTTATGCTATGGAAAATTAAATGGTTTGTAGGTTTAAACCATAAAACTAAAATTAGGTCCAACATTCAGATGTTAACACATCACAAATTTGAAAGACGACATTGAAGAGTGAGAAATTGTTCATGTCAATATCGTTATTATGAACTCAGTTCAATTTGCCACTTAAATATAGGAGTCAACGCTTTTTTAAAAGGGGATTACATATGAACCAAAGAAAATATATATGAGAGGAAGCAAATTGCTTGAGAAAAGAAGTCAGCAACTAGCCAACTACTTATATTGTGTGTTTCATGTATAGAAAACTATAAAAGCTTAGGAGCATTGTTATTATAAACCAGTGTTGCAAAACAAGGCCTACAAGGCTGATTAATCACCGATTAGGTGCTACAAGGCCGCCAACCTTTCCGATTTGTGTAAATCGGTCAAACAACTCGGTCAACCGTGGTCAACGACGGTTAATGATGGTCAACGGTGGTCAAGCTTGCCCGAAACCTTCAACCTTGCTAAAAATACCCAAAACTCGCTATAAAAATGTTTAATAAGTTATACTTGTTGTTTATATCTATTTCAAGATGCCTTTTTAAGAAAAATCTTGCCATGAATACCAAAAATTTGCCGGAAATACCTAAAACTTGCCGGAAATACAGAAAACTTGTCGAAAATGCCAATCCGATTAATCACCGATTAATCCCGCCTAGACCGATTACAAGGTACAGGGGGTCGACCGCCCGACTACCGATTCACGATTTTTGCAACCTTGTTATAAACTTAGGAGCATTGTTATTATAAAGACTCTTTCTATTGCGATCATGTGTGTCGAGAATGATGTCAGAAGAGCTGATTGTGATATTATAAACTTAGGAGCATTGTTATTATAAAGACTTTCTATTGCGATCATGTGTGTCGAGAATGGTGTCAGAAGAGCTGATTGTGATATTATAAACTTAGGAGCATTGTTATCGGTAGATGGTAGCAAAATGATATGCGATGTGATTCATCTCTTATTTGTTTGCATTATACAAGTTTGACGTGTTAGTTTTCCCTTATCAATTTTGATTGTATATTTGGATATCATATCATATGTATGGTGTTATTCACTTGTACCAGTAATTTCTTTACATTTGTGATGCAATTGTATATATGTGTTTTAGGTTATGGAACAGATCATGTGTTTTAAGCTAATGTGAAATGATGTTGTGTGATACCATTATTTGCCATTCATAACTTATCACTTTTCTTCTTGTTCAAAATGACTGAGCATGTTAAACCAATTTTCTGTACGTCTTTCAGTTATTTGTTGGGAAAGCTCTCTAAACGTCCATCCTTCATTTAACACCAAATTTAAACAGTGCCGTTAAGTATTAGGCTTATTCTTCATTTGATACTTACGCATGCATTCAGTTTGTCAAACAGGCTCTTACTGGCACATTACTCCAAATTTCCACGGGTTCCCTTGAGTGATTTGGATCTGATTCTAATTTGGATAGATAAAAGACATGTTGCAGTATCCACCGAAACTTGTAGTTTATGAAACAGAGGGAGATTCAGCTCAATCCACAATCAACAATGTTGGTATGTCTTTCTTCCTAATTTCATTTAATTTCTAGCTATAACAAAGAGCTTGGTCACCGTATTAGTTTGCAAATAATAGTCATAGTGCTTCCAAGTTAAATACACATCAGAAGGTTAGATCAGAAAATTAGAGTTTACCTTTGATTATTGATCTGGTAGTGGTTGGCCTAAAGTGAATTTGTTCCAGACCTTTAGTGTGTTTTCAGTTTCTTCCATTTTATGGTTTTATGATCTTTAATTTGTTACTACTTCTTTTATTCATGGTTTTGATGTGGTTTATCAGAGCTACAAACAGGTTTTATGCTGACGGCTGAAAATATCCACGACCCGCATAATCAGAAAAAGCTAAGGGACAAGATAGGAACTGCATTAAAATTAGTATCGATACGTGAGCAACATGTTCTCGTTCAGTTTTGGTCATCTCATGTCGTTGGGAAGGACCAACTACTTACAAATATAAATCAACCATATGGCCTTGGTGCAAAGGATGATGAAGCACTTCTTTCCTATAGGAAGAATTCTGAGTGCAATGTTCTTGTTGAGGATAATCATCTTAATCCTCCTGCTCGAGTATTTAAGAAAAGATTGCCGGAATGGACTTCCGATATAAGTAATTACTTGCCTAAAGATTTTCCTCAGAAAGAGTATGCTATTCAGTGCAATTTCCATGGATATTTGGCTTTACCAGTGTTCGATTCAACTACAGAAGGATTGTGTGTCGGTGTGCTTGAATTATTCTTGGCATCTTCCATGTATAGGAGTTATGATTATGAGGTTAAACAAGTTCACAAAGCCTTGAAGGTTTCCATCTTACCTCTTAACTTTTATAATCCCTGCCATTCTTACTGTTTTGCACACACTTGTACTTTCTTTTTCACTGTTTTGCGAATTTGTTGTTCTCTATTGTTCGGCTTTTTGGCTAAGCTCTAAACAAAATTAATGGCTTAATTATCTGGTAATTTATACAAACATGCTGATGATTTTTTTCAATAATCTCCAAGAGCTTTGCATGGCCGGTTTGTTTGTCAGTTTGGTCTGCGCGCCTTAACTCGATTATTGTCCCTTTCTCAACAATATATGCTACATACTAGGGCAAATATTTCAAAAACGTACAATACTTGACACCATTTGTTTTTATGGGTAGTGAACAAATTTTTTTGCTTTTACGGGTATTTTTCTTTCAAATTTAGTCTTTTTAGGGTATTTTGCAACATTTTGTAACATTTTTGCCCTTTTCAGCTAATAGAAATTTTATTTTTTTGAAGAGTAAAAATGACAAAAAAATGTCGCGTAATACCTAAAAAATGATGAATTTGAAAGAAAAGTACCCTTTTAAACAAAAAATTTTGTTCGCTACCCAGAAAAACAAATTGTATCAAGTATGATACTTTTTTAAAATATTTGCCCTAGATATTATAGCCTGTTTGTCAAATCTTGGAAGAATAACGAATGCTTAAATGAAAACACTACGGCTACAATCAGAGGCGGAGCCACCATGTAACTAGGGGGGGGGGGGGGGGGGGGCGGTGCCCTCAACAAATTGGCCGAAAAAAATTTTATATAGTGCAAAATTTTGGGTTTTACTCGACTTTTAGGCTGTTTGCCCTCGGCCAAAATCCTAAATTGCCCTCAACAAAATTGAGAACAACATATAATCTTTTTCTTTTGTAAAATTAGGGTGTTTGAATGCTGAAATTAGGCTGTTTGGCTGTAATTAAGGTGTTTGGATGCTGAAATTAGGCTATTTGGATGCTGCTATAATGCTGCTTTTTTGTGGTTGATTTTGCTGTTTTTACGACAAAATTTTTTTGCCCCCCATATGCCAAAATCCTGGCTCCGCCACTGGCTACAATGGTTGTAGGGTTACCCGAAGTCGTACCTAAGAATTTCATTGATTCAATACTGTTCTCGACTTTCTCACACAAGCTTTAATTTCTTTATGCAAATAAGAGTAAAAGGATTAGAGTGCGTTTAGTTGGAGAAAAATTTCTTAATTTTCTATTTTCAGTTTTGTAGAAAGAAAAAAAGAGGGGATTAAATTTTTCACAAAACGTAGAAAACGCGTTCATATGACATTGTATTCTATTTTGAAGAAAATATGGGGGGTTACGAGGGAAACAAAGAAAACACTAAAAATGTGTTTTGCAGAGAATTTGTTGGGAACATTTTTATTTGAACGCAATCTCTATTTTCTTTGTTTTGGACAAAATATTTTGTAAAAAACAAGGGTGTTTTGTGTTTTCTTTTAACTAATTAAACGCGCTCTTAGTATATCCAAAGTGTTCTAAGAATCATTTTCTTTTCTTGTCCTTATTCAGTTTACGCTTCCTTTCTTCATTGATGCTCATTTCAAAATTGTTGTCATCTTGCAGGAACAAAATCTGACATGCCAACAAGCATTTGATCATCCTGCTTTAAATGTGAGTTGATTCTCCCTAATTAATACAGTATTTTATACTTTTAATAATCAGGTTTAATATTTTGGCTAATTCTAATTTGTTTCTAATATTGTCTAGAGCTTGTTTTCTTTAGAATTCTGACATTGGATATGTCACACATATACAGGTTCCCAATGACCGTAAGCAAAATGAGTGTGATAAAATCCATTGTATTCTGAAAGAATTGTGTGACATCCACGATTTACCTCTTGCTCAGACCTGGGAGGCTGTTTCCCCATCCTCTAATTTTGCTTCACACGATAAAATTATACACGAGACTTGTAGTAGTTTTGACACTAAATGCATCGGGAAAGTTTGCATGTCCACTGCCAGTCAAGCGTCGCATGTAAATTTAAAAGACTTAATTCTGTGGAAGTTTATGGAAGAATGTGAAAAGAGACACCTTGAAAAGTCCAAGGGGGTCGTTGGGAGGGCATTGGCATCCAAGGATTTAGTATGGTTTTGTAGAGATGTAACCAAACTTAACGAAGATGAGTACCCACTGGCAATCCTTGCACGCACATACAAATTAACTGGTTGTTTTGCAATCTTCTTGCATGGTGTCGAAGGTAATGATGAATATGTCTTGGAATTTTTTCTGAGGTCAGGAATGGATGATGATAGAGTTATTAAAGATGTGGTGCAAACATTGAAAAAGAAGATTGAGGCATCTTCTGGACTTGAAGTCGGTGACATATCATCTATACAAGAAGTTGGACCGCCTTCGATCTGATTTGTCAGGTAAATATTGAACCTGATAGTACTATTCAAACATTCTAGTATTGGATGACTGAATTTTTATTTTGCCAAACAGATAATCAAATTAAGATCAGTCAATGGTGATGAATGTGGCTAAGGGTGACTCTAGAAAGCTCAAAACAGACTCGATCTGATTCATCCATTTACGAATGTAACTTTTAAGACACTTTTAATAATAAACGTCCCACTCCTATTTCGTTGGCACTGTTGAAACTACGAAAGGAATGAATGACTACTAGATGTCTGCTTTGGGTATTCAAGGCAGTAACATTATCAGCTTAATATGTTGTATTTGCCAAGATTATCATATTGTGTATTATCAACTTGCAGTGACGATCTTTTTATGTATGGTTTTTATCTATCGTATTATTATGACAATCGTCGAAGTATTTTTGTGTTAGTTTCATCATAGTCAGTTGTGTGATATTATATTGTTCTTACCAAGGTGCCAAGGTGGCAACTACCTGTCTCCAACTCTTAATGGTCTAAAGTCTAAACGTGAAGTGTTATGCGATGTTTTGATCCTCTAGGGCAGTTCTATTATTTTTGCTTTTAGTTTAATTCAGAAATGTATTTTAAATGAAAATTTTTAATAGTAAATACTAACCACTGCACGTCTGCACATGCAGTACCTGGAGTTATGGTTAACAAACTGACTTTAAAAAAAAAAAAGTTATTTTTCAGGAATACGAACTATCAATCTACCATCATAGGTGGTTGTGGTAGATGTCTAAATGATATTGTCTTTCATGGCGTGTATAGCAGCTATAGCTTGTTTGCTGTATGTAAACATCACCATCTTTAATTAGATAGATGCCCCAAGTAACGACGCCACGCCAACTAATTAACTACTAATTGTTGATGGTGAGATATGGTGGTGTAAATAAGTTGTAAGGTGAAGCCCTTCTGAACTTTGTTAATATTTCTATAGAACCGGTTTAAATCCTTTTGAGGTATAACATTAGTTGGAGTAGTTGCGTCATTCGACCCACATTCAAGTTACGACACAAAAAGTTTAATTATCAGATTGCACCACTTCTCAAAATTAAATATGTTTACATAATTTATTAAAAGCTAAATGATGTTAATGAGCAAATATTTTAGCCACACATTTTAAATAAAATAGAATAAAATAATAATTGCATTTACTTTTATAAATGCATTTAAAAAGTGCGGCTGAATTTTGTTTACTTTGATCAAAACCTGCTTATAATTCTTAAAATCAAGTAACAGCCCACATAACTTTCTCTAGCCCAAAATTAGAAAGTATAGATAAGCCCATGTTAGTTATTAGTTATTATGAACCCAATAACAAATTCACTCCTCACGCTCACTCCATTTTCCAATACATACGTGGGAAGTTTTTACTGGAGTGCTGTATATGTTCCCGAGACTCACAAATCTTATCTATTTTACGCGAATGCCCAACACGGTGCAGCTATAACGCACATGATGCCATTATCGGCACTAAAAATGGCCTATGAGTGTCATTCACCATTGCACCATGGTCTCTTATGCCGTACACTAAACTTCATAATGTTTACAATTTATATATGTAAGCGTGTTTAGCAAATAAGCTTGCGCTTAGGCCAATGGTAATGGGTCCGTTGCACCCCAACCAACTGAGCACCCTCACTGCGTTCTCCCCCCTAGCACACGCACTCTCACCGCGTCCCACCCCAACAATTCCAATTTTCGGTTGGCTACCCAACCGAACTTTCATTTTGTTTGTGTGTGTAGTTTTTTTTTACTATATTAGTTTTTGTGAGGTATGTTTTTTGTTGTGTTTGCGGTCGTCTTATTAACAAATTGTGATTGGGTGTAATTTTGGAGAGATAAAGATGTAGCATGAGTTGACCACAAAAATTGTGGTCACCATTAGCATTAGCCTTATATTTTACAATATAAGCTTGTTTAAAAAAAAAAAAAAAAAAAAAAAAAAGATTATAATAAAGAAGTCAAAACTTTAAACTTAAAAGCCATTTGAACTTTTGAAGTACTCGGTAGCTCTAGCATTACCTAAGAGCACAAGGTACCGTAACTTGAGTTATGATTTAACATCGCGCCACGTCAGCGATACATCAGCTTTACATTTCACCTTAACACAAAAAAAAAAACACCCTTTATCATAACACCAGCATAACACTACATTTTAGGCCCCATTTTTTAAAGAATAAAATTTACAAATTAACCCCTAAAATAAAACTAATACTTCATATTATAAATAACATAATATTAAAATTAAACATTGCAATACGAATTTAAAAAAAAAAGAGGAAACTACAACCTAAAAAAATTACAAAATACAAATAAATCTACTCTATTGGTTTCAAATTATATTTTTTGATGATTTTCTCCTTTTCCATCTCGATCCAATACGCAGTGTTTGCATCCATTTAGGAAGTGTCAGTACCGAGAATTTTATCTCTTCCAACCTCATAATCGTTTGATCTCTTTTCTTTTAGCGCCGATACGCCTCTTGGGCGCTTCTCATTTAATACGATACTCGGATGTCATAACGTCCCGAATTGGCATGACGAGCTCGTTCCTCGGTACTCGCTCCTCGGTTACTCGTCGTGGTCTCGAAATTTGGCTTTCTTTGAAGCACGTTTTTTGCCCATCGGACGTGGTTGAGCATCATGACCGAAAACCCTCGTTTGTTTGGCTTGGGACATCGCCGGTTAAATCAACCGGTTCCGGCGCGTCCATTTTTTATGGCGACGCAAAACATCCCACGCATCCTCGTTATTAAACGACGCTCCTCTATGCTCGTCACGGTACATTTTTCTAGCCCGTTTCATGTTATCCAACTCATTTTCCTCACTTTTTTCCAAACGTTTTGAACGTTTGTATATCAAGTTGAACTTTTGGCAATCATGGTTCAACATTTTCCACTTGCTTGTTAGCATATCCTTGTTGCGTGGTTGAAAGTTGTGTTTATTGAACTCGTTCATGACCCGATACCAAAACGTTTGGCCCGGTTGTGAACGCCCGACTTTTTCATCCTCGGTAACGGCCACATAACACGATGGAAGTAGTTTTTCCTCATTTGGTTGCCAACTTAATGTTGTATCGGTCACGTCGGGATTTTTTTCGTCATTTGGTTCGGGATCTTTGGATTTTTTTGCCTTTCATTTACCACGACTTGTGGGCTTTCGTGGACACGTAGGTGCTTCGGATACTTCATTTGTTTCGATATGTGTATGTGATGATTGGGATGGCGGTTGTGATTGTTGTTCGAATTGTAGATTTTGAAAATTGTTGTTTAGCGTGTGTTGGCTTTGTTGCCACATTAGAAATCATTGATGTTGTTGGTAAAGTTCATCGGGCGTCATGCCGAGTGGGTTAAGCAAAGGGATATTGGTTGATGAAGACCCCGCATTCGGGTTTGAAGATTAACCCGCATTCGGGTTATTCCACCCTATGAGGTTCAAGAAACTCTCGTTGTTGTTAAATCCCGACATTTTTTTTTACCAAATGGAAGTATATATGTATATGAGATTGAGATGTGGAAGTGTGAAAAAAAGTTGTGTTAATTGGGTATTTATAGTGGTGAAAAAAAGGTTTTGAATTTTTTTTTTTTTTTTTTTTTTTTTTTTTTTTTTTTTTTTTTTTTTTTTGCCCGTTACATAACGTATAAGGGCCAAAAGAGTAAAAAAAAAATTTGAAATTCAAACATAGCCGTTGGAGGGGGCGTGCTTCTAATTATTATTTTTTTATTCAAAACAAGCTAGCAACGCATGTTACCATGGTAACGTACGCCTCAACGCCCCGCCTTAACGCCAAACCACGGTGTGGTAACGCTGCATAACGCAGCTCCAGCTCAGCATAATGCCTAGCTCCACGTTACCGTACCCCATGCTCTAATAGGCTAATACCTGGATACTATAGAATTGTTTTTTTACAGCAACTTTTAAGCACATTTTGAAAGTAGCAAAATTGGGCCTACCTTTCCACGTACTCTACTCCAATCCAGACCTGGGACTTTATCAACGGAGCCAAATTAAACGGCACAAAATTATAGCAATTTGCATTTAGGGTGTCAGTAGAGTCGGATTGACCTGGCCCCGAATTCAAACCCAATAAGGCTTATCGGGTCCTGTTAAATCGGATTAAAAATCGTGTCGGGTTGTTTAACCTACCAATATTTTGATGCTCCTCAACCAAGTAGTTTTGGGCTATAATCACATCTGGGATAATTCCGTCAGTCATTTGTAAATATTGTAACATTGTTCGTTGCCTTTCAAATGAAAACAAAAAACAATATTATTTCACATGCTAGATGATAATGGTTCACATCATAACATATATGCTTCTCTCAATAAAACCAAAATCAGGAACTCTATACATGCATGTGATGGTTTATATGTCATGTACTAGATAGTCATAACATGCCATTATCTAACCAATATGCTACAATACCTGCAACTGTGATAATTTCGAAAGTTTCTATCTGTTTAAGTTTCTTGCAAATTCCAGGTTGATTACTTTAGGATCCCAGCTGCCACGAGTAACTGAGGACTTAAATCGACCATCATATGAAAGTCTATAGAGTTATAGTATTGTCTCACTCTCTTACACTGAAAAACATATATAGATAGAAGGTGTGATTGAACAAGAACATGTGGCCAACCACTTAATTAAAGATTGTTTTAAAATTCAGAATACAGACAAGATACTTGTTTGGAGAAGAACATCAAGTGTACATAATATAGAACAACACGTACAGCACCGCTATTGCGGTGGTGGAATGGTTTTATAGGCTACTCATCGGCCAATACGATGATTAATTTGATAACACTGTTGTTACTTGTTGAAGACCTTAGGAGACTGCGTAAGTCAGCATCACAAGCAAGGAGAATCAGGTCATCATCTTCGTCCCTGTATTTGAGAAAAATCCGTTTACTCTTTAAATTAATCCTATGTGCCACTTCATTTTCTAGTTCAAACAGGCCCAATGAAGTTGGGAACTGGAACTTTATCATATCATCTTTATATGTTGCCTTGACTGTCACCTTCTTTAAATCTGATGTAACACTTGCTACAATATGCTTTGGGGACGCATAAACAAGACTTGACTCTGCAAGCTTCCAGTTGACATAGCAATACGGCTTTATGACGTTTGCTACTGAATCACGAAATACTGAGAAACAAAAGGAAAGTCCAAATAAGAAGAAATGGCCAGTTAAAGAGGGTATGTTGAATGCTTTTAAGGAAAGTGCAAATAAATATGCAGTGCTTGAGGTGGTGGCAAATGATGGAATGCATAGTGATCAAGAGATACAATGGAAGAAAGAAGTTGATGAATACTTAATGAGAAATGTTAAACCCTCAGAGGAAGTGTTCAAAGACTGGAATGAGGCCATGAAATGTTACTTTCAGAAACATTGTAAGATGATGAAAGGTAAAGGAGAAGCAAACATTGATGACAAAGGTAGTATAGAGGAGGATGTTTATGAGGAAATAGATGGAATTGCTAAAGCCATAACAGAAGATATGGTGGAGGGGATTGAGGAAGAAGTAGTTCTTGAATAAACAAGTATGAAGATTGCAGTATGGAATGTTAGGAGGTTGAATCAAGGTAATAGACAAGAAGAAGTTAGGAAGCTGATTAAGGAAGAGAAACTGGTTGTTTGAAACTCATTTGAAAGCTAATAAACTCTTTAAAACATGTGGTAAAACTTTTGGTGAATGGGAATGGAATTCAAACAGTATGTTCAGCAGGAATGGTTGTAGAATTATAATTGGATGGAATAGTGAAGAGGTCAATTTGATGACTGTTGGTTGCTCTGCTCAGTCCATGTTGTGCTTTATTGAACATAAACAGACCAAAATTCAATCCTATATCTCATTTGTTTATGCTAAGAATAAAGTGGTTGATAGAAGAGATTTGTGGAGTGAGCTGATTAATCACAAGAGCATCACCAATGGGTCCCCTTGGTTGGTTATGGGGGATATGAATGTGACTCTCAATACTAATGAACATACCAACTGATATGGAAGAATTTGCTAAATGTGTGAACAAACCGGAGGCAACTAATTTGTGCAGTAGTGGTCTCTTTTTCACATGGTCAAAGAATCCTCATAGAATTATGAAGAAGCTTGATAGAATTATGGTGAATGAAGAGTTCTTTTCCACTTACAATGCTGCTCATGCCATTTTCCTCCCATATTTGACTTCTGATCACTCCCCTGGTATGGTTACTTTCCCTATGAGTGAAGTCAAAAAGAAAAAATCCTTCAAACTTGCAAACTATATATGTGATAAACCTGAATTTATTCAGATTGTTGCAAATGGTTGGAATGAGGAGATTCATGGGTGTAGGATGTTTAAACTTGTTAAGAAATTAAAACATCTTAAACCTGCTATGAGAAAATTGAATTGGAAAAATGGCAATATCTTTGAGAGAGTTGAGAAATTAAGAAATTTACCGAAGGAAAAACAAAAAATTTTGGATTTAGATCCCCATAACTCTACTCTAAAGGAAGACATGGTAGGTTTGTTACAAGAGTATCATGATGCTGTTAGTGATGAGGAAAAGTTCTTATTTCAAAAAGCAAAGATTGAGTGGTTGAGTGCAGGTGATCAGAATACATCTTTCTTCCATAGAATGATTAAAGGGCGAATTAACAAAAATAAGATTGAATCTGTATGTGATGTAATGGGTAATAGATTTGAAGGAACAGAGGTGGCAGATCAGTTTGTTAAACATTTCCAGATGTTCTTAGGAACTGAGCAAGCAGTTAAAAGTATGGATTTGAGTACTACATTGTTCACCAAGAAACTGTCTGAAGAAGAAGCTAATAGGATGATTAGAGAAGTGTCAAATGAAGAAATTAAAGAGGCATTGGTGACAATAGAGCTCCTGGCCAGATGGGTATACTTCTGCTTTCTTTAAAAAAGCATGGAATATTGTTGGTGAGGATGTTTGCAGTGCTATTAGAGAATTCATGAGTAAGGGGAAGATGTTGGGTGAAATTAGTGCAACTGTTATCTCCTTAATCCCCAAAACCACAACTCCTAATATGGTGACTGATTTCAGGCCAATCTCCTGTTGTAATGTCATCTATAAGTGCTTGAGCAAGGTTATCACAAATAGACTGAAAGATGCTTTGAAAAAACTGGTTAATGAAAATCAGAGTGCCTTCACCCCTGGCAGACAAATCCAAGACAATATTATGTTGACTCAAGAGCTAATGAAAGGGTATAATCAGAAGAATGGGGCTAAAAGCTGGCTTTGAAGATTGACATCCAAAAGGCATATGACACTGTCAATTGGGGATTCTTAGAAGAATGTTTGAAACAGTTTGGATTACATGAAACTACGGTGAAGTGGATAATGAAATGCGTTACTAGTGCTCAATACTCTGTCAATGTTAATGGAGAAAAATATGGGTACTTAAAAGGAGCTAGGGGTTTGAGGCAAGAAGATCCCATATCTCCTTACCTTTTTACACTAGTAATGGAAGTATTCACATTAATGATGGAAAGAAGAATTAGAATGCATCCTGAATTCAGATTTCATAAAGGCTGCAAAGGGGTTAGACTTACTCATCTCTGCTTTGCAGATGACCTATTGCTTTTATGTAATGGGGATGTGCAATCTGTCAAAGTTTTAAAAGAAGCATTGGATGAATTTAGTGAAGCCTCTGGTCTCTTACCTAATCCAAATAAAAGCACAATTTTTTTTTGGCAGCCTTAAGAGAGAGGAAAGAGTGGAGATACTGAACATAATGCCATTTGTTGTGGGGGAATTGCCTGTTAAGTACTTAGGTGTACCATTGATTACAAGAAGCCTTGGTGTTAAGCAGTGCAAAAGTTTGATTGATAAGGTAGTTAAAAGAGTGAATGATTGGAGAAACAAGTCTTTCTTTTGCAGGAATTCAAGTCTATTGGTCATCTGTTTTTCTTCTCCCACAAACAGTTATAGATTCAATCAATAAGATTCTCAAAGGCTTCTTATGGTGTCAGGGGGAGTTAACTAAGGGGAAGGCAAAAATAGCTTGGACTAATGTGTGTAAGTCAAAAGAAGAAGGGGGTATGGGGATCAAGAACTTAGCCTTATGGAACAAAGCAATGTTAGTAAAGCATATTTGGAACATTGCAATCAAAAAAAAGAGACTCTATGGGTGGAATAGGTACACTCTGTTAGATTGACTAAAAATAGTATATGGACAGTTCAATGTAACAAAAATGATAGTTGGTGTTGGAAAGATTTGATGAGTATAAGAGATTTGGTTAAGCAGCATCTAGTCTGCAAAATTGGCAATGGAACAGTTACCTCAATGTGGTTTGATAACTGGGCAAGCATTGGTTCATTGATTAATCACATTTCTTATAGGAGTCTGTATACTGCTAGACTTGACAGAAACATAACTGTAAGTGAGATGATAGATGGGAATAGATGGAAATGGCTACAAGATTGGAGTCAGAGATATCCTCAAATAGTGAGCCTAAATGTTCCTACTCTGATTGATAGGGTGAGGGATAAAGTTGTATGGAAGAATTCTGAAGGAAAAGTTGTCAAATTCTCAATTAAGACTGTTTGGCAAGATCTATATGAGAAACAAGATACTGTTTTATGGAATAGGATGGTGTGGTTCTCCCAGTGCATACCTAGACATGCCTTCATATTATGGGTAGCCTTGCAGAGAAAATTGAGTACACAGGACAGACTCATGAAATGGCAGCCAAACAATGTGATGTTATGCTCATTGTGCAATAAAGTTCCAGATTCTCATAATCACCTTTTCTTTGAATGTGACTTCTCCAAAAGAATTTGGGAAAGAATACAGGAAAAAATGAACATTGATAACTTGCCTGCTGTATGGGATGATATAGTGGAAGCTCTTAATAAAAAAATATGGAACAATTCCATTTGGAGTGTGATTAGAAGACTATGTTTGGGTGCTTCAGTTTATTTTTTATGGATAGAAAGGAATGCTAGACAATTCAGAAAGGAACAAAGGTCAGATGAAGATGTGCAGAAGATTATTGAAGAAACTGTCAAGATGAGACTTATGAGTTTAAAGGTTAAGAATTCCAGTGCTATTGATGAAACTGAAAGAATTTGGGGTGTTAAGTTCCATAGAAATATAGCCTGAGATGTCAGTATATGGAGGGTGAGTATTGAGGTGAAAAGGTTTCAGGGTGTTTGGAATATAGGATGTTTCGAGTCTATTTCAGTTTTATGAAGATATATGCAGTGAGTTCTAAGCAAGGATCATGATTAGGCAGAATGATTGAGGTAGTATGGGTCTGTGGTATATCTGTTGTTTTTTTGCCCTGCTGAATAAGGGGGTGTTTGGATCTCAGGACAACAGCAGCAGTTTGCAACTTAATTGCTAATGCTTTCATTGCAGGCCATTACAATGGGTAGAAGTCTTGTACCTTGGAGTTCTAACTGGTATATCTGTACCTATGATAACCTCTTGCCCGCTCCAATTTGGCCTTGGGAGGAAATTGGATAGGCTTGTTTGGCTAAATAGGAGGATTAATCAGTATCAATGTACCATAAAGTAGATTCTCCCATTGTGAAGGGTAAATACATTGGCATGGTTAAGTAATGGTTGGTCATCATGGAGGGAGTGTTTCCAAGCAACTGAAGCCTTTGTTTGAGAGGGAAATGTAGGTTGTTTGGAAGAGCCCCCCATGGATGGGTTATGGGTTCCTAACGAAGCCACACACTTGTCCTGTCTTGATCATTGTGGGTGCTGGAGGAATGGTCTTGATGGGGAAGTGATGTGGAAATGTAGTTAGATGGTAGGTGCCTTATTGGTGAATTCAGTGGAGACAAATTGGCATGGTTTATGTTGGTCTATTTGGATAGTTCGTTTATGATGTACTTTTAGAGTTGTTAATATAATGAATTCACCTTTTGCACCAAAAAAAAGCACAGTAGGGTGATCTCTGTTATGTATTGCATGCATACTTGACTTCCTATTTCTCCACCGTTTTAAGGATAGCAAGACTCGTGCTACTTGATACACATAATCTAATTTAAAAGGAATATAGCTATGTTTACCACAAAGCCACCACTTTCCTGAAAACTCATAATGTTTACTTAAACAACTCCACCGCTTAATCCTTAGCAACAGAAACACAACACTAGATAGACCAAAATGTTCGATTGAAGTCCGTTGCAAGTAAGATGACTTACCACCAAGGCTCTTGGCAGCTTCATCTGTTGGTTTTCCTACATGTTTCTGATCAGCTGGCCGCATTGTAAGAGAGCATAGTTTACGCTTACTGCCTTGTTTCAAACTGTTTCTTTTTTCACCAACATTAGTCATGTGCATGCTCACATCGTGATCATACATAACATTGCCGTTATCTTTTGTACAAGCTACATTGATGTTGTCTCTTTCAACGTCATCCAAAGACAAAATTTCTGTGCTTGTGATGGTAGCACCATTGTTATTAAAGAGTTCTTGTTTGGATGGCAACTGGTTTACGACATCTGTAGAGTTGGTTTTAGCTACATCTACAAATGACTCTGAATCAGATGAAACCGTCTCCAGTATGTTTGTCTTTGTTGTTGTGATACAGGAATTGATGGTACGTTGAGGGTCTGTATATAAGAATAGACTAGCTTCCGTAGGTGGTCCAACAGCTTGTATAGATGACGTATCACCCAGTTCAAATCCATAAGCTATCTCGATGTTTTCCTTCAATGTCTGCACCAAGTTGTGTACATGTTTACCATCGTCTCTGTTCAACGATAGAAAAAACTCTAGCACATAGTCATCATTGCTTTCTATACTATGCAAGAAGATTGCAAAGCAGCTTGCTAACCCGCTCATTTGTGCATTGTGGACCAAAGGGTACTCTTCTTCACTGAGTTTGGTTACATTTCCACAAAAACATGAACTGCAGGATAACAACGCCCTACCAACTAAGCTGCAAGCTTTGTCCACATGTTGTTCCCTACATGCTTTCCGAAAAGACCACAAGCCCAAGTCTGGAACATAAAAAGGTAAAGAAGCTGTTGACATGCAGGTTTTCCCAAGGCATCTGATATCAAAACTGTTACAGGTCATCTTTAAAGTTTCTTCATGCGAAGCAAAACTGCTGGGTGGGGACACGGCCCATGTCTGAGCAAGAGGTAATTGGTGAGTTTCACACACAGCTTTCAGAATACTTAATATTCTTTGCAGCTCATTTTGCCTTTGTTCATAGTGAACCTGCATATCAAAGGTGTCTCTGAGAATAAGCATTTGAAAGCAAACGAGTATTTCTGAAAAACTTGGGCAAAGCATCATTGTATCAACTCACATATATATTAGGAGAGTCAAATGCTTGTGCGGCTGTTAGATTTGTTGTCTGCAAGATAAGATTATGGACATGAGAACGATATGATATTACAGCTAATTAAAACGTTGTTCTTAGAAAGTAGATAGTATTACTAAATGTTTTTTTCCTCCTCCTTGCATTAGGAGACTTAGTATAATAGGAAAACTTAATGTAAAGAAATCAACATTTTTAGGAATTGCTTGTCTGGATCCTAAGCAGCTCAGCCACAATGGTTTGGTCTAATTAAAATGATGTATGACCTAAGCACATACCCACATATAATTAACACATATATGAGTTATGAATGAGATAGATCATCATAACTTGAGAGGAAAGATAAAACTAACCTTTAAGGCACTCTCAACTTGGTGAACCTCATAAGCAAAACTCGAACACTTTGAAGACGTCAAGAGTTCAATCACACCAACACATGACCTTGTAGCTGAATCAAACACTGGTAAAGCCAAATATCCATTGAGATTGCAACGAATCGCACACTCTTGTTGTGGAAAATATTTAGGCAAGTAATTAGTAACATCTGAAGTCCACTCTGGCAATCCTCGCCTAAATACTCGAGCGATCGGACTAGTGTCTTCATCTTCATCATCCATATCCACAACAAAAGAGTTGTGAACAGACTCCTTTCGATACAAAACAAGTCCTTCATCAATTACACCAAGACCAAATGGTTGATCTATAGATGTAAGTAGTTGGTGTTTCCCAACGACATGAGGGGACCAAAACTGAACAAGAACATGTTGCTCGCGGAAAGTTAATAACTTAAGTGCAGCTCTTATCTTGTCTTGTATTGTCTTATTATGAGGGTCAATATTATAATTCCTCCTCAGCTCAAAACCTAGAGATTAGACCAACGATGAACCTTATTAGTGTTGAACTAGCTAGGAGACGAAAGCGATTTTTATTATCTTACAACTAGAATTGACATAAGGAAAAAAGACATACCACTTGTGATTGTGGATTGAGACGATTCAGATCGAGAAAGCTCATCTTTGTTTCCATAGACCATAAGTCGCGTTAGATATCTTGACTCGCTGGGAACTTCAGGAGTAGAGATATCTAACGCGAGTTTCATATCAGAATCAGAATCAACTGATTGAGGATGTTAACACAAATCCATAAAAGCAGGCAGATCTAAAGCAAATTGGTCCTTTTGTGCATTCTATATGAAATTCATATCAGCAATTGCGTGTCTAATATTGAACCAAATGGACCCACTGTCTCATTTTCTATCATAAAGGTACGTAGGTCATGCCTCCACGAGGCAATTATTTATGGTTCACGAGAGTTTCAAAGGTCATATTTGAAGGCAGCTCATCCATTTTTAAGGCCGTAACCAAAATTATGACATCATTTAAACGCGTCGCTGTAGCTTTAAATATGTAGTACAACTTTCCGCTGTAGCGACGTACTTGTTTGAGACGTGGGATGACTGTCCCAACAAAAAATTTAAGAGTATTAAATATGGGAAGTAATATGTAAACATATCAATTTGATTTGCACACATCAAAATAACTGTGAATAGACTTTTATACCCTTCCTTGTATTTTATTAAAACTTGCACCAAACCCATTTTGTTGTGTTTAGCTCCCGTAATCTTATTTTTTTTCCGTTCTTCTAAATACCTCCTACTGTAAAAATGGTATCAAAACATACGGATCTAATCACCCAACCAAACATCCTTTGATGATTCTTTTATTATAACAATAAACACTGAAGACTTGTCCTCAAACGGATGCAAGCCAAATACAATTACAAAGGAAAGAATGTAGTCCTCCTAATGAGTGCTACCTTTATAAAGACTCACACTCTATCAACACTAAAACTAAACAAAACCAACAGATCAAGAAGATCTGATATAAACCCAGTAATACAACTAATATTAGCCAAACCAACAAAGAGTGAAACTGATGAATCCAAAAACCACAAGAAAGAGAAACCAAAACTGCGTGTGTGAGTTATGAGAGAAAGTTGTGAAACCCTAGCTGGATAAGAAGCTTATATACACCAACTTTTCACTTTAAACCATGCACAAGTAAAACACTACAAAACTAGACCAAATTTATGATTAGTCAAAATAAGCTAAGAAGTACTTTCATAACAACCCTTTAAGTTTAATAAGTTTGCTAAAAAGTATTTATTTCAATACCCTCCCTCAAACTTATGAAACAAAAAGGTTTATCATACCCAGCTTCTTAACCAAATAACCATGCTGCACACAACCAAGAGCTTTGGTCAAAATATCAGCAGTTTACTCTTTTGACTCAATGTCCACAGTTTTAATAAGCCCAGATGCCACTTTCTCTCTAACCAAATGCACATCAATGTCAAAGTGCTTGGTTTTTTCATGCATAACAGGATTAGTTGCTATTTAAATAGTAGATCTGTTATCACGAAACAACTCAACTGGAATCAAGCCAGTTTCACCCAGATCAGTAAAAACTTTCAAAATCCACATGACTTCACAAGTTGCAGAAGCCATACATCTATACTCAGCCTCAACAGATGGCTTGGATAGAGTAGCTTGCTTTTTACTCTTCCAAGACACCAAGTTCCCATTTACAAAAACACAATATCCAGAAACAGACTTCCTAGTAACAGGACACTTAGCCCGATTAGAGCCTGAAAAGACAATGACCTTAAACCCTTCTTGAGTCTTATTAAACCCAATACCACTACTAGGAGCAAGTTTCAGATATCTAAGAATTCTTAGAACAATATCATAATCAGACTGCAGAGGAGCATGCATGTGTTGGCTAAGACAATGAATAGCATAAGAAATATCTGGTCTAGTCATAGTAAGGTAAATAAGTTTACCAACTAATTTTTGATAAGCAGTAAAACTCTTTAATTACTTATCATCATCAGTTTCTTTATGAGCTAAAACAAGATTTTCAGGCAAAGGTGTTAACACAGGCCTACAAGCAAGCAGCCCAAACTCATGCAATAATTCAAGACAATATTTCCCTTGGTTCAAACAAAGACCATTTTTAGTCTTTAACACTTCTATTCCAAGAAAATACTTCAATTCACCCAAATATTTGATTTTAAACTTGTTCTTTAAAAACTTTTTAAACTACTTAACTTCATTCTCACTATTACCAATAATAACAAGATCATCCACATAAACCAATAAGAATAAAACATTATTATCCTTCCTTTTTATAAACAAAGAATGATCATTTTTAGATTGTTCAAAACTAGCTTCAAACAAGGCCTCAGATATCTTTTGATTCCATTATCTAGGAGCTTGTTTAAGCCCATACAAAGATTTTTTCAGTTTACAAACTTTGTTGCTACCCTCTTCAAAATCCCCAGGTGGAGGAAGCATATATACTTCCTCCATAAGATCCCCATATAAGAAGGCATTACTAACATCCATTTGAAAAACTTTCCAATCTTTTTGAACAGCTAAACCCAATACGCACCTAACATCCCCATTTTAACAATAGGACTAAAAGTTTCCTCATAATCAATTCCTTCTTTTTGACCAAAACCTTTAGCAACTAATCTTGCTTTATACCTTTCCACTTCACCAGTGTATTTATACTTAATTTTTAAAACCCATTTACTACCTATGGCCTTCCTACCAATAGGTAATTCAGTTTCTTCCCATGTGTCATTTCATGTAAAGCATGCATTTCTTCATTCATAGCATTTATCCAATTACCATCCTTATTAGCCTCCTCATAAGAGGTAGGCTCAACAGTTTTATTCAAATTAGAAACAAAATAACAATTATCGGCACTTAACAAGCAATGATTCATATACTTATTTAAACCATATCTAGTGCTAGTGTTTAACACAAAATCATTGTACCTAGTAGACAGTTTAGAAGGTCTACTAGACTTTCTAACATTCACTCTCTCTGTTTGATTTGGAACCCTAAGACTAAAACCAACATTTCCCTCAGATATAAAACTGTTAGCTAAAGGAGTTGCAGACCTAGCATCATGTCCATGTTGCTGTGAAACATTCTCAGATACTGGTTGTTGTATCTGCTCAACATTTCAGATTCAAGAGTGCTCATAGCCCCATCTAGTTGATGAGGTCTACCTTCTCTACCAACAGATGTACTTCGTTCATAAGTATTATCATTTGGGAGTAGGGGCTGGAGTTTCAGATGTATTTTTAAATTCTTCATCAAAACAATCAAAAAAGTTTAAATTTGTTATTTCAGATACAGGTTCAGAAAAAAGATTTTGACTCATTTTGAAAGGAAAAACAGTTTCATAAAACTTAACATCTCTGCTATATAAAACAGATTTGTTCTCAAGATTAACAATTTATAAGCCTTTTTTCTACTAGCATATCAAATTAAAACACATGCATTTTTTAGATTAAGAAGAAAATTTCTTAGTTCCTTTCAAAACAGCAGCAAAACATAAACATCCAAAACTCCTTAAATGGGACAGATTAGGTTCCTTACCATACACTAAAGAGAAGGGTGACTTACCATTCAAAACAGAGGAAGGAATCCTGTTAATCAAATAAGTGGCACTTAAAATACACTCAGACCAAAACACAAGAGGAATCCCTCCCTGAAACATAAGACTTCTAGCAACATTCAAGAGATGTCTATGTTTCCTTTCAGCTATACCATTTTGCTATGGAGTATATACATAAGTGTTTTGATGAATGATGCCCATGGAATTAACAAAATTAGTCATTTTATGATTGACAAATTTAGTACCATTATCAGATCTTATGATCTTGATTTTCTTATCAAACTATGTTAAAACCAGGTTATAAAAGTTCACAAACATTATAAAAACCTCATCTTTAGTTTTAAGCATATACACCCACACAAATCTACTGTAATCATCAACAATGGTCAAGAAATATCTAAAACCCTCCCTGCTAACCACTTTATAAGGCCCCCATACATCAAGATGTATGAGTTGCCCAAAAATAATTGATATGTGTTCACTCAAAGGAAAGGAATCCCTGCTTTGTTTAGACTTACGGCAAACTTCAAAAGGACCCTCATGATTAACATTTGTAAGATTAAGAGAACCTTTTAACAATTTCAAAACTTGATTAGCAGGATGCCCCAACCTATTATGCCAGACTTCTTTAGAAACATGACACATAAGAAACTCACTATAATTAGAAATAGCAAGACAAGTAGGTTTTTTATCAAAGATATCTAGACCACCAAATTCACTACCAGTCCCCCGAACACTCTCCTTTTTCAAATCCTGAATATAACAAGTAGTCTCATCAAAAGCAACAATAAGCTTACTATCCTTAATCATTTTATAGACAGACAACAAACTGAAAGAATATTCAAGCACAACCAACACATCAAATAAAACCACTTTATCATTAAACCTTAAGTTTCCAACATGTGTAATTTTAGCCAAAGTACCATTGGGATGACCAACAGTGAGTTACAAATCAGATATATCAACCACACCAAACATTCTATCAGTACTATTAGTCATACGATGATTAGCCCCTGAGTCAATTATCCACCCCAAATGATAACTGACTCCACCAATTTTTATATTAGCACAAAAAAAACTTGTAAAAGGGTTGATTAAAAAAGACATTACAGTTGAAAAAGGAGCATGAGGCACTACCTGCCATAGTGGCACGAGAAGCAGTGCCAGGCTTATCATTCAAGAGACTCATAAGCTTCAAAACCTGTTCATTAGTGAAAGACAAAGTACTACCAGTTTTGACATCACCATTGACATTAGAAACACCCTTAATCTCAGCATTATTATTTTTATTAAAACCAGTTACAGGCTTCAGATTAAGATTTTTCTTAAAACTAGGAGGATAACCAATTAATTCAAAACATCTGTCAATGGTGTGCCCTTTCAAACCACAGTTCTTACACAACAAACTGTCATAATTTCCCCTGTTATTACTCACATTACTACTAGGCCAAGTAGTATTAAATCTTTTTTTTATTATTATCATTAGACCTAGAAACAAATGCAAACACTTGGGGTTTGTCAATTTTCATAGAAGTAGAAGGAATCCCTCTGTGGGATTCTTCTCTAGATATCATGACAAAAGCATCTTTGACTTCAGGAAGGACTTCCCTACTCAAAAGACTACTTCTTATAGGCTGATAAATGTCATCAAGACCCATAAGGAATTGCATCAACTTTAACAGTTTACCATGGTCAGACAATTCAGCCCTAGCCTCACAAGTACAATAAGGAAGTTTAGTTATGATATCAAATTCTCTCCATAGAGAGTTCAATTTATGATAATATTCAGATACAGGTAAACCCCCTTGTTTAAAATTGTTAATCTTTTGAAGCAGGTTAAAAACAATAGGACCATCTATTCTATCATATGTTTCTTTCAATTCTTTCCACAGATTAGCAGCATTGTCAGAAAACACATGACCAAGATAAACATCTTGAGACAAAGAACTTAAAACCCAAGACAACACAACTGCATTGCACCTATCCTATTGAGCAATAAAGATAGGACTAGCAGCATAGTTACTTCAAAGATAAGTACCATCAAGAAAACCCATTTTATTATTAGTTTGAATAGCTAATTTCATAGCACTAGCCCATATTCCATAATTTTCAAACTAAACAGTTTTATAGAAACAATAGAAGTCCCATTAGAGTCATTAGCATGTAGATACAGAGGATTACTCTTATCCAAATTACTAACCATAATAGCCATAATAACAAACAGATATAACAAAGAGAAACAATCAAACAAATAAACCAGGCAACTAACAAGAAACCAACCAAACAGCTACCAAACAACCACAACTTCCAAGACTGCCCAATTCCTGAACTCTTGCAACCTAAACAAAACAATAAAACTAACTACAGAACTATAAAACTCACACCCAAGAAGTAACTCGAATCCAATCAAGTGAAATGGGGTTGGCCAGAGCAGGTACTCGTACCACTCAATGGTGGCAGATCAAGGTGTTTACCAAACCCGTTTGCACCCACTTAACTGAGAAACAGTTATTCTTAAAGGAAGAAAGGATACTTACAGTGCTTTAAACCAAATGCAGTGGAGACAATTATCAATCACTCAAAATTCAATTAGTCTAGAGTAATTGATCCAACAACCAATCCCAGAATCAAACAAATCACTAGATTCCAAAAAACCCCCAAATTTTAAATTAGGGTTTCGAAGAATCACACCAAGAATCAACAATTACGAGTTAATTCTTCAAGAAACCACCACCAAAACTACTCAATCGTACTAGAAACAAAAACCCCCAAGATCTAGGGTTTCAAGAAAAACCCGAAATCTTCGATTAAAACCCTAACTAATTAAACTACCCAAGAATCAACTCGAATAAACACCAATCGTTGAACGAATCAACTCTAACTAAGATCCGCCAAGAACCCAAGTAATCAGAACCTAAAGCTCTGATACCATGTAAAAATGATATCAAAATACATGGATCTAATCACCCAACCAACTACCCCTTGATGATTCTTTTATTATAACAATAAACACTGAAGACTTGTCCCCAAACAGATGCAAGCCAAGTACAATTACAAATGAAAGAAGGTAGTCCTCCTAATGAGTGCTACCTTTACAAAGACTCACACTCTATCAAAACTGAAACTAAACAAAACCAACAGATCAAGAAGATCTGATATAAACCCAGTAATACAACTAATATTAGCCAAAACAACAAAGAGTGAAACTGATGAATCCAAAAACCACAAGAGAGAAAAACAAAACTGCGTGTGTGAGTTATGAGAGAAAGTTGTGAAACCCTAGCTGGATAAGAAGCTTATGTACACCAACTTTTCACTTTAAACCCTACACAAGTAAAACACTACAAAACTAGACCAAAGTTAGGATTAGTCAAAATAAGCTAAGAAATACTTTCATAACTGTGATAAATGGTAATTTTCACATCCTAAATTAATACTAAATGGTTATTTATTATTTTAAGCTGAGCATTTCTATGCACGATTGCATGTTTCTGAGTATTTTTTAGCATTTTTTTAAGATGTCCCGCATACTGTAGCTTATAGTCACTGCTGAAAAAGTTTATTATTCCCAGTAAGCGTAAATTATTCCATTTCTGATAGTTACTGACAAGTTTCGTAATTTACTGAGAGCTTTCTCGTAATTACTGAAAAGCAACCCCACACGCGTACCGACATCACAGTATATATGATAGCAGTCAAATAAATCCATTTTAGAGTAAATAATAATATTTTATTATTTTTCTGACGGAAACGTCAATAAAAACTTTATTTTGCGTATACGTGTCCAAAAACGTCAAACCGGGACTTTACGGTAACTTTTAAGCTTAAACCGACACACGATACACCAACGAGGAGCGAAAATATTTCCCACCCCTTTGTTCTTGCCGTTTACATGCTCACGTCCCCCACATGGAGACAAAACTTTTATTATTATATGATAGTTAGTGGATGATGACATAAGGTGTTTTTTTTCTTACTTAATACATAACACACACTTAAGCACATACTCATATTTCTCATCCAACATTTCCTCTCTTCCACTTCATCCTCAAAACCCACAGCCAACTTCTAAAATCTTAGATCCACAAAAATTCTTTGAAGTTATAACAAATCAAGGTGTACTTTCAAGTGTTTTGGGTTGATCGGAACGTATTGTGGGTAAATTTGGTGCAATTTAGTGTGTTCTTGGACCCTTACACCTCTCGACTTTTCTCAAGCATTGTAAGGAAACTTCAAAACTTGTTTAATCTTGTATCTTTCATGTTCTTTTGATATTTAAAAGTGTTACCAAGTTCTAAATATATATGATTTACTAAAATGAAAAAGTTAGGGTTTGATGTGTAATTGTTGTGTGCTCGACTTCTCTTCACTTTTCATACAAATTATGTTATTTCTTGCTTTTGTGGTAAATCTTGTTGCTTGTGGTACTAGTTTGATGATACAAAAGTGATTAGTGCTAATTACGCGTAATTAAGACGAAATATACACTTTTATGTGTATGTATATGAATCAGCCACTTTTAAAATAAATAATTATTGGGGTTTTGAAAAACATAAAATTTTGGCTCTAGTGGTGAAATGGTGAAGATTATGCTTATTAGCTTATTTTAGTTAGCTTATTATAACAAGCACTAGCTTATTGATTTTTCACTACATGAATTGGACTAAATTTATTTTGGCATAAATGGGCCGAGCCCATCATATTTTTGGCCTACATGGGCTGTTTTGAACCCAAGTGCTTATTAGAAGTGCTTATTTGATATTTAACGTAAAATATAACATAACTAAAAAGGATTAATTAGTTATCGGGCTAAAAA